>JAWZYV010006947.1:600000-991058 GCA_038373885.1 Cheiracanthium punctorium | reverse complement strand
AGTGCAAAAATGTGCAGAAAATGTTATTTCCACTCACGCAATGATGCTGATAATAGTTAATCAGCCCTGTATAATATTACTTGTAGCCGAAGACAAAAGCTTAGCTGAGATGATACAATATTTTGTTGAATTGCATTTAATACTGTACCCTCCCGTATTTTCCCTATTTTGCAAGGCTCAAGAAACATTTTTTAGTTCTCTAAAAAAGGCCACAAGCAATTAGGCTTTTCGCTTTTTTTATTTCATGAAATTGGGAAAACACAATTACTTTTTAAAAACTGACTCTCTTCGCGGACCACTTAGAATTTGTTCGTGAACCACCAATGGTCCACCAATGATAAAAAAAAAAGGACATGGGACTTCCCGCTGCAACGAAAAGAAGAAATGAAATGGGGACTTGCCAGCGTACGGAGGTTATCGGGAATTAGACGTGGAGAACGTGGCTAGACTTCCTTCTTCTACTTTTCTACTTCTTAACCCATTTATGCCTAGCGTCCCTTTTTTGGGACGGCATTTTCGCTATTAGTCGAAAACGTTATTTATTTTTCCTAGCCTTTATTCATGAGCATCGAGCCTCAACTCTACAAAATATTTTAACATGTAGGATGTTGATATTTCCATTTTTATGCATAATGATTTTAAAAGAAATCATCCCTTGTTCAAGAAGTTGACGCCAGAAATTTATCTATTATTTCTGTTATCAGTAAAAATCGAAGAAAGTCGCAAAAATATCCAGGCACAAATGGGTTAAGTTCTAATTGTCATTTATCACTAATACCTACGCACTTGCATCTCAAACTAATTTTTTATTTCAATTGCAGTAAGAACCACTGGACGCAAATCCTTGGCCATATATACAGTAGATAAAACTGGATTTTTAATAAAATAACAGACGAATTAAAAATCCAGGTTTGTTTACATGTAATGTTCGCAGTGGGTTTAACTTATGTATAAATATTTTATGAGGTTCTAATTATTTAGTAACTACCGGGTGTCCAGAAAAGGCCTCCCTGATTTCAAAATTAAATATCTCGAAAACAAAGATCGATAGAGGAATGCAGTAAACGGTATGTTTATTGTGAAAACTGTAAGAATTTTACGCATCAGTTTGAAATAATAGTTACAAAAGCTGCTAACAGATGGCGCTGTACGCTGTACTGCTCATTATCAGCATACATAAATGAAATAATCGTATGAAAACATTCTTTGCAAAAAATCACATCACAATGTTTTCAAAATGTTCACCATTGGCACTACAGAGGTGGCGCAAACGAAGAATGAAATTTGCCATCACATTTCGTAGTGTCTCAACAGAAATGGATTCACATGCCACACAGATCGCCGATTCAAGCTCGTCCAACGTGGCGGGATGCTTCGGGTAGACAATGTCTTTCAATGTGCCCCACAAAAAATAGTCACAGGGAGTCAAATCCGGCGAATATGGAGGCCAATGCATGCCTGCACCAGTAAATTTGGGATATTCTAAAGCAATGACTCGATTCCCGAAGTATTCATCAAGAAAGCGAAACACTTGTTCGGTACGATGTGGTCGGACTCCATCTTGCATAAACCATTCAGTACGTGGTCGATCCTCTAACACTTGCTGTGTGGCGACAAATTGTACCAAAATTGGAACGTAACGTTCACTAGTGACCGTTTCTCGAATGAAAAAAAGGGCCAATAATGCCTCTGTTGCATACTGCAGCCCACACAGTAACTTTAGGAGAATACAGGGCTTTCGCTTCACACCAATATGGATTTTCGGAACCCCAAAATCGCGAGTTCCGTTTATTCACGAATCCATTCAGGTGGAAGTGTGCTTCATCTGTAAACCAGATGCAGCCAACATCAAATCCTTCACTATCAATCATTGTGAGCATCTGATTAGCAAAGTCAACCCTTTGTTGCACAGCTCGTACGGGTATGGCCTGGTGAGTTTGAATTTTGAATGGAAACATATGTACACCCTCCAAAAAAAGTATTCGAGCAAGAGAGAAATTTCCTACGTTGGTTTCGTATATTAAAAATTATTTATCATAGAATATGAATTAGGCTACGTATAAATATGACTTTCCATATTTCTATCAAGTTGTGCGTTTTTCAAAAACTCAATTTTTATTCTCAAATCTAAAATAGGAAATTTCTCTCTTGCTCGAATACTTTTTTTGGAGGGTGTAGGCTCTTTCTCAGTATTTTATGCGTGCTGGAACGCTTCAAACCAGTCTCAGATTCAATTCTACGGACGGATGATATTGGATTTTGCTGAATAATTCCAGAAACTGTGGCGACATTTGCAGGCGTAACTGCAGTTTGCTTGCGGCCAACATTCCCCACTAGATCATGAGTTACGCTGCCTGTTCGTTGAAATTTTGCGAAGAGCGTACGAATGGTTTTCGCATCGGGTCCTTTTGGAACATTAAATCGTGCTTGAAAACTGCACCTTGTTGCCGTAGGACTCTCTTTTAACCTGTGGTACTCTAGCACCAGAAAAACGCGTTGTTCAATGGAGTGCATGGTTTTAATCTCTTCCTTTGGTACGCTAACCTCCTTTCACGCTTCAATAGTGGAACTGATTGCTCTGGGCTTCGGATCACTATTTAGTTTGAAGTTTGAAGACCCCCCTCAAGAGGGGCGGGTTTTTGGAGATTTATGGCTGGAGAGCCGTTATCTCACTTGTTCTGCGGTACCAGACCCACTGTTACGAAGCTCTTAGTACTTCTGATGTGCAAAATGACAGAGACACATCGAGAGAAGCGAGAGCCAGGCCGGGGGGCAGTCCGAAGGAACCTGGTGGGGGGTAACCCCGTGAAAGCGATGGAGAGAAGCGAGCAAAACAACCCAAAGGGCCAAAAGAGAGACGTTAGGCAGAGTAGAGAGAAAGCTGACGCAGGAAGAGCATCGCAGCTCGGCGCGTAGATATGGAGGCAATAGCATGTCTAATGAAGACTGGGAAAGGGTCGGAGAAAGGTGGCAGCTCCAAAGTGCGAAGAAGGGGGCACCGGCCCTAATAGCACAGATGGTCACAAAAGAGTCGCTGTGACGTCACAGAGGGTCACAATTGTCACAGGACTGTCACATACTACTCACATTGTGACTTGTGAGTGATGTGACTCTACTGTGTGGTCACTGTGAAGTTTATTTGTAACCAGTCACCAGGTGACGTCGCCGTGAAGTCACCATGTGACTAGTATGTGATCGGTCGCTAAGTGACTCCACTGTGAAGTCACCACGTGACTAGTATGTGATCGCTTGCTCAGTAAATCCACTGTGAAGTCACCATGTGACTAGTATGTGATTGGTCGCTCAGTGACTTCACTGTGAAGTCACTGTGTGACTATTTTGCGACTACTGATTTTTTTGGACTTCAAAATGACGTTACACTGGCCGCTTTTGCGACTTTGGATACATACTCATTTTTTCTAATATTTTGTGACAATTTCTTTCCTGAAACATTTAATAAATAAATCCGAAAATAGTAATTCAATGAAACCTCGCAGTTATGTAGTAAAGGAATTTAGTTTAATTTATTAACTTTTAAATTATTTCGTTTAAACAAGACAATATTGTTTATAAAAAATTTTATTATTAAAAATATTAGAGTTAAGAGTTCTAATCACAAGTGTAAACTAAGTATCTGTGAGTAAAATTAACAATTTCTTTCATATCCCCATGGCATGTATGTTTCGATAGCGTATGTAAGGTTTAAATTTCGGATGGGGGGAGGGACTATCCGGTATTTTCAACCTTATTGTTACTAGAGTAAATACAAATGTCTCAAAATTGCTGTTTTTTAATAATTGTTTAAGTTTTCAGATCCCCTCCCCCTTTAAATACGTCTCTGGTATGTTTGAAAGTTCCACTACGAAAAATTTGAGATAAAAGTATGGGTCTAAGTCAAAAATCCTTTATTTATTTTATCTAATGCATTTTTTTCCAATTAATTTTATTTATTTTTATATGAAATCCCTTTTAGGCAAAATATAGCAAAAATACAAATCTTATCCCTCATACCTTAATATATATCAAACCTCACATGTCGCACATTACAAATTTATTTCAGAACCGAATAAAAAATTTCAATAAATCATTAGTTTTTTCGGATGAATACCTAAATAAAACAGCACATTATCTCCTGAAAATAATGATATTTTTTATATTATTTAAAAATAAATATATATATTTATAAAATACTCACAGAAAAATTTTAAATTTCCAAAAGAAGCCGTCAGAACTAGCTTTTGCAGCCGTCAGTTTACTTTTAAAGAATCCCGAGCACGGTAATCACAGCGTTGCGGTAAGATGCTGAGCTGATAACCATTAGATCCCTGGTTCGATTCTGGACCTCAACTTCTTCTTGCCTGAGAGTTTGGTGCTGCCATCTGGTGTATATTTTCGGTAACTCTTTTTTCCCGAATTTTTTCGCTGTCGCAAAACTGTCTCACCGTGACTTCTCTGAACGGTCGCAATGCGACTAGACAGCGAGAGGACATAGGGACTCTGGCGTGACTTTGCTGCGGAGTCGTGGCAACTGTTTGTAACTCTATTGTGACAGTATTGTGTGGTCGCATTTCAGTCACAGGGGACTGTTGTGCTATTAGGGGGGAGGTGCTATATTTCTTGCAGGAAAAGAGGATGTGTTCGATAGTTTCGGGAGTGCGGCACGTGTCACAGAGGCAGTTTGGGGAGATGTTGAACCGGTGATATAGGACTTTGTTGGGTAGCATGCGGCAGACCAGCCGCGTGAAGAGCACGTCTTCGTGCCTGTTATGGAACCATGGGAGCGTGTTGTGGGCACTCGGGATTTCTCCATGTGTTGCTAGGTATTTGCTGGTGCTGAAGTGTGTCATGGTTTTTTGGCGAAAAGTCCTTGTTATGGCTGCGGTGACGTCTTCGGGAGCCACCCACTCTAGATGTATGTCAGAGGGCTGGGTGTCTCTAGCGGCAGCATCCGCCCGTTCATTTAAGAAAATGCCCCGGTGACCCGGGGTCCAGTAGATTTGTAGGCTGGGAACCATCTGAGAAGCCACTGTCAGCTTTTTATAGAGACGCTGGATCGCGTGAGGGGATTTGTGATTGCAAGAGGACAAAGCTGTAAGAACAGACAAGCTGTCGGTGAGAATGATCGTGGGGGTGTTGCTGCATAGAAGTTCATCCAGTGCGGAGCAGAGAGCTAGGGCTTCCGTCGTGAAGATGGAGTTAACGTTATTGAGGGTGTAATGGAATTTCCGGTGTAGGGTGCAACCACCAATGGCGGTGCTGTCGTGTGTTTTACTTGCATCGGTCGCTATAAAATTATGGGTCGCCCGGAGCGGATCGAAAAAAGTGTTAAAAAGGTTTGAAACTGCAGTTTGAAACTGCAGGGACACAGAGCTGTTTATTTTGGAAGGCCAGGCCTTCAGTGACCACGGACCAAGGGGCCGGAGAGAAGAAAGGGGAGGGGGCAGCTAGAATGAGATGATCGACTTTGCATTCGTAGTCTGCCAAGAGACAAGTTAGATCGGGGAGGAGGGGGAAGCGAGACGTCGGAGATTGGTAATCATTCCCAAAAAGGAAAGACCGCAGGGGCGACAATGGTCCTAAGGAAATGTGCTTGATCCAAAATTTGGTTGTGAGAACCTTGATCCTGTCGTTGACACTGAGGGAGTTGGCATGTTTAGTCAGGACGAGGTTGGGGACCCACCTAGAGAGGCCAAGCGCGATACGTAGGGAAGTATTTTGTATGACTTCCAGACTTTTAATCAGAGAGGGACACTGGGAGAATAGAGCCGGGGCACCGTAGTCCAAAAGGCTGCGAATAGTGCTGTTGGCTAGTTTCACTAGGTGCGCCGAGCGGGCCCCGTAGTGGCGAGACGAGAGCACTTTTAGGATGTTAATCCGTTGGAACGCTTTTTTCTTTATATAGTTGATGTGAGTACGGAGACCCCCACGTCTCGAGAAATGAAAGCCGAGATATTTTATAGAATTCGACCATTCTATGAGACCCCCCTGTATAGAAAAAATCACGTGGCTTTCCCCACACCTTCGAGATAGGTTAACAGCCCGACATTTTTCCGGGCTTACGGAAAGTTTCCAATATCGGCACCACTGGTCGATCCGCAACAGGGTCTGCTGTAGTTTCCGCTCGCAGGTACCGAGGTCGTGGTCTGCACAGTATAGGAAGATGTCGTCGGCGTACACTATACTGTCAACACCCTGTTCCAGGACTTCAAAAAAGTCGTGCATATATACTGTGAACAAGAAGTGGGAGATTACGCTGCCCTGTGGGAGGCCTTTGGAGAGGGGGTGCAGGCTGGAGACCGTGCCCCTCCAAGCCACCTGAATGTGCCGCTCCAGAAGGAAGTTGTGTATCCAGCGAAGGATCCGGCCCTTGATTTGTAGCTGGGCACATTTGGAGATCAGGCCGTCGATGTAGACTGAGTCGTAGGCCGCATGTATGTCCAAAGAGACCCCAAGGAAGTACTTCTTGTTGTTACGTGCCATGTGGAGATCAAGGTTCAGTTTGGTCGCCGCCGTCTGGCTGTCCCTGAACTGCAGGAAACCGAAGTGGCGAGGATCCACGGAGGGATGCGAGAGTAGGAAGTGGTGTAGTCGCTGGCAGATCATGCGTTCTTGAATTTTGCACATTACCGCCGTCAGGGCGATGGGACGGTAAGACGTAGCAGCGTCGGCTGGCCTCTCAGGTTTAAGGATCGGCAGGATCCGAGAAGTTCGCCAGGCGGAGGGGATTTCGCCCGTGTCCCAGATTAAATTGTATAGCTCGAGTACGAGTTTTAGGGAATGCGGATTTAAGCCCTTGAAAAGGCGAGCGGATATTTTGTCAGTGCCTGGCGTGGTGACTTTGGTGGAGTGGATCGCTTGTTGTAATTCCTTGATAGAGAAGGGCAGGTTTAGGGGGTCTGTTTCCAGGCCACCGTAGTCAATGGGTAGAGGTTCATGTTGGTCCGAGTAGCTGAAGGATTTCGCCAATATTTCTGCCTGGGCCTGGGCAGAATCTATAAGATTAATGCCATCTTTAATCAGAAGGCGGGAGGAGGGGGGCGAAATAGGGCGAGAACGGAACTTGCGGAAAATCGTAAAAAGGAGGTGTCCATCACGCGACGCACGGCACGAGCGGTCACAGAAGGCTCTCTTGGCTTCGCGGATGACCTTTTTGAGTTTTGCTGACAGCCGTTTGTACTTGCGCCAGTATTCCATGGAGACCAGAGTGCGAGATTTTCGGAGGAGAAATTTCTTTTGACGTCGGAGGTTCTCGCAGCGAGCCGTCCACCAGGGGGGAAACCGGTTCGGACTGTTCGAAGGATGATAGGTATGCGCCCGAATGCTGGAGGAGACGATGTCCAGGAAATCTGAAAGAGCGAGGGCAGAGAGATTTTGTAAGGCGTCGTTGACCTGACCGCAGATCTGATTCTAGCGGTACAAAGGCCGCGGGGAGGGAGACGTTGGGAGGCTAGAAATCCAGAGTTGGATGGGGAAATGATCGCTGTCAAACAGGTCGTCGCATATCTGAAGAGAGAGAAGGTCATAGATGTCCAGAGAGCAGAGGGACAGGTCGATGAGCGAGGAGGAGCCGTTTGGAGAAACATGGGTTGGGGAGGAGGAGTTCAGCAATACAAAGGGGCTGCCAGAGAGCCACTGGCAGAATTCCTCACTCACTGGAGTGGAGGTAGGAGAGCCCACCACGGGTGATGGAGATTGAAATCACCGAGTATAAGGCTTGGACCTTCGAGGGAGGAGCAGATATTGCGTAGGTCCCGTACCACATGGCCATGACTCGAGTACAAGTTAATGATATTTAGCTTAATGTTGGGAAAGTGGACTGAGACCGCTAGGATTTCGTTGTCGCCAGAGGGGGAGGAGCACGGAAGGCGGAAGGACGGGAGATGCAACGAAACCGCAATGGCAAGGCCGCCACCCGGGCGGGGCGACCTGTCTTGGCGATAAACAACCTTACCGCTGGGGTGAAACCTAGTATTGTCTTTCAAAAAGGTTTCCTTCAGGAGCAGGACGTCCGCATCAGAAAAGGGGGGGGAGCTTCAGCCAAACCTCTTTATTTTTAATGCTTCGGCAGTTCCACTGCAATAGAAAACGGAGATGAGCTAAAGGCCATAGCTGTAGGGGAGAGACAACGAAGGAAAACATGGCCAAAGCCCAGCCCGAAACAAGGGGAACCAAGCACGAGCAGGAAAAAACGAGCGAAACGGGCAGAGAAAGAAATTTTTTTTTCCCTTTAAGTTCCATTGGCCCCAAGAGCGCCGAGACCGGGGCCACCTAGGGGGCCAGTGTTGGAGCCATCTCTCAGTGACGTGCGTGCTTTTTTATCTTTCGGCCCACGAGCCAACCCCGGCGGGGGGAGGCTGCCCGAGGGGGGAGTCAGGTCACCCGGGCTTTTGTATGTTTGGTGTATTTGGATGGTAATAGTGTTTAGCGCTAGCATTATCCAGTCCGTATATTTTTGTAGTATGTCGTTCATACACTTAATGACATTGTTGGTGCGCTGTTCGAAATCTTTGGTGATGCGGTCGATTTCCGGTTGGGGAGTGCTGGTGATTTTGGCGTAGGACTTCGGTGTCGCATGTTGTCGATATTGTCGCCTGGCTTCGGAAAAAGAAAATTGGTACATTTGAACTGCAGGAACTCTGCTTCTTTGAGTCTGCTTGGGCACTGGCTATAGTCCGCCCGGTGGGCTTGCTGGCAGTTGACACAGTGGGGTTCCTCGAGACACGCGTCGGAGTGGCTTTTGCCGCAGTTGACGCAGATGTGCTCGTTTTTGCATTTTGATTCGGTGTGGTCGTATTTTTGGCATTGGCGACATTGTCGGGGACGGTCTATAAACATAGTTATTTTTTGTATGGTGAGCCAGAGTTTAATTTCAGTTGGTAATACAGTTCCCAATATAGTGATGAGGACCGGGGCATATTCGCTGCGGCTGCCTCTTTTCAGAAACCGGCGCGCTTCTAGGATGGAAATTTTATTAGAGAGTTCGAGATCATTTATTAGTTCACTTAATTTAACGTCGGTGGGAATGTCAAATAAGAGGAATCGGGTAGTGATGTTTGTCCACGATATCCTACTGGTGACTGGTACGTTTAAGAAAGATTGTATATTCGCCACGTTTTCGGCACAATCCACGTCAGTTGTTTGTATTAGTATGGCTCCGTTTCGAGTATATCGTAAATTTTTTATTTTGTCGAAATTCGGTACTTGTTTTTTTATTTCCGTGTAAACCGTTCTGGGGTCCTTTTTGGGTACGCATAGGGTGTTAGTGCTTGTCAAAAAGATGTTAAAGTCATGTGCTTTTCTTAAAGCAGAGGCTACATCAACCGTTCCGCGAAAATAGTTTGGGTTATCATAATTATCAACTTCCATACTTGCCGTGCTAGCTAAAGGCGGGTTGTCAATGGTAAATTGTGAGTGTGCCATGATACTCCTCCCCACTTAGGGGGAACTCCGGTGGAGAAAACCAAGTGAAAAGAATACTCCGGTCAGCCCAGCAAAAGAGGTAATAAAACAATAAATACCTGGACCTGACGTCTAAAAGACGGCCCCCCGACACACCGCGATGCTAAATTAGCTGCAGAGAAGCGGTGACACAAGCTCTGTACCACCGATAAACTTTAACAGCCGCTTGAAAACAGCAACGCCCCGTTGCTGGTCGAAACGCAAAGGGAAAACAAAAGTGGAAGTAGTAGTTGGAGAGTTTGCTAGCGCAGCAGCCTCGCAAGCCGGATCACTATTTATACAAGGCATTACGTATGGCGATTACAGCGCCATCTGTTAGCAGCTTTTGTAACTATTATTTCAAACTGCTGTACAGTGAAATCCCTCTATAACGATATTTTGGGGGTCAAAATAATATATCGTTGTAAAGAGAATTATCGTTATAGAGAGAATCGATATTGGAACGAAAAGATTTTTGATTTTTGTTCTTCATATATCCCATACCCTGCGGTATCACCAGAAAGTGTTCTGTTTTCATTCAGCACACCCTCGCACGTAATATATAATAAATGAAAGGAGAAAAACATGTTTATAGTTTTCAGTAATTTTCACAACACTCACAAATTTTAGTTAAATACCCTTGCCGCCTCGCCAAGGATTCTAGCGGAGATATAGCTTATAAATATTTATAGCGTATTTGAATAACAAATATATAATGTCAAAATAAATAATACCTGAATGCCGCAAAAGCGTTTTTTAAAATGTATTAGATATTAATTGAAAATACATACCCATTAATTTATCCTTATTTATTTTGGTTCATGCCTTTATCAAAATCTTTTATGATGTTGAATTTCACTTCGATAGATATTTGTTTGCTTTTAGTCATTTGCTTTCGATTTTCACTAAACAAACTTCAAAGTAAACAAAACTCATAAATGATTTAAAATATCCTCGTTTAATAATCGACCTCGATAGGATTTATCGGAGGTTAAAATTCTTACTCAAAAGTTCAGACAAAAGAACGTATCGTTTTCTATATCAGATCCGGTGAAAGGAATCCTTGACCATTTTTTAAAGAGGGGGATAGGAATCAAAGTTGTGTCATCCAACTGCCCTTCCACCTTACGAGAAATGCACTTTCTCATTACCATAGTGTTACATCAGCAAAACGAAACTTAGAAGACGTTCTTTGGCAGAGGCGTGGTCCAACCCGTTCCAACCACATTTTACCTCGACTTTCTTTGTGTAGCTTTCAATGTCTGTGCATGAGTTGGGCTTCTGATGCATCATAGAAAAAAAAATATATCGTAGTAGAGAGAATTATTGTAATGTAAGGGATAATTATTACCATCGTTGTAGAGAGAATTATCGTTTTAAAGGGTATCGTAATACAGAGAACTGTTTTACATTAATCTAAAGGGAATTCAGCCAGGACTACGAAAAAATATCGTAATAGAGAGAATTATCGTTATAGAGGATATCGTTGTAGCGAGATTCTACTGTATAAAATTCTTACAGCTTTCACAATAAACATACCGTTTACTGCATTCCTCTATCGATCTTTGTTTTCGAGATATTTAATTTTGAAATCAGGGAGTCCTTTTCTGGACACCCGGTATCTTCTCAAAGGAACTGATAATTCGTTTAAAATACTATCATTATATTCTTCGGAACTCAAACCTGCTAATGCAGTGCTTTCAAATAAATCCTCCATGTTCATTTATATCAGACGAACCCTTACTGGAGCAAGGGCGACGAACGTTATTCAAATAGTCTCCTTCGGACGTAGTCCAGATACTGTAAACTTTATACGTGCGCATGTGCTGTACTGCTGAAAATCAAAGTTAGCGTTACCGTGAGTAAAACCGCTGCGCAAAGACTCCCTAATAACCAATCTTCGCCTTTCTCTCTTTCACCCTGCCCGACGCCAGAAGAAAATTCCTTGTGGCTAACGAAAATTCCTGCCCCTCTCGAGGGATTGGAATTCCCATTTGAAGCGCGCCGGAACGACCTTGAGAATGAAGACCGAGTTTTCTCCCACCGTGCTAATGTAGCGCGAAAAATGGCCGAAAACTGAACAAAACATAAAATAACTATAAAACTATTAATCCGATTACTTTCATTTTTTCGACATAAGCTTGCTCTTGTCGTAATTAGTCAGTGTTCCAAATTTGGTCCAGATCCGACGAACGGTCTAGACGCCTATAGCGAATAAACGGACAAACAGACAGACAAGAGCCTATAGCGAATAGACGGACAAACAGACAGACAAGATTCCTCTTTTATATATAGATATCTATGATCAATACTTAAAAAGTAAAAGCCTAGGTCCATGTTTTTAGGACACTCTGTACATATACTTAACCCTCTCGTTTACCCTGAACCCCATATGAGGCTCCTATTTCAAATAGCAAAATTTAGAGAGAAAACAATTGAATTTAGTATTTTTTTCTTTCAGTGATATCAATATCATTAATTCATGTAGAAGGTATATGAGGCTTTTAACTAGATGCATAAATCGTGCCTAGATTGCAGTACTAGTCAATATAGATCATTTTTTACAGTTTTCGCTTCATTGTTTCAGGAGAAAAATTAAGAAAATATTTACGCTGCTTTTTTACCGTTTTTTTTCTTTTTAAGGTAAGTATAGTTTTTTCTTATTCCTCAACCTTTACCTAATATTTGCATCCTTTTAAATTAATTTTAGCATAAAATGCTTCGAAAATGCAGAAATTATTATTAGAAAAATTATTATTATCGACATTAATCGACGTTAGAAAAAAATATTTTTGCATGAATTATAATAGTTTTTCAGATGCATTAAATGCTAGACAGATTTCTTTTCTCTGATTTTTCATAATTCGGTGACGAGAGGGTTAAAAGGTTATCGTGTGATTTTCTTGTAAGTTGATTTTGGTACGAGTGAGATAACTCATCTGACAAATTTAAACTAATAATTAACTAATAATAATCTTTCTAAAATTTTTAAGTAGTCAGAATCGTGAACATATCTTGTAGTCAATTACAGAAAATATTCTAATTTGTGCCATGTGCGCAGTTGGAATCCCCACCCCGTTTCGTAAGTAAACTCTATCCCAGCACGCAAAGCGGTCGCAGCCAGCAAACAGGAGCATGTGAATCCTGACTGACTGACTGATAGAGTGAATTACGGGAGCACCTAGCTCGTCGAGCTTATCTCCAGTGTGTTTTTGTAGATCGTCATTTTTAAATCTTGTTTTGGGGGGCTCTACAGATTGGGCGGGGATCAGTCAAGTCAGTGGATGTTGAAAAGAGTGGGTAAACGGGGGGAAAACCAGATGTGAATGTCGACCCGACCTCCCTCCGACAAGCGGACTTCACAGGGCGGGTATGTGAATCCGGCCCGAAGTTGAAGAAACGGGGGCAAGAACTATGCGCATCCCTACGGCGCACCTGCTTCCAAGTTAAAAGGTGCATCTCCCCGCCAGTCCAGAGAGAATATTGGGTCGGATAAAAAACGCAAGGCAACCACATACAAAGGTTACGTAGCTTTATTCATTTTTCTATCGGTGAAAGCTATCCACCTTGAGCTTGTTTCTGATATGACTACAGAAGCATTTTTAGCTGCCTTTAGACGCTTTACGTCAAGCGCGGCTTGTGTACCAACATTTACAGCGACCAAGGAACAAACTTCAAAGGCGTGTCAAATGCACTTCAAGGTGACTTTAAATCGTGCATTCGACAGTTGGAACATCAAGCAGCGAAAGAATTCGCAAACGATCAAATTAAATGGAATTTCATCCCTCCTTCCGCCCCCACTTTGGCGGCCTTTGGGAAGCCGGGGTGAAATCCACGAAATATAAAAACGCATTCTCGGAAATTCTAAGTTAACCTTTGAAGAAATGTCAACTCTCTTAACCCAAAAAGAAGCAATTTTAAACTCACGACCAATCTCTCCTCTCAGTAATGATCCTGAAGACTTGTTACCCCTCACCTCCGGCCATTTTCTTGTTGGAGACTCATTAAAACTGCCACCCGAGCCAACCTTTTTAAATCTCCAGGAAAATCGCCTCAGTAAGTGGCAAAGAATCCAGCAACTGCACCAAAATTTTTGGATGCGATGGAGAAATGATTATTTAAACAGATTACAAAGCAGACCAAAGTGGACAAAATCCCATCCCAATGTGGAAGTGGGAGAACTGGTCATAATGAAGGATAAAAATCTACCCCCGGCCAAGTGGATGCTGGGTAGAATAACAGCAACTCACCCAGGCCGAGATGGACGGTGCTAGTGGTTACCATTAAAACCAAAGAAAGTTCTTTTGTTAGACCGATTACTCAGATATGTAAACTGCCTTTTTCTAATGCATAACTTTAGTTTTTTTTTCAGCAAAGCAATTTGGTTGAAACGATCCAGCGGATGTTTCAAGGGTGGAGCATGTTGGAATCTCCACCCCGCTTCACAAGTAAACTATCCCAGCACGCAAAGCGGTCGCAGCCAGCAAACAGGAGCATGTGAATCCGGCCCGAAGTTGAAGAAACGGGGGCAAGAACTATGCGCATCCCTACGGCGCACCTGCTTCCAAGTTAAAAGGTGTATCTCCCCGCCAGTCCAGAGAGAGAGAGGTATGGGAACTGGTGTACCAAGGGACTGGTTCGCGCTGCAAGCCTTCCGTATCCATGGTTCGGACGGTGCTTAAAATACCTTAAAAAGTACTTACTTTTTTTTTCATTTTTAAGGCCTTTAAAAAGTGCTTAAAAAGTACTTAATTTTTTACCTATATCCTTAAAGTTTCTCAGTATAGCCGCAAGGTGCTTAAAAAGTGCTTAATTTCTAGTGGTAATCGACCGTAAAATCGTCTGGCATCGAAACTTTTCGTTCCCCTTTTCCAGCCTCAAGCTGCGTTCATATTGATAACGCGACGTAACGCGATGACTCGCGTTCGTAACGCTATGACGTCATACGTTGGAGTCCCTTTTCAATAGCCAAGGGCCCTCTTAAGAGCCAGTCCGGGCCTGATTGTTCTTAAAATACTGAATCTCAACCAAAACTAGTCTGTTGCGCCCGGTGCGAGTTTAACCATTCTACCCCCCCGCCCCTCCCAAAAAAAAGTTCATATAAAAGTTTATCTATAAGTTATTTCTGTTTTTTCGCCGTGCAGCTTTGCGCCCTGTGAAGGAACACTGTACCGAATAAACACTGCCTTACGCTATTATTAAAGTAAAAACTCGACTACACTACAAGTAATTGGCAAGCTCAGGAAACGCTGAGTGCTTTTAAAATAAACCCCAATGTTATAAATATCAAAATTAATAAATGAATAGAAATATCAACAACACACAACATTCAAAGCTTAAAACAAACAATTCGCTGAAGCACACTCATTACGTAATCAACAGCTGGCCGTCCGCAGAGAAAAAAAGAAAAGTGTTTACTTTTGACTGGAGCCTGCTCATCGGATCGCTGTTTCACTTTATCAGCATGTGCTATACTGTCCGAACTTTTTGCGAATGCAAGATGTTTTTACAAGTTATTTATTTATTTCTATAAATTCGCCTTTGTGAATATAAAAACTGATGTTTTATATAAAAACGGACACTGATTATTTGAAAATGGAAATTGTAAGCTTCGTAAAATAGCGGTAAATACTTTAAAACATATGGGAAAGGAGATATTTTTACCGCTTATCCCCCCCCCCCCCGAAATACATCCCAGTGCGATGTTTCTTTTTTTTTTTTTTTTTTCAAAGGGAGGGGATCGCGGATGCGGCATTTCTGATAATTTTCTAGTTAATTAAGCTCATTTTCGTGGGTGCGATGGGTGCAGCGTTTCTGCCATAAATTACGGAATATGGACATACATGTTACTTGAGAGAAAAAAAGGAATTATTTTGTCTGTATTAATTGCTTGTACATACATGTGCAAGAAATTGTGGGCTTTTCAATTTTGGAAAATTGGCACATTTGCACTTAAAGCAACAACCTGCCAACTTTACAATAAGAAAAACTAAAGTTTGGTAATAATGAAAGTAATAAGGGGCTGTCCATAAATGTCACGCTTTTTAAAAAATATTCTTTGCCTCCTGCTCACACTTCACCATACTACCCTTGGCACATGTCATGCTGTATTACATATACATATACTTACAGTTTAAAAACAAAGCACTATGCTAGAAATCAAATTTAAATGCTAGAAATCAAATTTAATTTTCTGATTTTAAATGTTTTTATTTTAATGTAAATGTATAATGTCACACACCTTTCCCCCCCCCTCCCCCCTCGTCACAATTTCACAGCCCTCCTTTCCTCCAAGCGTGACATCATTTGTGGATAGACCCTACTTAAGAAAATTTTGGGGGTCCTTAAAAAGTGCTTATTTTTTTGCTCTGAAAAGAGTCTGAACCATGGTATCACCCACGTGTTCGCTCGGAAAACCACCCACGTGTTCGCCTGCCGATCCTGTGCTGCGCCTGCCACGTGCCGGCAGACCGGAATTCGTGGAATTCCACAGACTTTTCCTGTTGCCTGGACTGATTGCTCTCTGATCCAGATAATTTTGCTGGACCGTCGACATGAAGTTCGCGAACTACTTCAAGGATAAGTTTCCCGAGGACACTCAATACTACAGATGCTATGTAGACTTCCTGGAGTGGATCGACTCCGAGCAAGCCTGCTCGGAAACCGTCATTCCTGACCACGAGCTAAAGACTGTGACTGAATTGATCGAACAGCTCGACCTCATTGCTCTCCTCAAAACCAAGTTATACATAGCTTACTATATAAAGAAACATGCTAGAGTGAACGCAATTCTCACCCACTACGGAGTCTTGGAAAGACCCAGTGCGCCCGGATTGTGCAAAAGAAAATCTCCCGAGGACTTAGACTCAACACAAGCCTCCAAGCTTCCACACATGGCGTCCCCTCCCCCGTCCACCAGCCAAGACGCCGGTGATCAAGAGGAGAACCACGTGGAGATGACAGACAGCCCTACTGTTGTCACCCCCCCCCCACGCTACCAAGGATAATGAGAAGCACCGCTTCTTCTGTGAATTCCCTGGAAACTCCTACAAGGAACATTGTGACAAAATAGCCAAGATTACTGGGACACAAGTTGATTGCAATTATAATGGCAACACCTACCTGGTCCAATTCCGTGGGTCAGAGAAATTCAGGGAGGTACAAGCCTACCTCACCGAACATTCGATTGGCTAACATACCTTCGATCCGAGGAATCAAAGACCTAAGAAGGTCGTGATTAAGGGAATTCCCCCCTCCACCCCGCTGGATGAGATCAGTCACTTCTTGGAGGAAAGAGGCCTCACGTCCCTACACCTCAGCTTCATGAGATACAGAGACAACAAAAAACCTTTCTCTGCGGTCTTGGTCAGCCTCTAAAACACGTCAAGTTTCGAGAACATCTACCAGATCGACAGGTACGGTTACCTGTCCATCAAAGTTGAAAATTACCGGGCTCCAAAGGTAAAACAGTGCTATATCTGCCAAGCCTTTGGACACTCATCCCTGACCTGCTCCCTATCGCCGAGGTGCCTTAAGTGTGCCGGCCCGCACACCTTCGCTGCCTGCCCCACCAAGGGACAAGAACCGGTCCTATGTGCCAACTGTGGAGGACCACATGTCGCGAAATACCGTGGTTGCCCCCGCAACCCATTCAATAGAAACAAGTCGGCCGCGGCCATCACCAACCTAACGACGCCCAAACCTGTCGTTCCCAGTACTAGAAACACTGCAAGTAACACCGCCGCTAAACCAACCAAGAATGCCTGGACCCTGGTAGGCCCTGGCAAAAACAAGAACACCATTCTCAATACCCTTCCGCCTGACGCGGAAGACCTTGAGCCTGAAGAAGACGATCAGACGGACACTAATATCCCGTCGACCAGCGTCGATGGGATATTAGTGTCCGTCAATACTATGCCTCTGACAAGCGCCGACAATTACTATGACTCTGAAAAAGCCTGCTATTGACAAGACTCTCCAGCAGCTAGTCATCAACAAGCCCAAGGCTGCCCTACCAGAAGAACCCTACCAGAAAGAAGGTTAAACCCAGGAAACATAACAAGGACTCTGGATCTGCTGCCTCTACGCACAACATCCCGAATGCACAAACCATGCAGCCCGGCACGTCCCTTGGTAGCCTTGCTGCGCTGAAAGAGACTCTCCAAGCCACTAGAGAGCTCTCAGAAGTCATAGACCTGGAACAAGTTCTCAGTTTTATCAAGTCTCTCACTGAGGAAGTAAGAAACTACACAAACCCGCTGGACAGGTTGTTCGCCTTCATCAGTGTTTACAGCCGACATTTCGAATCTCAACATGGGTCGTCCAACCTATCTGAAGATCCTTAGTTGGAATGCGCAAAGCGCGCATTGCAAAATCAATGAACTTCGTGACTTCCTAGCCCATCAAGACTACGACATTATCCTCTTACAAGAGACTTTTTACCATTTAAACCTGACGTATAATATTCCGAACTATACTATGTACAGATCTGACCGTCCTAGATGCCCTGGTAGTAGAATCACAGGCGGCACGGCCCTATACATAAGAAACATCCCTCACACCTTGGTGACAAACTTAAACCTTACCTCTCTGGAAGCCACCTCAGTTCTTGTGCATGGTCTCACAGAAGACGTCATGATCACATCTGCCTACGTAAGTTGCTCCAAGCCCTTCCCGGTCCAAGACATCAGGACAATCCTACAGAAGTGCAAGAAAAACTTCATCGCTGGGTATCTGAACGCCCACTACTTCGCGTGGAATTGCAAAAGAAATTGCAAGCGAGGCTGCTCCCTCCTGAAGTTAATCATCTCAGACCATCTTAAGCTGTCCTTCCCTGCAAGCCATACGCATGTTGGACACCATCGGGGCACCCCGGTGTTCTCTACCATCGACATGGCCATCAGCAACAACTTCTCTGTTGCTCCTCCCTGCTCCGTCACTCAGTGCTTCACCTCAGATCACTACCCGGTCACGTTTGAGCTCAGCCTGCTGCATGAACGTTTCAAGGATCGGCCCTACTTGTCTACTGACTGGAGAGCCTTCACAGAGCACCTTCGGTGCTCCCCTTTCTCCTTCAAAAACATACGCACCCAACAGGACATTGATGAGGCCATCACCAGCCTCACGGACAATATCATCGCCGCACATCGGGACTGTTCCAAGCAGGTGCCTCGAAGAGAACACTTTAAACTTCCCTGGAGAATGAGATCCACCATCAGGCAAAGAAATCAGGCCAGGAAAAGGTATCATCAAACCAGAAACCCGGAGGACAAGCAGTCTTACCTGCAGCTCTGTGCCACGGTGAAAGAGGAAATCCTCAAATACCGAAATGAACAGTGGACCAGCTATATCACTAACCTCGCACCTGATGACGGCTCCATATGGAAAGCCGTCAAACGCATCACAGGCCGGGTCACGGACATGCACCCCTGAAACACCAGGGTAGCTTTCACTACCAGAACAAGCAAAAAGCGGAAGTTCTTGCTACGTGCTACGAGACACAATTCACGAACACTGCCAAACTCTCCTCCCAGGGCTGGGACTACCATGTGCACAGGACTGTTTATGAGTTCCTGCTGCAGCCTACGCAGCATCGGATTAGCCCTGCCCCGCCGAGTGAAGTTATAAACATCATCAAGCGCACCAAGAAGAACAAAAGGCCAGGGCCTGACCAGATTACAAATGAAATGCTCCAGAACATTCCGGTAAACACTCTCTTTGCCATCACCAAGATTATAAATGCCATCCTGGACACTGGTTACTTTCCTCCGGCCTGGAAACTTGCCACCGTAGTCCGGATACCCAAAGCTGGACAGAACCTGGCAAACCCGACTGCATATAGGCCTATTAGCCTCCTAAGCTGCTTGAGTAAGATAGCAGAGCGGGTGATTCTGAACAGGGTAAACGACCACATCACGGACAGTAACCTGCTTCTCCCAGAACAATTTGGCTTCCGGCCGGGGCACTCTACCGTCCATCAAGTGCATCGTGTCGTCGAGGCCCTGTCCATCCAGCATCAGCAGAAACGACATTCCGACATCTTGCTTCTCGACCTCTAGAAGGCCTTTGACAAGGTCTGGCACGTTGGGTTAATTTACAAACTCGTCAAGCTCCATTTCCCGGACTCCTTAGTGTTGCTACTAAATAACTACCTGGTCCACCGCAGATTTCAAGTTAGAGTCAAAGACGCATACTCTAGCCCGTCACCAATTTCCAGTGGAGTCCCCCAGGGTTCCATCCTCGGACCCGTCCTGTTCAATGTCTTTATTAACGACATTCCGACCCACCAAGATACCATGCTGGCCCTCTACGCCGATGACGCGGCAATAGTCGGCCACGCCGACACTGGCTCTGCCCTCATCACTGCCATGCAGACTCATCTTGACTCCATCAACCGCTGGATCAGGGGCTGGAAGCTACTCCTGAACATTCCCAAGTGCCAGGCCTTGTACCTCTCCAACCGGAATAAGCCGACCAGGATTATGATCGACAACACCCCGATTGACTGGGAAGGACAGGTTAAATACCTTGGCGTTACCATCGACAGAAATCTCACCTGGAGACCTCACATTGATAGCGCCAGAGCCAAGATGGCCCTGGCCTACAGGAAGCTAGCCCCCATCATTAAAAACAAGAACCTCTCTCCGCAAAACAAAGCGCTTCTTTACAAGACATTTATAAGACCAACTGCTACGTACGCCGCACCGGTGTGGGCTTATGCCGCAAGATCCTCAATTGACCGACTAGAAAGCAAGCAGAATGGAATTCTGCGCACAATCGATAATGGGCATCATTTCCTAAAGAACGCGGCCATTAAAAGAGACCTGAAAATCAAAACTCTTACACAGTTCATTTACAGACTTGCTGTTCGGTACTATGGTACGCTGAACCAGCTTCCCAATGAAATAGCCGCGGAGTACCCGGACTATGACCCCTCCGAACCCTGCAATCGAAAACGCCCCAAAGCGGTCCTCTTCGTTTTTGCGCCCTCATAGTGAACTCTTGCACGACCAATCTGATCTGTAACTGATCCGGGCCCCCGCCCCCCCCACCTCATGATAAAGTACCTCAAGACATATAACTACAAACTGGAGATAAAGCTCTATGCTAAGGTGCTCCGAAAAACCCAGAACTTCAGTTCAGTTCAGTTCCAGAGAGAGATTTGCAGTCCAGCTAAAAGAATCCCTGCCAGGCCGAAGCGACCAGTAGCAGCCTGTTTAATGACTGGTTTATGTGTTAGGGTGCAAGTAGCGCCACTTGTAAATAGTCAAAATAAATATATTAGGTTTTAGACAAGGCGCACTTCTTCCCATCCACTCCACCTCCAACCACAACTGAGCTACGAACAACTGGTCCGTCGAGCCGGATTTTTAGATAAAAGATTTCGAACGCTCGAAACAATTTCAACCGCTTCGCGCTTTCCTGTTAAACAAAATCCCACGAAAGCTACTCTTCATGTTACTAAAATTTCCTGTACACTATGCGAGGATGAACATCATATCTCACGTTGCTCGAAATTCCATAAAAAACCCTCCGCTGAAAAGATGGAGCTAGTCAAAACCAAAGCTCTATGTTACAACTGCCTTTCCCCACACTCGGTTCGTCAATGTTCAAGTAATAACTCCTGTCGTCTGTGCAAACGGCGACATCATTCCCAGCTACACGACGCGCTAGTCAAAGCTTCTACTGAAAGCGCGTGTCAAAGTCAAATTAACGACAAGGTCGAATCCGAAAAGGTTACCGAACTTTCCTCTCACTTGTTGAGTGAAACCACCGGCCGAAATTCCGTATTTGCTATGTACGGTACTTGCAAACGTTTCAAACTCGTACGGAAATACGATACTGGTAAAAGCGCTCTTGGATCAAGGCTCGCAAGCTACATTAGTTTCCGAACGTTTAGCTCAACGTTTAAAGTTAAAGAAAATTCCCGTTTCAACCCAAGTAGTTGGAATAGGAAACTTCAATTTAAATCCTTGCAATAAAGCCGTGTCGGTCAACATAAGCTCCAGGAAGCACGAGCTAATAGAAAGTAACGTAAATGCATTAGTATTAAAGAACCTCACTAACTACACGCAAAATCTTAAGAGAAAAGATCTACCATGGGAACATATAAGGGGCTTGAATTTAGCCGATCCCAACTTCGGCGAACCAAGCAAGATTGATCTCATTATAGGTGCTGACCTATATCCCTATGTCATGCTCGATGGTTGTATTAGAGGTCCAAGAAACACCCCTATGGCGCAAAATACGAAATTTGGTTGGGTACTAACAGGACCTACAGAGTCCCACGTTAAAGAAGGGAACTCCACACACGTAACCGATAAATTGCTGTGCATGCTAACCTTGCAGCAGCAACTAAAAGCGTTTTGGGAAATCGAAGAAATTCCAGAAATAAAACGGTGGTCGGAAGAAGACCAGACGGCCGAAAGAATTTTTCAAACGACCGTGAGAAAAGGGGATAAGCGATACATAGTAAATTTGCCATTTAAAGAAAATGCAACACCCTTAGGAGAGTCTAAACAAATCGCAACCAAACGATTTTTCCAGTTAGAAAGAAAATTCAAAGAGGATCGTAGTTTAGAAGTTGACTATAGAAAATGTTTAAATGAATATTTAGGATTAAATCACATGTCAAAAGTTGAATCCAATTCTATTCCAATAAAACAGGATGAGTCGGGGTAGAAGGGCTACTATTTGCCCCACCACGCAGTTTTCAAACAGGATAGCACGACTACAAACATCAGAGTTGTATTTAACGCTTCCCAAATAACTACTAATGGCGTATCCTTAAATGATACACTGTTAAGGGGTCCCAATATTCAAGAGAACATGTCCGCGATTTTAAATCGTTGGCGTTTCTTTAAAGTTGCCTATGCTGTCGATTTGGAAAAAATGTATAGACAAATACGCATTGCTGACAATCAAACAGATTATCAAAGAATAATTTGGCGACCATCTATAAATGAACCCCTCTGAATATATCGCCTCCTTACCGTAACGTTTGGAATGGATTGTTCGGCGTACCTCGCGATACACCGGGGCCATCGCTAAACAACGGGCCTGCTTATGAG
Source organism: Cheiracanthium punctorium (assembly GCA_038373885.1). Taxonomy (NCBI): domain Eukaryota; kingdom Metazoa; phylum Arthropoda; class Arachnida; order Araneae; family Cheiracanthiidae; genus Cheiracanthium; species Cheiracanthium punctorium. Next base: position 968,550 of record JAWZYV010006947.1, on the reverse strand, counting down.
TTGCCATCGCTAAAAATGAGTTTATCATTGAGGCCTGTTTTCCCCAGTCACAGTATTCTATTTTATTATTCTAAGTATTATAAATGTTATATTATTTTATTATTTTAAAACAATTTTTTTATACTTTTGTCGTACTAAAGAACTGTAGATGTAGGTAATCGTTTTGTGAATTTTGCGCCATTTTATTTCATGTAAATTTATCCTAAAATTCGAACATTTTGCTCTGAATGTAAAGGTAAGTGAACGCTTATAATGTATTTAGAAATTCTAAAAATATGTATGTAAATCATGTTTAGTGAATAATTACTCATGTGTTATTTATAAATAAATTATTTTAATCAGAAATCGTATTACTTGAGTAGTTTTCATTCTTGTAAATAAGCATGACGTTGTGGTACTATTTAGACAATTTAATTTTGCCAGTTGAAAATGTTATTTATCAGTTATATATGCCTTGATTATGCGATTAAGACTTACATCTGGTAAAGTGCTATATATACTACATGAAATGTCTTTATTAAAGAATAATTAATTCAGGGATCGCGCTATAGAGCGTATTTTATCAATTTTCTCCAATATACAGGATATCCCGAAAACACTGAAATGCGCTTTAATACATCATTTGTCAAAGATTAATCTTGAATTGTTTAAAATAATGTAGGAAATACGACTACGTTCATGAAATATTCATTATAAAAATGTCTTTCTCATTTGTGTATTTTGTTATTTTAAAGTATATTAAATATCCACTCGTGAAACTAAAATAAGCAATCGTGAATCATGAGAGTAAGCGCTACTTTGTTTTTCCTTCAAATTATATGCATCTAATTTCTTTATGTAAATATGTATCATAGCAAACAAATTAATCATGAGTTCGTACTTGAATTAGTAACACAATTACTACTTAAAACTACATTAAATAACGTTTGAAAGCACTGAGAAGCTTAAGAAATGCCTGATGTATACGTGAAGACTCGAGCATCCGTAGGCCTCTTTGGATGGCTCATCAAAATACACGCGCAGGCCCGTTACTAATTGCGAAGGCCCCGGATACACACACTTAAGCATCTAGCTAACGATGAAGGGTCAAACTATCCCTCAGGTGCCGACATGATCCTGAACCACTTTTACGTGGATAAACTGTTATCCGGTGGCAAAAATTTAGCTGAGGCTTTAGAAAAACAAAGACAAGTTATAAGTATACTGAAAGAAGGAAGTTTTACTCTCCGGAAATGGAGTAGTAATGACGATAGAACTCTAGAGAAAATCCCCGTCGAATTTAGAGAACAAAGACAGTTCAAAAGACTAAAATTAGAAAAATCCGTTAAAACACTTGGTTTGTACTGGGATACGGAAACGGATACATTTCATTACAAGGCAAAATTTGACTTTGTCATAGATTCTCCCACTAAGAGGACAATTCTTTCAGACATAAGTAAAATTTATGATCCTTTAGGTTGGATTTCCCCTATAACGATAATTGGCAAAATTCTTTTTCAGAGTTTATGGTTATCGGGTTTAAATTGGGATGAAAAAATACCGTAATCGATATATGAACAATGGACAAATTTCTTACGCCATGTTGAAAAGCTGGAACTAATACGAATACCCAGATGGATGGGATTTGATCCTGATGAAAACAAGAATATAGAGATTCATGTGTTTAGCGACGCTTCAAGTCGAGCGTATGCTGCAGTAACGTACTTAAGATTTAAACAGCACAACTCCTTTACATCAAAGTTACTAGTTTCAAAAACACGAGTAGCACCCAAGAAACCCGTGTCCCTGCCAAGGCTTGCACTATGCGGTGCAGTACTTGCTGCAAAACTAACCTCTCAAATGATTTCAGAACTAAACCTACCATCTGCGAAGGTCTTCGCCTGGACAGATTCCACCGTAGTTCTAGCATGGCTGCGAAGGGAGCCGAGCCATTGGAAGACGTTCGTATGCAACAGAGCAGGGGTAATCCACCAAAAGATCCCTACCGCACAATGGAGGTACGTACCCTCTTCTTCTAATCCCGCCGACATACCTACGCGTGGTTCCTCCCCTGAAAGTTTGAAAACTAATGACCTGTGGTGGAATGGCCCCAGTTACCTTTTTCACTCAGAGTCTCATTGGCCAGAGAATCCAGTATCGGAACCCACCGAAATTGAAATAAAAGCAACCCATTTAGTAAGAGTAACGAAAGACTTTGACCTACTTGAGCGATACTCGTCATTGACTAAATTGATCCGCATTACAGCTCTCTGTCTGAGATTTTCAAAAAACTGTCGCATACCAAGAAACGACAGAAACATAAACTTTCTTGACACTGAGGAACTTAAGGAATCTTTAAATTGCTTCGTAAGATGTTCACAACTTCAAGATTTTGGTAAAGAAATAAGCGCATTAAAGGTTCATAAAAGTTTGCCATCAAAAAGCAAATTACTTCCATTATTTCTCTATGTGGACGATTTAAATATACTAAGAGTTGGAGGTAGGCTCGATAACGCTTTAGTTCCAGTGTCTGAAAAACATCGAATAATTCTTTCCTCAACCAGTCCGTTGAGTACCTTATTAGTTAGAAAATGCCACTTAGACTCAATGCACGGAGGTATTCAGTTAACCATGGGATTAATACGACGAAAATACTGGATAACCAACTTAAGAAATCTCATAAAAACCATAATTCACAAATGCATGATTTGCTGGAGGCAAAGGGCCAAAGCAACCGAACAATTAATAGGAGATCTGCCAAGCCCCCGAGTAAATATTTCTAGACCTTTTTCACACACGGGTGTAGACTACTTCGGTCCCGTTGAAATTAAGTCGGATAAAAAACGCAAGGCAACCACGTACAAAGGTTACGTAGCTTTATTTATTTGTCTATCGGTGAAAGTTATCCAACTTGAGCTTGTTTTTGACATGACTACAGATGCACCTTTAGCTGCTTTTAGACGCTTTACGTCAAGGCGCGGCTTGTGTACCAACATTTACAGCGACCAAGGAACAAACTTCAAAGGCGCGTCAAATGCACTTCAAGGTGACTTTAAATCGTGCATTCGACAGTTGGAACATCAAGCAGCGAAAGAATTCGCAAGCGATCAAATTAAATGGAATTTCGTCCCTCCTTCCGCCCCCCACTTTGGCGGCCTTTGGGAAGCCGGGGTAAAATCCACGAAATATCATTTAAAACGCATTCTCGGAAATTCTAAGTTAACCTTTGAAGAAATGTCAACTCGCTTAACCCAAATCGAAGCAATTTTAAACTCACGACCAATCTCTCCTCTCAGTAATGATCCTGAAGACTTGTTACCCCTCACCCCCGGCCATTTTCTTGTTGGAGACTCATTAAAACTGCCACCCGAGCCAACCCTTTTAAATCTCCAGGAAAATCGCCTCAGTAAGTGGCAAAGAATCCAGCAACTGCACCAAAATTTTTGGATGCGATGGAGAAATGATTATTTAAACAGATTACAAAGCAGACCAAAGTGGACAAAATCCCATCCCAACGTGGAAGTGGGAGAACTGGTGATAATGAAGGATAAAAATCTGCCCCCGGCCAAGTGGATGCTGGGTAGAATAACAGCAACTCACCCAGGCCCAGATGGACGAGTGCGAGTCGTTACTATTAAAACCAAAGAAAGTTGTTTTGTTAGACCGATTACTCAGATATGTAAACTGCCTTTTTCTAATGCATAACTTTAGTTTTTTTCAGCAAAGCAATTTGGTTGAAACGATCCAGCGGATGTTTCAAGGGGGGAGCATGTTGGAATCCCCACCCCGTTTCGCAAGTAAACTCTATCCCAGCACGCAAAGCGGTCGCAGCTAGCAAACAGGAGTATGTGAATCCGGCCCGAAGTTGAAGAAACGAGAGCAAGAACTATGCGCAGGGGCGTAGCCAGGGGGGGGATATCGGGATATATCCCCCCCGGAAATTTTTGAATTAGTGATGAAACTCCGTCTATTTATGCACATATCAGTTCATATCCCCCCCCCCGAAAAATTTTGCAGGCTCATATCCCCCCGAAAAATTTTCCTGGCTACGCGCCTGACTATGCGCATCCCTACGGCGCACCTGCTTCCAAGTTAAAAGGTGCATGTCCCCGCCAGTCCAGAGAGAGATTTGCAGTCCAGCTAAAAGAATCCCTGCCAGGCCGAAGCGACCAGTAGCAGCCTGTTTAATGACTGGTTTATGTGTTAGGGTGCAAGTAGCACCACTTGTAAATAGTCAAAATAAATATATTAGGTTTTAGACAAGGCGTACTTCTTCCCATCCACTCCACCTCCAACCACAACTGAGCTACGAACAACTGGTCCGTTGAGCCGGATATTTAGATAAAAGATTTCGAACGCTCGAAACAATTTCAACCGCTTCGCGCTTCCCTGTTAAACAAAATCCCAAGAAAACTACTCTTCATGTTACTAAAATTTCCTGTACACTATGCGAGGATGAACATCATATCTCACGTTGTTCGGAATTCCACAACTGAGCTACGAACATGCGCAATATCAAAATTTCCCAAATTAAAGAATGTAGTGAATTCTTTGTGAAAACTGGAGGACGTAGTAATGTGACAAGGCAATATATATTAATAATTAATAAATTATACTATACATATTTTGAAATGTTTTATTTATTACATAAACACTTTTTCCCTGGAAGCACATTACAAGATATTTAAACAAACAGATGAACTACATTAAAACCTGAAGACAAACACAATGATAAAATACATAAAACTTATGACAATATGAACAATAATTCTCTCTTTAAAACACTTCATAAATCTAAGAATGAATTATTGATACCGATTTTATTACTGCAGGCTGCTTGAATTTTTTTTAAAAAAGAATACAATAATAGTCCAAGGCAAATTTCAAATGAATATGGATAAAATAAAGTTCTCGGTGCTATTTTTTCCCATTGCATTATTTTACATTGTTTTAAATATATAAAATAGATGAACGTTGCACCTGTACAAATGTATTTCACCAGACTTCTATATATTTGTAACTATCTATCCCTTATTTTTTCAATCTTTCTGAATATCATATCCTTTATTCATAAAAAATATCCTTTTATAAATAGAGAGCTTAATATAAATTTGAAATTTAAGTTTGTTGCTTTTGTTTTAGAATTCCACTCCAGATAAGTGATTGCAATATTTATCTTGATTATTGGATTTATGTTAGTTGAATCTCCAGATCACTTTTCTGTAAACTTTAAAAACACAAAGCGCATTTCTTTAGAGCTGATGCACTGTTTTTTGAGTATTCTTCTAAATTGATGCACACTTGAGAAAATACGCCCATTTTTGCAAATTTGCATGCTCCAATGTATGTACAATGATACCTGTAGTTTGAAGCATATACCTGAAAAATAAATTAAAAGTATCAATTTCAAGTTATAAAACTCCTAAATGTTGGAACCCATCTAGTAGGGGGGATTAAAAAAAAATAATAAATCCCTCAACAGCTGTACGTGAGAATTTAACAATATTATTATTATTCGCTTATTAAAAGCAAACATTTATAAAACCGTCCCGCATAAGAACTTTCTCATGATTAACACGTTGTGGTAAAATTTCGAGTTAACTGGTCACTGATTTTTAATGAAATGAAGTGCTATATTCCTGATTGATTTTTCCATGTCATACCGTACAATGACACTCACATTTGTAACTGGTTTCTCATGCAACATCACATAGAGACGAGCAACACATCTGATAAAAATAAATTTACTGTTAAACATAATAATTTTGTTTAAAATTTTTAGAGCATTGAATCTGACAGTATTGTATACCCTTTCATTACATGCGTGTATCACGGACCATTATTACATATTGCTTACAGTTAGGACTATAAATAAGGTGATCATATATTCGAACGTAGAATTGAGGACATGTTCCCAATTCTGAAACAAAATTGAGTACATTTTATAATTAATGAAATAATTAACACCAATCTAATTAAAAACAGTGTAATAATTAAGAATTGTCCTCAATTGCTTCTTGACTTTTCGAGGACAAATCGCAAAAAACACAGAAATCAGGGACTGTCCTCGAAAATTAGGGACGTATGATCACCTGAACTATAAATCGCAGCGGCGCATAAACTACAGGTTTCAAGGTGGATTCATACTGGCCGTTCCTTTCAGCTCAGACTCCGCTCTGCCCTACCATTGTTTAGAGCTTTTCGAACTACGTCATTCCACTACGTCACATCATAACTAAGGCTCCTATATACCGAGCTGACCTACGCCGTTTGAAAAGTGCCCACACTAGGCTTAACTAGAGGCTTAGCAGCAGTCCTTGGCGACACCGCATGGTCTTCTTATTCTGCATTTTAAACCAATAAATTTGTTATTATGGGTGGATGTGCCGCCATAAATTGTTCTAATCATTCAAGAAACGGATTTAGAATGGCTAAATTCCCTAAAGATGAAGAAAAAAGAAGAAAATGGTTGATCAACATGCGACGAGATAATTGGACGCCCGGATCGTCTGCTCAAATTTGCCTTGTAAGTTCGCTCTAATCATAACCAGCCCGGCAATAGTGCTGTAAACGTTACGAAAATATTAATAGCCGTATGCACTCGTTACTCTAAACTCACTACAGGTTACTAAGTATTCGTTACTCGTTACTAGTTCGAAAGCGAGAAACAAGTCTTGTAGCGCGTACCTAGAGGAGGGGGGGTGCAGCCCTCCTTTCCTCAATCTGACCCTTTACTTAGCTTACAATGTGATATTTATTTACAACTGATACTTAGTTAGCAATTTGATATACACACCCCTTCTGAAATAAAATCCTGGCTACGCCACTGTACATAGCATTACGTACGATTACGAATGTTTAAAATACTACATGCAATTACATTTTTTTGGGGTTTAAAAACAAATAAAAATATCATTCATTATTTTTGGACTTTAAAGCGTAAGAGTTGTATTTAGAGCTTATTTTCTCTGATTAATACATGTTTTTTATACAAACGTATTGTTTTATACAATGTTAAATTATCCGAATAACTGAGATACCGCCTATAGAAATCTTCCAAAAACATGCTGTCCTCCCCGTAGTCTCCCTCCTCTTTTTTTAATTTTGAGCGCTGGTTTAACCTGTTCATCCTCATCATATAAAGTATAACAGAAAGCTTGTGCCTAGTGTTGCTTCTGAGCGCGGATTCTTGAAAGATAGGGGCCAATTCTGCCCCCCTCCCCCTTAGACGTCAACATTTTAAAAACATACTGAACTTCTTTGAATTATTTTAATACCAGTGGCGTACGCAGGGGTGAGCATAGAAATCTCTGGTCCCTCTAGAAAATTTTGTTTAAAACGAAACGATAACTTTAAAAAAATGTGTTTTAAGTTTACATGCCTAATATACAGGGTGGCCATAATTAAACTGCAAGTGTTCAAGGTGTGCTGGAGAGAAAACTACCGGGAATATTCCAATGAAATTTGGTATCTACATGTTTCAGAACATGCGCAAGTCAAATATGCAAAAAAAGAAAAACCCCATTTTCACCCGATAGATGGCGCTGTACCGTATTTCACAGCTCACCGGTGGCATATACAACTTCCAAAACCGATAGGCAGAGCATAATGACATTCTAAGAGGAATATAAACAATAAAAACATCATTTACAGTTTATCAAAATTCCAGGTGAGGTGTGTTACACCAGAGATTTTAAATGCGACGGTGGACCATGCTGTTTTACGGTTTTCAGCATGTGGTTGCATCTGGTGGTTCGCATATTGAGCACATCATGTGATAATTTCTTTGAATAAATAATGGTTTAATTTTTTTTCCAAAGCGTCTTTATGAATTGTTTAATTTGTGATCTTAATTTATGTTAATTTTTGATTACTTGTTACTGTAAAAATTTAATTACTGAAGCGAATTGTATGGAATTTTGATAAACTGTAAATGATATTTTTATTGTTTATATGCCTGTTAAAATGTCATTATGTCTATCGGTTTTGGAAGTTGTATATGCCATCGGGGAGCTTTGAAATACGGTATAGCGCCATCTATCGGGTGAAAATGGCGATTTTCTTTTTTTTTTTGCATATTTGACTTGCGCATGTTCTAAAACGTGTAGATACCAAATTTCACTGGAATATTCCCGGTAGTTTTCTCTCCAGCACATCTTGAACACCTGCAGTTTAATTATGGCTAAGGATGGACGCGAGACGTGCAAGACGAGAATCGGGGCTGTCTCGTCTCGTCTCGCAGTGGTAAACCTCTGTCTCGTCTCGTCTCGCAAACACTGTCTCGTCTCGCGTCTCGCAAAGAAATTGCTGTCTCGTCTCGCGCGAGACGTCTGGCGAGTCTCGCAAAATTAAGGAAAGCGATTTCGTTACCATTTTATACTAACTTATTATTGGGATTTTATTGAAAATTAATATTAATAATAACAATTACTTACATATAGCCACATTAGTAGATATATTAATAACTATATTAGCATATATCGGCATTTGAAGTAAAAGAAATTGAGATTTAATCCGTATATATAATGTCACACCGAAAATATAGTATTTATTTTTATTTACTAGCTGCGTGCCCGTTCTTCGCACTGTAGTAAACGAAAATTTTCCTAACATGAGTAATTTCAATTAATTCTAGTGATGTGGAATCTAAAATAAAAGCAAAATTATTTGACTCTTGATGTAAAGTTTGCGTCATGAGTATTAACCTGGCATCATTGCAATATAATGACTCAGTGTCATTCGCGATCAGAAAAGTGAAAAGCTTAGCGATTTGCAGAGAAATCCCGACTTTCAAAATGTGTTATTTCTACATCATACTGTTCAAGTTGTAGCATTAAATACCTCAGACACTACATGAAATGGACAACCGTTTGTTTTAAAATAGCTGCGCACCCGCTCTTCATACGAGAAGTAGCGAATATTTTACTAAAATCATATCTGCATGAGACAAAACAGATTTTTTTTTTTTTTTTTTTTTTTTTTTTTTTTTTTTAAAGTTCAAGTAATCTCCTCTGTTGAAATTACTGCGGGATATATTAACACAAATTAGAATTACTTATCGTTCAGTTGGTTGTAAGATAACCCTTGAAAAATTACAAACAGAACACTTTTAGTCTTTATTAAATCTCTACTATTTACTTTAACGTCAATTTCAAGTCTCTAAAATATGTGTAATTTTTATATTAATGAAAACAAGATTATATTAACGATAATTATAATTATTTGCCTAATATTTCCAATAACATTACCGTGTGTGCATTTTTAGATTTCATTATAGTATCTCAGTTGGTTAATAGACGTCTTATTTTTTGTTTATATTTTAAATTACTGAACAGTTAATTTGTTGACGACTATCCGCTTGTACTTTTCCACAATAATTTTTAGCGATAGTACTACAGTCGTTATGGTCGCCCTGTTTACAGAAAAATTAAACCATAATCCCCCTAATGTATATCCAGTGCGGATTTTTTTTTAAAATGAAAAGACATCTAACAGGCGAAGATAATTTTAGAATAGGAACCCAACTGCAAGATAAAATGATGGAGAGGAAAAAAATTTATAAACCTTTTGCAAGCCGAAGGAAGGGAAAACATAATAATATAAACGAAAAGAGAAATATTAGGTCGTAACGAAAGTTTCCCGCCACCGCAGGTATGATCTCAGCAAACCGTTCGCGATGGCCTGTTTCCTCATATTTTGTCAAACGATTTTTGGCATTTGAAAGTTATGTTTTTGGTCTCGCGCCCCCATGTTTCTGGGCCGAAGGCTTTGAAAAACTACCAAAACGTTGGCAGAAAATCATAAATGTGGGTGGTGATTACTATCCGCATTAACTTTATGTTGGCGGAAAACTTTCGTTACAACCGGATAGTTTTTAAAAAAATTGCTTGCATTTTTTTCCGTCCGATATTAATATATAAGAATAAAAAATGTCATTTTAATATCTTTAAAATAGGCCAACAATAGGGATTTAACCGCCCCTAGAAAGTTGTTACCAGGGTGGGCGCCCCCCCCCTACGCACGCCGCAACGTGCGGGAAAGTTTGAGGATAATATCGGTACAAGGATATTTCAACCAAGGATATTCAACCATATTTCAACCTACTCAGACTAAGCATCAATGCGAATGCAAGTTGCTCTACTTCTAATCTCTCTCTGATATACCCGAAACCCGATTATCACAGGGGCAAGGGGGGGCGGTAGTCCGGTGCCCCTGAAGAAAAAGGGGGCCCATATATATCCCGATTATCTAAATTATAAATTCATATGTACTGAAATAGTAATTGTGGGGAAAAAACTGAATTTCCTCTATAATATAGGTATTACCTAATTGTCTATCACTAGATCAAGTTAGAGATATTTTTTTGGGGTGATAAATACGATTTGATTAAAGTACAAAAATTACAGTTAACTGAAATGCAATTTTCGAGTACAACAGCGGTCAAAACTGGATTAAAATGCTTAAAAAAGGGGGCTCAGTAAAGGGGCTTAATGCGTAAAAAAGGGATAGTAAGGGGGACCCCAAACTTAATGCCCCGGGCCCCGTCTAAAAGTGGTCAGATTTGAACATACCGTACCGCCTTTCGTATTTACTTATTATTTTTCTTTCAACTCTTCTCTGTTTTCTTTTTTTCCGCCTCTTCTTTTCTTCCGCCTCTCTCTAAATTAACTTCGCAGAAGCATTTTACTTACATTATAAGGAAAGCTGAAGCTGCCAAGGGTACCCGAGGCTCCCTCTTTGCTTATAATAGCCATATATCAATTAAAATATACTACTATATAAAGGTTATGTAAGAGCAATTCTCACGCTTCACCTGTTTGGGGCTGTGCTTCTTAAACTAGGATGCAGAGGCTTCAAATTTTCAAAAATACCTTACGTAAAACTGTTAAGGCAACTTGTTTCGTCAGAAATGACGTCATACATGATGATGTTTTCATTACTCCTATCTTTCCTTTTATCAAGAAACTTACGATAAAGCTTCGGAGAAATATCATTCACGTTCCCATTGCACTCCATACCATCCTACAGCCCTCTTCATACAAAAAAGAACGCTAAGATACCTCTAGCCTTTTTAGTCAGGTCTGCTGACTTTGCTCCTGTTTCTAAGCGACGGCGGTTTGAATCTCCTTAAATGCATTTTGGATTTAAAAATCCTTTACGATTATTTCTTGTAAGTAACATGTTTGGCAAATAAATTCTATATTACCGCTCCAATCCTCAGTCATTCCTTTCTCTTAATTTCAGCAAACTCATTACTCTCTCGACACTTCATGTACGAATCGTAACTTAAGGTTACCCCTTTTGTGTCACTGTCGAAGTCTCGTGTGCCGCCACACTTTCAAAAATACAGTAGACAGTAAGCTTAAATCCCGATGCAAAAACCCATAACGGGTTAAGAATTTGTGACGCGGCATTTTACTTTATAGCTATATGAATTTAAATATGGGTCTTGAAAATAATGTTAAATTTTGAGTGACGCCCTGCAGTGATTTTTAAAGATTTGTTTTTAAATTCCATTTCAGTTACTTTCGTTTTATTTTCTGAAGGAGATTTACACATTTAAGCAATGTTTTTAATTATGAAATGCACTGTCAAATATATCACACTTTCACAGAGTCTATATAATGTATCAAATGAATTTATTTCAATAATTCAATTTATCTCTTGCGTCACGCTATCCAAAAGGGCAAGTAAAATTTACGTAAATATTTACTTAGTGTCATAGCAACCAAGTAGTAGTAGCAAGTAGTAGTTCAACAAAGGATTACAGCTTAATTTCACTTAGAGTAAATAGTAAGGACTCTCCACCCTCAAATATTAAAGGCTAGATTTCTGTATAATTTCACGGCATTTATTTAAAAGCAGTTACTTAATGGTAACAAAATTACAGTTTTGGTAATAAATTTAAGGTATTTTAAAAATAATAAAAATGAGAGTCTTACCTTAGGAACAATTTTCGTTTTACTTAATTTTGCAACTTCTTTGTTTAATCTTTCAACAAAACCTGGTAGCATTGTTACTCCTCCGCTGACATATATGTTTTCTGCTACTTGTCTACGCGCGTCAACACCTGTTGCTTGAATGGCTTTTTGCACCAAATGGTGTATTCCGGGACTATCCAGGCCCCATAGATCTGGATTAAAAAGTCCTTCAGGTATTTTGAATCTGGCCTCTTCCAGTGTTATATTTCTGAAAAATATTGAGTGTTTACCAGATAAAAAGTAATATTTTCTAATGAAATGTGGGACATGCTTGAGATATAAAGATAAAAGATGTTTAGAATGAAAAATATTGTTTTCATAAACACGCTGGCAACACAAGTTATTTCAGTGACTTTTCCGTTATACCTTGCGTTTGGCCGTTAGGTCGTCTTAGGTGGACCCCACAAGAAAGGTGCTAAGCCTGCAAAATGCAGACCACGCAGAAGCTGCACAATGTATTTGAATGTATTTTGTATCGGGTGTGCTTGCAGCTTCCGCGAGTCTATTCTCATTTTACATGAGTTCTATGCGCGTTTTGTGCAGCGCCTGCATGTTATAGCCCAGTAGGAGATAGTGTTTTTGGGGATTTACTCGAGCGCGTCAGATGAACATGGGGGGGGGGTACCTTGCATCATGTTGAGTACCTCCACCATATATAAGTCCTGTATGTAGAGATGTGCGTCTAGGGCAACTCATCAGATTAGTAAAAAAAAAAAAAAAAAAAAAAATTGATCGTCAGAAATGCTGAAGCGCGTCAGATTAAGATAAGGTAGGTTAATTACTAGCTAAAAAGTGTACATTCAGAAAATCTGACGATTTGAATGTAACGTAAGGGAGTGGGAGGGTTACAAAATTGGAAAAAAAAAAGTTGTGACATTCTCGAGCGCGGTTGAATTTTTGTTATTTTGAAGGAAATGATGCAAGAATCACGAAAAAAAATATAATCTGCCGATTTCCACGAGCCGAAGTAATAAAAATACGATCCAAAGCAATAAAAATACGAACCAAAGCAATAAAGATCGTCAATGAAGATTAGATCGTGCAACAATAGCTCGATCAAAGATAACGAGCACGCTCTTCGAATTAGTGTAGATGACAAGGAGTTCTACATCTTTGGTCCTCAATAAACAAGAACAGCAAATTTTCAGAAAGAATTAAGAAATATCAAATTCAAAGAAGCTTTTGTCAAGTTTTTAATTCATCATTGAGCTGATCAGGAGATGGCTACTATTATTAGTAACGAAACAAGTCATCTTAATCATGATATGTGTTATGTATATTCAGTTACCGATAATAAAGTTACCTGAACAATCGACCATGAACTCTCATGTCCTGATCATGAAGAAGCAGATACAAAAATTGGATTTTTGGCAAGTCAAATAAAAGAAGATTCTACAGTTACAATCAGAACTTCAGACACAGATATTGTTGTCATGTTGGTCAATATGGGACATCTCCAAGCATCGGCTAAAATATGGTTGGATCTTGGAGTTCACAATGCACGCCGTTATATTGACGTATCTGCTCTTTATGCTAAGCTCGGCCCAATAATTTCGCTAGCGCTACCAGCTCTTCACGCGCTAACAGGATGCGATTACAATCCGGCACTTTACAGACGAGGCAAAAAAAACCTCTGCAAATTTTTATGGGTTCAATTTTTTTTCAGAAGACATTTGCCGATGTAGGGTCAGAGGATCATAATATAGAAGATTCTTTTGACATTTTGCAATCTTATCTGGCACTTGCATGGTTTGAAAAAATGAGCTGATGTCAACCTTGCAAGAATAGAAATCTTCAATAAGACCTACACAAAGTGTCAGATACGTCGCAGCCTTTCTCATTGAACGTCCTTAAATACGATGCTTGTTGCTTGCCTCCTTGCCAATCTGAGCTACAGCAGCACTTATTGCGAACGAAGTATATTGCGTGCTTGTGGAGAAATGCACACAATAAAACTATGATTGACATGTCACCAACAGATTACGGGTGGACAAATGTTGATGGAAAATTTCAAATGACTTGGTTTGTTGGCAATCAGTTAGTTACCTGATGCATACGAAGATGTCATAACACCAGTTATTGACGAAACTTCAGATTTAGGCATATTTCTTTTTAATACTTTGATAACATGTTATTCATGAAATCAATAAAATTGTGTTAACGGTTATAACGATTTCCTGTTACAGATACGAAAACTGCAGACAATATTGGAGGTCCAATTGAATTATTAGATTTGGAGTATGATAATTCTTCGGATGACGACGAAGATTGAAAATAATTTTTTCAACAGATGAATTTTATTTTTATATTATTTTCTAAATAAATTAAAGTGTAAATATTTAAATAATTTTACGTGCTTTTATTCGTCATATTTTATGGACATTGAAAAAAAATTCATATTTTTTTTTTCTAGCCGTCAGATTAATGATACCCCACAAAATAATCGTCAGATTTTAGGCTACCATGACTAGAACATCAAGCTAAACCTTCTGTATCAAAATCTGACACGCTCGAGTATTTCAATATGGCGATTTTTTTTTTTTTTTTTTGCATTTTCAAAAATTCCCTACGAGCTTGCGTCACTTCCGAAACGTCAGTCTTTTGAATGGGAGCATTTTTAGGGTTCACTTAACATCCCCTCTGAATATCTGACGCGCTCGACAAAATACATTTTTTTCTATTTTTTGCCCTTCCGGATGGCCACCCCCACAACGCAAGTCGGAGATGAACATACCTTTGGTATCAAAGACACGCTGGGGCATCTAAACTATCAATATCTGACGCGCTCGAGTATCACCATGTAACTGTTTTTTTTTTTTTACATCTTTGAAGGTCTGTATACGCTTCCCCCCACCACTGAAAGGAAACATTATGTAACTTTTTATTCTTCTTATTATCTAAACTACAAAATCTAATAGGTCCTGACGACGCTCGAGTAACTACCCAATTAGCATCACGGGCTCCCCTACTATTAGGCCAGTTTGTGTCCGGCCTAAATGTTAGAAGAGAAGGTACTTTTCTGCAATTTTTACTTTCCGAACATGTAAGGAAAGTATATGAAAATATTCGACTTCGAGATTTTGGTGTAGTTACACGTTTTGAGGTCTACTTAATTCATTTATGCTATTTTTACGAGATGTATGTATGTATGTATGTGTGTGTGTGTATGTGAGTGAACACGATAGCTCATAAACGGTGCATTCGATTGAGCTTCAATTTGGTATATATGTTTGAATTATTCATCGATTAAAATTTATTTAAATGCTTGGTAATGATCTCAATCGTAAGTGTTCGGAAAGTCGAGTGGAGTCACTCCAGATTTTTTTCTTTGGTGGGCCCCTACTTCAGAGTGTTGGGACATGTTCTGAATTTATAAGCAATTATTTTATTTTATAGCCGATTTCAGAGGTTTCACTGCACCGTGGTTAAGGGGTCTTTGAAAATTTCAAAAAGAAATATTAGTATTTGATTTGTAACTTTTGATAAGATGGTAAAAAAAAAAAAAAAAAAATCGTTTCAGCCACATTTGATCAAAACGACAGGTTTTGGATGTTTTATAAGTGGGACTAGAGCCTTTTCGAGAATACTGATAATTAAATCATGATTAAATATGCTTTGTTCAGGTATACAAGTATAATGAAGAGAAACTACCATATTGCAATAACTGTAATATTTACTCATTTTTCAAGGCTGAAGATAAATCTTCAGCCTTTTGCTTTCTATAATTTTGCATAAAAAAATCTGATAGAGGAGCTAGGTGTCAAGGACTTTGGAAAGGGATTCAGAAGAGCGTAGTGGGCATGAAGACTGCGGCAAAGATTTGGCAATGTGATTTTTCAACAGGACGGTACACCTCCACATTGGTCAATGTCTATGCGCTATTGCCTCAATCAATATTTCGTAAACAGATGGATAGGTAGTGGCGGCCCAATTCAGTGGCCTCCTCGATCGCCAGGTTTAACTGGCCCCCTTCGGCTTTTTTCATGAGAGGTTACGTCAAAGGTATTGTTTACAGGCTGTGTCGCCCCATATCCTATTGTACAAGAGAAGCGAATCATCTGATTCATTCAATAACTCCTCAGATACTTTCAAACAAATTGTTGGAATGAAATCAAATATCGTTTAATGTTGTACGAGCCACCAAAGGATTTCATATTGAAAGATATTAACTTTGTTATATATGCAATTGGTTAACCATTACATTTTAATGCTACTATGTTTAGAAATTTTTAATTTTATAAAGTGTCCAACAATTCTCGGGCAAATTCTACTTTCTGTTATTTTATAATTTGCCAGAGCGTGGATATTAAATAAGTTACTTCAAAGTATAATAAGTAAAATATTTGAATTAATCAATTATACCAAAATACATGAAAAGCAGCGCATTATGTGCGTACATGGTTACAATGCTTAATAAATGAAACTTAAAAATGAATATATATTTTGGTACTCTAAAACATTATATAAATTAATATTAGTCTTAGATAAACTTGTTATTCTTACTTTTGAAGTTGACTTTCTGTTGCTGCTGGTTGAAGTGTAACTGTTTTCGTAATTAAATCTGGAAACTGCAACGCTATTTGCATTTCATTTTCATAGTCGTCTGCAACATATGCTAGACTCTCAGTGATGTACTGAACCACAAAGGAATCAATGTCATTGGACAAGCTAAAAAAAAGTATTTATATATATAAACAATTTCAATTCTCTAGAAATGAAAGCTTTTAAAAAAGTCTGATTGATATAATTCAATATACTATTAAATGTATTTTCGAAAATACCTTATTCTCTTTTCTGCTAAACCATGTTTCATGTGATGAATAAGTCGTTGGCCTCCATGAGGCAGCTGTGTCACCCCACTTTCTACAATGAAGCCTGAAAAGGAAGGCTGTATTTTATACCTTATTTTGTATTACTACTCATTAATTCTCATTGTTATTGAGTATTAAAATAAAATAAATCTTTTCTAAGAAAAGTATTCGCCATATAAAATCCATTGTATGTTCAACTCCTTTTAAGGGCGAGATTCAAGTGAAACGCGCGCGATCGAGTTCGAATCGAACGTTTTTCAGTCCCCAGAATGCTTCCAATGAACAAACCTGGGCCGTGGTAGCCCAGTGGTTAAGGCGTTGGACTCGTAACCGGAAGGTTGTGGGTTCGATACCGGCGTACCACTAAAGACCACCGTGTACATGCGGTGTACGTGCACGTTAAATCCGTGGTTCCGAAAGTCCTCTCGGCGGTCGCTAGCAGTTCCGAAGGGGTGCCAATATTCAGAAGTCCCTCCACCTTCTGATGAGGTTCCAAATTGCGGCGGGAAGTTCCGGGAATGACGTATATGTACCTCTAAGCGACACATTCAGTGACGCGACCTGTCCTCTCCTGGCAAATAAATAAATAAATGAACAAACCTATCGCGCTGTCCCGTGATCAAAACACGATTGTTTTGTTTCAGTTGAATAAGAAACATTGATATATTTCGAAGTTTCCCCTGTTCGACGTGGAAAACGTTCGAATTGTGTTTCACTTGAATCTCGCCCTAAATCCAGTTTTTCAAAACTTTTCATAAATTACATGGGCAGGAGGCAAATTCCATATATAATAATCTACAATTATTTTGAGAAAAATTTATTAATTATTACACTTTAGTAGGTTATTTCTTATCGTAATTATGATCCATAACTTGATGTATTAGTGCCAAATATTATACACAATGAGATGCAACGTTTTATTAGCAAAAAAAAAAAAAAAAAAATTATTTGGCATTCAGTGTTCGGTAGAGTTTAGTTTTTCAGCTCCAGAGCGAAAACAAAGATAATTATACACAAATCAAATTGGTATTCAAGTTTTGTGCAAACTTAAAGGAAAAACAAAAAAAAAAAAAAAAAAATGGGCAGAAAAGGCAAATAGAGAAAAATGTAAATATTTATTTGAATAGTTTTAATGGAGTTATAACATTCTGCTACAGGTAAAACAGCAAAGTTTACGTTAAATAAAATTTCTTACACCTATTACCTTTTGTGGTCTATTTATACTATTTTTTTTTTTCGGTCCCCTGTTCTGTTTTCTTGTTGGCTCGTATAAAATTGCGAAAATCCCAAATCGTCTTGTTTGAAAAGTAACAACGAAATCAGTAATCTTCACTTGAAAATAACTTGACTCAAGTGACTTTAGAAGTTTACTTTTATTTTAACACCAGTGGCATAAGTGTGTTAGTCAAAATAGCTTTTCTTTCTTCATATTTTTCTCTGTTGCCTTAGGAAAATTAAGATTTAGAATCACTTTAAAAGCAGTGTAAAGTTAATTATTAAGATTTTTACAACAAACAGCTATTCTAATAACAGACCATTTAATGGATAGTTACTAGTGCTTGGGAATTTTAAAGCCACAATAGTGAAAAATTTCTTATAAAAAGTTACTTTGTCAAAGCAATTTTTATTCAATGTAGCGCCTGCGGTAGTGCATGTTACCTGCATAAAATTAAGATAAGTATAATCTTAAGACTTAGCACGTACAAGTATTTCTGAAAGCTTTCATCATTTTCCGGCAAAATTGTTGCGGGAAGAAGGCATGAGCCAATGTTTTAAAACAGGAAGATATTTTCATATAATATGGATATATTATTTCATAATTTTTTTTTTTTGTAAAAAGAGATAGAAACCCGAATAACAACAACAACAAAAACAAAAGATTCTGAAAGAAGCTGGCTGTTCAAAGAAACATAAGTTATGTGTTAAACTCTATAACAAAATTATAGGCAAAAAAATCAGATTCCACCTGGAATTTTAATTTTCCATAATAAAGTATGAGATCAGGCATGTTTCGCAACGTATTTATGGATGAAAAAAAATCAGTCTTTCCTCTGCCTCTGAGAATATTTTACGGCAACGAACTTGATTTTGTGGCATGAATCTTGTGCAATGAATAGATCACTAAGCATGGACGCTGCCAAAATATTTCCTAGGTGAGGGCAAAGACTAATCCAGGGGGGCAAAGATTACTTCAACGTATGGTTACCATGTTGAAAAGAACAAAAAAGGGAAAACACTGCATACAAAAATCCAGGGGGGGGGGGCAAGTGCCCCCTCCCACCCCTTTCCCCTATGCAGCCGGCGTCCATGTCACTAAGTACTGGCAAAACTCGAGACTGTTCCGAAGCAAGTGATAAAGGAAGAAAACTTTTAAACAAGCTATTCAAATATCGGCTTCATCTGTGGTATGAGCTCTGAAAATGTCACAGATTTGGCCAACAATATCAGATGTCGTTGCGATTTCGTGGGGAACCGCTTAGTGCTCACGTATAGCACCACGCTAATTTAAAAGATAAGGTCTGTTGCCTCACTTGCGATTAAATAAAATGCAAGACAGCAAGAATGGCGTTAAAAATCAGAGTGATTTTGAAACGTGAGTAAGTTAATGTCCTATTTGTTTCTTATTAATGCATTTGTGTTTTCCGACTGATAAATTTTCTAATGCCAAATACTTAGTCAAATAACTTGAGAAATTACTCCACCTTTTGTTTACTTGTTCAATTTAGCAACTTATATGTTGAAACAATAATTTTTTACCGTTTTAATTATAATGCTAACAATATTAAGAAAATTAATCATAGAAAATTACTTCTTTTTCAGCGAAAAACTGTATTGAGTGACGTTCAGAGTATGCGAATAACTTGCTTTTGTTTCAAGCATTGCTTTATTTATTTTGTTCAACTCAACGTTAACGCAAAAGTAACCTGCACAGAAAACGTTCAGAAAGAATAATACTACTCACAAATTCAGCACTCTTTAATATTGGATTAAATCACGACATTTCGTTTCTATATCTTTAAATTTTAATCCTTGGGTATATAAGTCAAGTCTTGCAGAGTTACAGTGTTCGACATCCGGGGCGGATATAAGTGGTATCCCCGTTCTGCGGTACAAGCCGCAGTTTTCTTAACACAGTGTTCTAATCACGAAACCATCTAATTCTAGCGCTTTCACTGCTAGTCGCAAAAAGAAAATAAGAATCAGTGAAATTTCCTACCTCAGTTACAGAAATAACAGAATAGTTTCTACAAATCAGATTAATGATGGTATAGTTAAAGGTGAAGCCTTATTTTTTTCACAGCAATCTTTAAGAATAAATGTACATTATTCATGACATTTATGTCTGAAATATAACAATCTCTCCTGGCTTCTCGAAAAACTGGAGTGGCGGAAAAATGCTTGTGCTTTAAAGGATTGATGTATTTCAGCTTGAGAAACGCGATATTTGAACTCCAAAAACGATATTCAATTCAAGTTGTTGGGCAAATGTAATGGATCGAATTGGTTAAGCAATCCTTCGACTTTGATTTTCCTGCGGACATATTATGTTTTGAAGTGAAGATAATTAAAGCTGGTGTTTCTAACACCCCTTTTAAGGGCTTAATACAACAGAAACCAATGAAAGAAACTACGCAGAAGGATGGACAGTCGGTTGCCATTCAGATGGTGTCATCGAGTTGAAAAGCTCTATGCAGAACTACAGAGGTTCGCTAACTATTGGTTGCTATAAGTAGTGTTTATTCTTCTTATAGTAATTTGTTATTGTTTTAAAGAATTAATTTGTTTAAGGTATAATAAATGTGTTAATTCGTACTCAAATTTTTACTCAAGCAGTATTATCACGCCCTGAATGGCCTGTTAGAAGTCTATTGAACTTAGCATCAGAGTCCTGTAGGAAACCTTATTTGATGTTTAAAACCCGGAGATGGTGATTTCGGAGACTTGAAACACTAAGATTCTAAGTGGACATGCTACTTGACGTAAAACTTACCCCTTACCACACTCAAAATGAGCATTTACGTTGGCAACATTTTATAAGTAGGAAGAGCTTCACAATTTCATGAAAAATTAAGTTAGTAAATGTAGATTAAAATGGCTCAAGTTTAGAAAGCTCAATTATTTTAAATCCATCGTCTGTAACTCTTTGCCTTATATGAGACTTTCTTCTTTCCCAAATTTCAAGTTACTTAAAGAATATTCAAGTGGGTTTTGCAGAGTGCTAAAGTGGATAGACGTTCAAAAGGATTTAGTATATAAGACGTAGTGGATCAGTGAATTAAGTGGATGTGACGCACAAAATGGTATACGGCTGAAGTATGGAGGTTCCGGGATCAGGCCTGTTGCGCGGTTGTCGATCTAACGGTCTGGAGTTTTGGTCGGATTTCTCCAGATGTAACGTGAATACGCGTTAGAACCCCTTCAAATGTCCTCTGACCAAGGCACATCTCATCTTTGACAAATAATCCTTGCGTAGCTACAGAGTGCAGAACTAAACAGAGTGCAGAGAGCAGAACAAAACAGAGTGCAGAAATTTGCTTCTAGTTAAGAAATGTCTATTACAAAATCTGAAGAACATATTTTTAGATATGTTAGAATTTTTCTTTGGTAATAATACATTAATAACATCAATTATTTGGATATATTTTTTGCTTGTTAATATTTACCATCTACTACGGGTAAAACATCAGTTCTGTCGCCTATATCCACAACAACTGCCGTGCTAACATCATGAGCATACAATGTGAGGAGTGCTTGATTTGTCATGCTTACAGCTTTAACATTTAAGTCTTCTAACAGTAACTTCACTAGTGCAGCTTGTGTATTGATACTTAAGTTTCTAGGTAAGCACACTTGAACCTGAAAAATTAGAGGCTATATTAGTTCATTGTCATTCATAAGTATAGATTAAAATTAATGGGTTGGATTTAGCTAAAAATATGAAACTTTAATTTTTATTTTCTTCTGTTAGACTCAAATATATTACTAAAGGCGCGACGTATAGTTACATAACAGCATGATAAAGTGAAAAATTCAATTTTCCACGATTAATACTTATAAATTGTGTGATAGTAATTTAATCTTCATGAATTGCTAAAATTCAGCTTCCGACCGGTGACCTTTGCAACCTCTTAATTGACTAGACTAATAACGAATAATTTAAAAAAGAGGGTAGGGGTAAAATACGCCCATCCACCTACTTATTCGTAGCCCGTTTTGTAAAATTACATATATATGATAGCTTACATACACTTTTTAATTTGTTATGAATAAAATTTCCACGAGAGCCATCTCCATATTTAATTCTGCCCCACTTCGTTTTTCACAATGATAACCTATTTTGACATTATTAAATGATAAAAATTCGTTATATTACCCTGTTTATAATTATTCACTAACTTTCTATGATAACTATGATTTTAAGTGGGAATATCTTCAAATTGAGGAAAGTGTATGAAAGTTTTTTTTTTTTTTCTCTTGAACATAGTTTCTTTTGTGGAAATTTAAATATATATTACTTAGTAAAAAATGTTTCGAGCTTTAAATTTTATGTATTAAAAATGTAAAAAATAAAACTAAAATAATTTCATTTATCATTTCGTTTAATTTCAAATCGGCAGTTATTTGAATTTCCAAAAGGATTAAAATCAATGCATCATAGACTTAATGTTGTATAGTAATTAATGTATGCTTATTGATAACTTTTGAGGAAAAAAGTGGTTTTTCTTTTGAAAAATTTGATGTTTAAAATATTTCGAGCAGCGAAATATGCATTCCATATGTACTCCGAGCAGTAAGTCATTCCGTAGTTGTTTTCAACAAGCAATGCCTTGCAGCGGTATCAAACGGCTTACTGATATTTGAAAATTTACTTAACTTCACTGATGAAATATAAGACCATTTTACTAGTAACTTTTTTATAAAATTCCTATCTATTTTGCAACTACTTTATTTAACTCTTTCGTATATTATTAGGCATAAATACTTCCTGCTGGTACATATAATTAGCTTAATGGCTTATCTGTTTAACTAATTTAATTTCTTCTATTTTATTAGAAAATATTACTAAATATTTAGCAGAACTTACTGTATATTCTGTGGGATCAATTTTCAAATCACAAAATATCTTCTTAAACAGTCCCGCCAACAGTTTTGTGTCGACAGTATGCTGAAAAAAGCAAACAAAAAGAGGTAGTTATATAAGGTGATCAATTTAAAAGAGTACTCGTTAGTTTTTTGTGTTACCTAAATCTGATGGATTTCGCATAATACTGAAGTTTAAACCTTACATGAGTGTGACAGACAATTTTAAGTACTACTGGATTCTTACAACTTTATTTGGAAGGCGAAACACAAAAAAGTAAAACATTACTTATTCCAGTGGGATTTTTTAAAAACTTACTTTAATCCAAAATACTTTAAAAATTAATCATAAAATTTGTAAATTTATGCTTGAAAAATGTGTTTTTGCATTTAAACTGTGAAACAAACTTACCCGCACATTAAACAGGAGCATATTAAATAGGTTTTGGTGTTGAAAGCCTGGATACATACTTTAGAAAAGCAGTCAATACGAAAAAAGTGCACTTTTAAACTGATAAACCGTTATATAATTATGTTTGTTTTTATATATAAGCGTGATGTTCTAGAAAAAAAAACAGTTTACCTTACCTTTGTTATTTTGTTCGTTGGCCGTATGGGGAATGATAGGTTAGAACGATGTCTCACTTCAGGCTGAAGTGCCTCCATTCCATAAACGGTGTTGCCACTGCCAGATAAAATTTCTATCAATCTTTATAGTCAATTAAAACAAGATAACATTCAAAACGTTTTAAGCCCTTAATCCATTTGCATCATTAGCGTATATATATGCTCAATTTTCCGGGTCACTGCTTCCGGAGCATATATATGCGCTAAAATTTCCTGGTCACTCTCACCAGTCGTTTTCATACGCTCAACTTTGTTGGTCCGATACCGATGAAATTTTGTGATAAAGGTCTCCTTTTCATATTCCATTATGATGTAAATGGGTTAAATGCACAGTGCTGTCAATTAGCAACTCTGTGTAATTAGAGCCAACATCACATGAGTATTTGAACTCGATAGTTTGTCTCCTTGCACTCACACAGTGGTAGTGCTTCTACACAGTGGTAGATCGTGGATCGAAGTCCCAACTTCTCTGGTACCAGTCATGGGCGCCCATTTGACTGTTTGAGGAGTAGGGGGAGGAGTCAGGGTACCTGCCCCAGAAAGATACTGTATTTAGTGTTGAACCACATGTACAGCTGCGGAAAAAAAAGTCCCAGTTGTACTTTTTTCGGCCGTCGTTCGTCGTACAGCAAAGTTACAAATACCAATCGTTTACGATTGGCGTAGACTTTAATTTGCTATGCATAAAAATTGCACAAGGGGCCATCTACTATTAAAATTCGCACCAACTTTTCCCCCCCAATAGCAACCCCTAGATTTCACTTCATATTTCAAAAATTTAGCTCATTTTAACCCCGGATACCCATTTTCAATAAATTTGAACTGAAAAAGGGTGAGTTATGAGCTTCCAAAATCTCCCCCCCCCCATATGTTAAAATATTTTTTTCATACTTCAATGAATACCTCATATTTAATAGTAAGAAGCTGATTTTTATTCGTACTATTAGAACTAAACGATCCAAACATAATTTAATGTTATTAAGATTTTTAATAAAATATGAATTATGAATTATTAAATTAATATTAAAAAAATTATGAATAGAGACCTAGCCAAATTTCGATGGAAATAGATGCAGAAAGTAATATTACATGGCTGTGCAACGTTTCAAATTTTTTCTTTCAGTAGTTTAATTTATATTAAATAAAATATGTTATTTTCATGAGCTAAGGGACCATATATAAATTTATTAAGTGACAATTTTTTGAAAATTGCTTAAAATAAAGTTCGACCGTAGCTGAGTAACATTCCTCTCGCATCCATCCCTAGTGAGAACAGATGCTCACTAGGGATGGATGCGATACGGCTTTTTGCGAGACGAGACAAACATGTTTAACATTACGATATAGAGATTTTGCGAGACGAGACAAAGCTTTTCGGCTGTATTGCGAGATGCGATACGCCTATTTCTGTATCGCGATCATCCCTAATGCTCACTCCCGGCATTATTTCACCAACCTTCAAATATTCAATAACAATTTCATAATCAGAAAGCTTTTCAAAATCGTGAGCAGTCGTTTTGCATTTTCCCTTTAAATCATGTGTACGAACCAAGGAAGTTACGAACTCACGGTTCATTTGAACCACAGACTAAATATTCTAATTTCTACCTTGGATATTCTCAGTAAACAAAACTTTAAGAGAGATGGAAACAATATTTTCCTTGAAAATAATATTTCTTTCTTTTAACTCTCGCGAGCGAAATGAATGAAAGGCGAAAAGTTCGGAACCTACAAATAGCGTTTTTCAATTTGCAGAAAGTCCCTTAAAAACGCGCAAAAATTAATTCGCAATATCTCCGGAAATTATCGTAGAAAATTGGTGAAAATTTATATTTAGAGTAATTTAAAGGTTTTCTTTCGTTTAATAAATCAAAATACATTGTTGCCATTGAGAAAAACGAAGTTGATGCAGAATTAAATATGAAGACGGCCCCTTATGCAAATTAAATGAATAGTAAATTAAAGTATGCATTATTTGTAAACGAATGGTATATATAACTTTGCTGTAGGACGAACGACTGCGAAATAAAGAGCAAGTGGGCCTTTTTTTCCCGCAGCTGTACGTTATACTAATACGTATATCATTGCGGTAAATATATTTTCCGGAGAGCTGGGGGCATAACCCCCTGCCCATTAGGTATGGGTGCCCATGGTAACAGTGGCGGCTCTTGGCATTGGGAGCAGGTAAAGAGCAGACTCGCATATTCGGTATCAAACATTTGGTATCAAAACTGGCGCCCAGCTGGTGCAGTGGCTTAAGAACCATTCTATCACGCCTTGGGTTTGGGTTCGAATCCCAGCTTGGGAAAGGATATTAACTAATCCGTCCCTTCATAGGGGGTAAACGCTGGCAGCCCACTGGGTACTCCCATAATAAAATGGCCAGTAATTCGAACTTTAGTAGTGGCAAAATGTTTTATGAGCAAATGCCCGCCTACTGGGAAAAAAAAAAAGTTAAGTCAATGATTATAAGTTAGTCATTGCAAGCCTGGAAAGGAACTCCTCACAAAATTTTCTGACATATTTTATAGTATTCTTTATGGTAACTTCAACATTTGCTAGATGAATTCCTTAATAAATCTCATAATTTCACCATCAAACATTTTACGTGTCCCGGAAAGTAATGCCATTTTTTCGTTTGTCAATATTTTGCCTAGCCAAAACTACTGAAGCTAATAATACAAAATTCGGTACGTATGTGAGTTTTTGTAGCGTAGGTGCTTGATTGGAGAGCATTTTACAAAATTAGTACCTTATTGAAGATAGAAGCCAAAACGTTCTTTTCACATATCCTGCGATATCTCAACGAAAAGAGATCCATAAAATTCTTGCTGTAAAATACAACACTCACGAATACCTAACTATTGATTTCAGAATCTTTCGCATATAATCCTCCAAGGAGGGTAGAGGTGAGAAAAAGGGAAGGGTGGCAATTTTTCTTGAAAGAAAAAAAAAATCTATAAAATTCTCGCTTTCAAATTTATCAAATATGAGTAGCATGCTTAGGCACAGCTTGTTTTTAATTCAATACTTGTTGAAAATTTGTTTGAATTTTATGTAAAAAAGGCCGTTACTTCTCGTATGCAGAATATACTAGGTGTTTCAAACTGTTTGATCAGTAGGAACTTTTTAAACTGTTAACTTTAGCACTATACTTCAAATCAGAAAAAGTTTTCGGATGATACGTCGCTAACTTTCGTACCATAAATTTCATAAGGTGCCGTATATTAAATAAATGAATAAATAAATAAATTTAATTTTCGGTTGACCCTGTTTACAAAAAAATTTAAATTTCGTTCTAATAAGATTTTACTTTAATGTAAAAATTTTTAAGTTCTTGCTCTTTGATGTATAGAAGTTTCTCTTTTACATATAGTCATACAGCTATAAATGCTTATAATCTATTTGGACATAAGCGTATACGAATGATTAACATGTGAACCGCAGTTAAATCAATGATTTAATTTACTCTAGGCACAACACATGTAACCATTATCTAAATAAGCCTAAATAACTGCATTTGGACTAGTTAAATATTTAGTATTTTATTTACCTTGTTTTGTCAGTGGCACATACTGTTGGGAAAAAGATACTGGGCAGTGTTGCTGAAAAAGAATAAGAGCACAAAATTAATTTTTATAGTGATTATTGTGTTGAAATAGAACGAATAATTCTTATTGACTTTTTAATAATTATTTTTTCCCCGATAACAGAGATCGTATTTATTCTAACATGGCCAAAATTTAGAAATTTCTTCTATCCTCTCTAAATTTCCCAGCAATTTGTAAAGTTTCAACTTTGAAATGAAATGTCTCACAGGAATTTTAATTGATTAATAATAATTTTAGAACTTTTTTTTTTTATAAATTTCGGAATTATAGCAAATTTTTTATAATGACTTAAGCGTAATGATATTCATGAGCTTTCAGTTTAACTTGCAGAATTGAAATCATTTTACAATCAAGCAAATTTGCTGCTCCTTGTTACTTCAATTTTAAGTTGTACCTGAGCAGTAGTTTATTCAGAGTAATTTTGCAGTAAAAAGCGGAAAACTAAAGACTAGCGAATTCTACTTCCCAAGTAAAGGACTGTATGATATACGTATACCTGAACAGTTTTCGCGTTACTTCGTTCTTATCAATGAAAAACAATCTAGTCAACGAGAAGCGCAGAAACTCTTTAAAACAACTACTGTAAAACCCGTTTTAGAAGTTCCCGCTTAAGAAGTTTTCACGTTTACGAAGTTATTGACGTGTTATTGACATTCCCCCCCCCCCTATTTTAGAGTTTTAAAATAATACGTTTAAAAAGTCTGGTACCAAGCTCTTTCCCACTTAAGAAGTTTTCTTTAACTTCTAAGTTTATTTTCAGAACGCGATTATATCTGGCTTTCAATTCCCCCCCCCCTTTACTGTTGTAAAGGTCGAAGGATGCTTGTGGTTAAAAGGACTACAAACTTGTTGCCATTTTATCGTTATTAAGTGTTAAAAATGTGCCTGAAGAAGTTTTTGAAAAATTAAGAAAACTGTATTTTTATCGATTACAGATTGTCAATAAAAAAAAAAATATCACCCATTTTTTTCTTAAAAATCAATTACAGTGAATCTTAAGTGAAATTTCTCACATTTAGTAAAAACATTTTAAGGTAATTATGCTGTTCTGTTTTATTAACTAAATTCTAAGTGCGCAAAACGATTAAAATTTTTTAAAAGTAAAACTATATATTATTTTAATAATGTTCCCCCCCACCCCCCCAAAAAATCTATATTGAATTTCTACACAGAAATGATTTTATTTGTTTTTCAAAAAATAAATAATTTCCCGCTTAAGATGTTTTGCCTTCCATTCTCTTGGAAAATTTTGTGGCGGCACAAGATCACCTCCGCGCACAATGATCCGGCTATTGAAGGCCCGCCAAATGGGTACTTTTTGGCTAGTATAGATAGCGCCTCATTCTGCCAAGAAGAGTTCTGGGGTTCTAAACCGGCTCCCGACGCACGCTTTCCCTTCATTGATGACCCTGACAACGAACACGCTTTCTCCTTCTCGCCAATAGTGGTAGATGGCGTCAGCACAGACCCCATACATCTCTCGTTCGACTCCTTCAAAGTCCGCAAGGAGCGGCGACGAAAGTCCACAACCAGGGACAGCGACCTCACAAAACTCCACAACGAGTGGCAGCAACCTCACAAAAGTCCACAACGACTCGCAACATTCCATAAACCTTGGAATATAGTTCGTCAGCCTCCGGCTGAGTCTCTAGGGGAGAGCAGTATGGCGGCACGAGATCGCCTCCGCGAACACAACACCCGGCAATTGAAGGCCGGACAAATGGATGACCTTTAGGCTCGGCTGGACTGCGCCTCATTCTACCACGCGGAGTTCTCGGGTTCTAAACCGGCTCCCGACGTACGCTCTCCCTTCAACTTCTTAGCTGGTTATTTTTTTATTGAAGTGAAACTTCTTTAGGCGCGTTGAGAGTGAAATTTCAAGGTCGCTTAACGGCAATAGCGTCATGATGATGCTGGGACGATTTTGGATTTTTACAGACGGAGAGAGCTACCGGATAGATCGCCAGAGAGAAAGAGACAAAAATAATAAGCACACTATACTCTATTGCTGCAGAGAGTTTTCTTTCTCCTCTTTGTGCTACATTCGTTCTTAAGAAAGTGTACGCATGAGCTGAATGTAAACACACATTGTGCACTCGGAGACGAAAATGCTGGAGCGCTGACTTAAAGTTGGTAAAGTCAATTATCAATGTTATATTTTGATCAGAATCTCCAGTATTTTGAAACTGATTTATATTTATTGTTATGAACAAACTATTATTCACAAAAAACCTATATCCAAGTAAGTAATATTTTATATATATTCTTTTTGTATACATCCTCATTGTAATTTAAAATCCATGTATATTAAATGATTTTTATGTTTGTCTAATGACTTAATGTGATTAGTATATTTATTATTTTATTTACTATTTTCAAATTTTATTTTACTACTGAAAAATTAACCAAACAAACTTGTAAAATATTTTTACATTAATTTTTTAAAAATCTTTTTAATACTATGCCTCGATCCTTTGACTACCTACAACATCGCACTTTTGATCTGTTTTCAGATGTTATCTTTAGTTTTAGTCTTTAATTTTTATCTCTGACTACTTATTTGACAATCGAACAGATTTTAATCAATCTCGCCAAAGAAGTTTCACTTCTGACACGTGTACTCTGTACACACGCTCTTTTTTTATTTATTTATTATTTTTGTTGCGATAGTGAGAAAAATTCAAGGCTGAATCCTGGCGGGTGAAAGGACATTGTTCCCTCTCTCCCACTGAAATTATTTTGAACATGATGTAATTTTTGTGATAAAGATTAATAATGTAGTGTTGTTTTAAACTCGTAGCATTAATATATCAACGGCAGTAAAGGAAGACTCATATTATTTACTTTTTCACTCTGTCAAATTAATTTTTGGATCTGAAAACTGCGAAGTAATCGCTAAAAGTCGGTGATCGGGCCGATTTTGAAATTTGGAAGAAGCAAGTTTATTCTGCGTTTGTTTGCAAATGTGTACAAAATTTCAAATCAATTGTTTGGGTAGTTTAGGAGGAGATAACAAACGTACACACGCAAACAGTCATCTATAAACATTCCATTGTACAAGATAAAATTACTTACGTTGATCCATAAGAATGCCAGCTCTTGTGGAACAACTACCTAGATCTATTATGACGACATTCTAGAGATAAAGAAATATTTTCAGTGTTTAAAAAACTATACAAGAACTTAATTACTATAAAAAAAATTACATGAGCAGTTATGTTTATCTGCTCAGGAGGAATGTAATAAGAAAAAATTTGCTACCTGATGGCACTTAAGGGGATAATGAACCAGCTGCAAACAATCCGTTTGCAAGTGCTTTAAACAATGCGACTGTAATCTGTTTTTCAAAATTCTCAGATCTTCTGAGTCGCATTTTATGAATACACATCTTCCCATCTACATGGATTAAAAAATAATTAATAATGCTGCATTTCCATATTCACAATCTATATACAATAAGAAAAATGTTGTGCAGCAGTATATTATAATAAAAGTGCTTTCGATAGATAACAAGCCGAAGCTACTTAAAGCCAAGTTGGTTTTTTTTAATTCCACACCAGAAAGTTTTTGAAGTTTTTCGTAAACAATCTAAAATGCATTTCATATTCACATTTTGAAATGAAAGCATCATAAGAGGAACAACGAGAAGTAGTGTAATTCCTTACAGAAGAAATGGAAGAACGTTAATTTACAGGCGAATGTCTATAGTTTACGGTGGAACACTGCATGTCTCTTTCCAGAGTTAAGCTGTGGTGCAAGTGTTCTTATGAAGTCCGAGTATCGCTTGCGGTTGACGAACGACCTGGCGCTCCAAAGCGAGTTAGTGATGCCATTATCGCTAGAGTGGATGGATTGATTCGTGAAGACAGACTTCGTGGTGTTTCCAACCTGGCAGAAAGTGTTAATCTAGGTGTCGCAGTTCACGACATTATCAAGAATACGCTGCAGTACCGAAAAGCTACGAGAAATGGATTATCACATCATTTGGAAGAAACTCGAGAAGCCTTTCGTATGGCCCTGACATTCGAATTTCTGCAACGTCATACAGACGAAAAGGCAAATTTCTTGTCGAAAATTGTTACGGGAGACGAGACAAGGTGCTACCATCACAGTGATAGAGCAAGGGTGGGGGGAGGGGAAGGAGCAATCGTCCTTGGCGGGAAGCTAAAAACACAGGGATACAGGGCCGGCAGAAAGCCAAAACGCGACAAATGGAAAGACCGATATAGGGGAGTGTGGTGGCAGAACGCTGAAACTTAGAAAAAATGGGGCCACAAAATCAAGGACCACACCCCGTGCCGAAAGCCTTTGTTACGCTGCTGCACCATTATAAACAGGAGTCAAACCGCCGAGGTCTGCAATGGAAACAGTTGATTGTGTTGGTTTAGGTAAAAGTACACGAGGGCTATCTGCCTGAGGGAGGGGAATGACGTGGGCGGAGGACTTTTTAAGGGTTTCAACGTGAATTCACATTACATTCGAAGAAAATTCCGGAAGCTCCAATTCATTTGATCGACAGCCGTGCTGAAGGTCAGAACACTAGACTTTCACATTTCAGCCATCTACCCATGTTCAGTGTCTTATTCACTCGGTCATCAATTGGTCAATGGAAAAACAGAGGATTAACCGTCGCTACAAAAAAAGGAAGGTTCTCCAAAGAAGTGTGGTCAAAGTCATGTTAACATTTTAATTTACCAATACCGGCCACTATTAATCGAGTTCCTGTGAAAAGATGCCACAATTAACGCAGACCGGTATCAAGCGACAACGACCCATTTGCGTAAGGCAATCAAATCAGAAAAGCCTGGCAAGCCTTCTCGTGTCGTTATTCTCTACACGATAATGCCCACCCCCTTACAACAAATTCCATCAAAGATCAGCTGTAGGAGAAATTAAACTATCCCGCCTACAGTCCTGACCTGTCTCCCTGCGATTTTTCTGTGTTTGGAGAACCCAATTAAACGTTTAGTAAAAGAAAATTTCCATCAGACGACGAATTGCAAGATGGTATTCAAAATTAGTTCTTATAGCAAACCAAAGACTTCATATATGCTAGGAGAATAGCCCACTAGGTTTCACAGTGGCATAAATGCTTGAACTTCCAAGGTCAATATCTTAGAATAAAAAAAACTGCAATTGTTACAGGTGCGCATGGCTCGTTATTTACTGAACATACTGTATACATGTAGAGTTGGGGTGGGGACTTTTTTTTTTATAGACTAAGATATTAAGAGTATATATATATATTTCAAAACAAATATTTTATTATTCATTACATATATAAAAAAGCAGAATTCAATGACAATACTAGCAGAACATCTTTAAACTTTTCCAAAATTTGTCATATTTTGTAACGATTAATTCCTATGGGCTCTTAATAATAATAGTAATAATAAAACGATAAATATACTCTGCTACACTAGGTTATTTTAAATTTACATTATAATATTTAGACAATTATATTCAAATAACAGGATATTGGGGTTAGTTTTAATAACAATTAAAAAAATACTATTAATATACTGCAAGAGGCCCTCCTTAAGTCCTGTTTTGTAATTTTAAGGTGTCGGGAGTTTTATAAAAATGCAGCTTACCGTTTATGTATCCCCCTCATTTTTTTTTAAATAAGCTAATGGCTGAAATTAAAATTTATGTCATCAGAGCTTAATACTGTCCGAACTTCACACACTGTAAATTAATTTATATTTCTCCGTGAAGTATACTCAGGTAATGTGTAAATTAAAATCACCCAAGGTATTTAAAATAAGATCAGTATACTCACATACCCTGTTATCAAGCTTCAAAACGCATTCTGCCTCGATGAAAATTTCTGCATACCTCACATTCAGAGAGCAGAGGATTTGAGAATCCTGTAAAAATGTTTCCCATCAAAAGTACACATATTTATGCAAAATAGTACATAAACAGAAAATTGTCTTACCTTGTGATCGATGACGTTATATATGGTTAAAAAATTGTAGAGTTTAAATAACAATAATACTACAATAAATGATTTCCGTACAAACACCGTAAGAGGTAGTTTAAAATCTAAATTTTCTGGATATAGTATAATTATTGCTGTACTATAAAAAATTATATTGAAATTTATAACTTTTATTTCTCTTTTGCATGTGAGCTTATGTTTTAACATACAGTTGATTCCTTGGTTATAACGACATGAGAGGGACCGCGACGTTCATTGTTACAAGCAAGATTGGTTTGGAATAACACAAAATTATGTAATACAGAAAAAAAAAACTGTTCTGCATGCGCTGGCCGCTCTTGACCTAATTCAATAGAGACTAGAAAAAAAAGTGTCAGTAATATTCGGTAAAATATAAAGCGCACAGAGAACTGTATTCCCCTTGTATATAAAGTATTACGTAAGTATTTGAGATCATTTAAAGCAAATGATTCGCAAAGATGTTACGCAACTTGCGTAGGTATTATAAAACTTAATTCAATAGAGACTAATATTAGAAAAAGTTATTGTATTATCAATCAAAAAGCTATTTTACTCAATACTTTTTATTTTTCTTCAGTAAATATATTCAATATAAATGTTTATTCACAGCTTTGCAAATGTAATCGCTTTTGAAATCGCTTACACACCGAATTTCATATATCGAGGGGGGGGGATATTGAGATATCTGACTAAAAACAAATATCTGGAATGACGCCACTCGACTTTCCGAACACCTGGCATTTACCAAGCGTTTAAATAAATTTGATTCAACTTAATCCAATGTAGTGTTCAGACGTTATTGCATTTCATATAATTTGAGTGTGTAGGCTGCAATGTATACTTTTTTTTAACCCCATAAAAAACTGCAAGCCTTACAAACACGAAAATCAGTGCAGTAAGTAAGTCAGTTACCTATATATGCGTACCTAATTTGAGCTCAATTGAATACATAAAGATACTACCAAGATATAGATACTACCACTTTCAAGAATTTGCCTCTAAAAGCCGATATGTATAAGAATTCTTTTTTGTAGCCATGTGCAAAAAATATAATCCCTAGACACACACCAAATTCTGTAGTTGAGCGATGGTGATTTATAATATAGATAACCAATTTGAACTTGTTTGAATGCACCATTTAGACACTAACACATTTTCACTGATTCGCGTTCATAGGCCGTATTGTATTAGAATTATTTTTTGCAAAACTGTACAAACTATCAGCTCTACAAACACCAAAATTTATGCAGATTATGTGACCGTGACCGATAAAATACGTGCCCAATTCGTGCTCAATCGAACGCACTTTTTAGACACTACCACACTCAAGAATTTCCCGCCCATAGGCCATAATGTAAAAGAATGCCTTTTTGTAGCCCCTTAAAAAAGCTATTTGTTCTACACAAACAAAAATCAATAACGGTGATGCAAGGCTGGTCTATAATATATCTACTAAATTTGAGCTCAATCGAACGCACTGTTTAGGAGCTATAGTGTTCGCTCACACTTACCGTAAAAATAGCATAAATGCATTCAAAAGACCTCAGATAGTGTAAATTTATCAAAATATCAAAGTCCAATTTTTTCGTGATTATAATGCTTTCCTTTCATGGACCATGTTCGGAAAGCAATAAGATCGTACAAACAGAAAATGACTTCAAAACTATACTAATAGAATTCGCCATTTCAGTAGCTATTGGCAAAATTCTCTGGCTCATTACTGAAGAAAGACCCCAAAACCTCGCCCAAAAACCTCGACTATAAATTTTGCGCCAAGTAAGCCGTTTGAAGACAAGTCAACCGCGCGTTAATGTTGATCTCCTGTTAAATATCCAATCATGTCGATTGGATCCACAGAGAAAGTCGCCAAATGTGAGCAAAGCCTCATTAGTAAATTTATGAGTCCCCCTCTTCTACACAAATTTCATCTAGCTTTTTTAGCAGAGCTAATGAGGATTGCAGGTGATGGTAGAGCCATAACGTGCAAAACATGATTATGATTCCTTTTGTACAATTTGATAATCTATCAAATGCTTTTAAATGAATATCATGAAAAAAGTACGTATAAAACTTCAACTGTATTATCACTTGCAAATTCTGTCTGCACATATCAATTCGAACTTCATTTAACAAATGGCTGACAATGCCAACAAGTTTTCATGTGTACAGAGTAGCTAAGTAGCAATATTATTTTCTCGGACTTATACACGCAAGTTAAACATTAAAATAACGAATTATTTTACCTTTGTAACATATAAAATGGAATCTTGTACAATAACTAAATAACTATCTTCCGGATGCTCACAAAATGCACCTTTCGATAGAATGAAGAGTGTTTCTTCAAATTTTTCTTCTGGAGTATCTGTTGGCAAGAATGGCTGTAGGTAATGAATAAAAAATAAATTATTATAGTCAAAATATATAGTCAACAAGAAAAGTTCAGAATATTATTAATTGTTTAATGTATCAGAGACTGCTCCATTGTTAAGGTCGGAGGAAAAAGATATACGATCCCAACATACAATTTTACGAAAGTTACCACACGAACTACCGAAATTTAGGGTATTGGAGTGATCTACACTGTCCTCCAAAAGTTAAAGTACATGTTTTTCGGAGCTCATCATTAACAAAAAATGGCAGTAACAATAAAATTCAGGGTTTATATCAATAATAATGTTACTCAAAACTTATTTCAAAACAATAGCCACCAGTTTTGTTTTCAAGAATTGGGCACTGTATAGGAGCGGAAAAAATTTGGTAAAATCAAACTTTCGTAACATCATGTGCGAATTTCCTGGATAATTGATCTTCAATTTTTGTTAGTAATTCTGTTGAAAATATTCAGGAGTCTACCAATATCTAGAAGTCGTCTGCACGACTTCTTGAGATGGCGGTCGGTCGAATGGAAAAAAATGGGGTTGCTAGAAGCTGAAGCTGCTAGACGTCTCGATATGTCTGGCAATAGGAACGATTGTGAGATCAGTTTGAATTTGACGATTCTGTGAATAGAAGGCATGTTACAGGTTGGCCGCGCGTTACAACACCTGCAGGGAACCGTTTTCTAGCTCTTGCAGCACGAAAGAGAACTACTGTACTTCAGCTCGTTGCAGATTATTGTGTGGCATCAGGAACAACTTCTAAAGTGCGAAGACGCCTTCGCACTGTAAGTCTGTAGGATAGATGACCAGTTGTGCTTGACCTTTGAACCGACGAAAGGCAAGGGTTCGTTTATGTTGGGTAGAGAACGTTTTCTTGACCAGAGAGCAATGAGCTTCTGTGTACTCTAAACAGATGAGTCCAGGTTCACACTGCAGAGTGATTCAGGGCATCTACTCATCTGGAGGGAGCAACGCACTAGATAGGGGAAAGGGGTCACAGTGGGGCGATAAGTATTTTTCCTATTATTCAAATGCTAAAGAATTAGGAAAATATACTATAATTTAGTTAACATGTACTTCAATACCTTGGAAACTAGTCACTGTCACGTTTCACCTTGAGCGGAAGTTGCAACCATTTTTGTTTCTGCTATCACTGTGTTTTAAAAATCTCAAATTTTACTTTTTTGGATTTGAGCCGTAAATTATCATCCACCAATGAATATCATAACATTAATTTAAAGTTTAAGCTTTCTCAATAGCATGCATGTAATATTCTTTATTCTATTGATAAATTTTGTACAACTTTGGAGTTCGGATTTAAAATACTGATTGAGGGGTGCAGTGAGGCAGTGCTGTCACGGGGTACAATGGGATAACTTGAGTTCCTTTTTTTTCTTTTTTTTTCAAATGAAATAGAATAATGATAAATTCTGAAAAAAGAATACATTGAAAGTTAAAAGTTGTTAAAATATTGCTATGTATTTAATTTTTAATTTAATGTTAAAAAATTATTATAAAGCACGTCAGAACTGTCCTGTTGTGCCCCCTCTCTCCTCTACATATTTCTGTGTATGTAATGCATATCTATCTATCTATCTACAGAGAGGGGAGGAAAACTTGGCGATATATCGCCAAAAATGCCTACTTCGTGCGATCAAAATATAATTTTGCAAAACTTTAAAACAATAATCGAAAATTTTTAAAAAATCAAATCCTATATTTCAAATTAAGTAATTGCTCATGCTCACAAATTTTATCTCTTTCACTGCAGCCGTTTAAACGTAATGCCCGAAATAAAATTTAAAATTTACGCACATTCTCAAAATCTTCGAATTCTTGAAAAATTCCAACGCCTATACGTTAAGTTGAGTGACCGCTTATCGTGCTCTCATAGGTTTTAACTTGATGCAGGGAAAAAGAAAAGAAAATCACGAACAGATAGAACGACAAAGTGTTTTTCGCCCGTCGTTTTGGATTACTTAGAGCTGGAAATTGATAGAAATCGCAAAAGTTTTGAAATTGAAGCCATGTACAGACAAATGTATGCATTTTAAAAATATTAAAAAAATTTTGTCTATCTTTTATTTTTCTGGCTAAAATTTTACGGGCTTCAAGCGCTACATTGCTGCTCGCAATGGATCTTGAAAGGATTTCTCCCCGGAAAGAAGCTGCAATTCTTACATTACTAGAGAAAATCACATTGGAACTGGATTAACTCTCTACACAATCTCCAGCTTAATTTATTCGTATAGAAAATAATAGCGTTTATATTTCTTAAAACAATGAAACATTTTTTCAACCTGCTTGCCAGTACCCAGTTTGTCTCCATGCACTATTATCAATTTTTATAAAGTGTTGAAGCGTGATTTCCATTTTTGACCATGTTTTGCGAAACATTAATTTTGCGTGACATACACTTAATTTATAATTTATAATTATAAATTTATCATTATTTAAAATGACGCAGTTTTGAAAGGATAGGCCATTTTACACATAGAGGATTGGGCGTTCGATTCTTGGTGCACCACTGAAGAACAATCCACCCCACCTCATGTACAGCTGCGGAAAAAAAAGGCCCACTTGTACATTTTTCGGCCGTCGTTCGTCGCACAGCAAAGTTACAGATACCAATCGTTTACGATTGACGCACACTTTAATTTGCTATACATAAAAATTGCATAAGGGGCCATCTACATATTAAAATTTGCACCAACTTTTTTTTCTCAATAGCAACCCCTAGATTTCACTTCATATTTCAAAAATTTAGCACATTTTAACCCCGGACACCAATTTTCAATAAATTTGGACAGTGAGTTATGAGCACCCAAAATCCCCCTCCCCCTATGTTAAAATATTTTTTCATACTTCAATTCATATCTCATATAATATTGGTAGTAAGAAGCTGATTTTTATTCGCACTATTAGAACTAAACGACCCAAACAAAATTTAATGTTATTATGATTTTTAATAAATCATTAATATGAATTATGAATTATTAAATTAATATTTAAAAAAAATTATGAATAGCGACCTAGCCAAATTTCGATGGAAATAGATGCAGAAATTAATATTACATGGCTGTGCAAAATTTCAAATTTTTACGTTCAGTAGTTTAATTTATATTAAATAAAATGTGTTATTTTCATGATTTAAGGGACCATATATAAATTTATTAAGTGAAAATTTTTTGAAAATTGCATAAAATAAATGTAAATTAGATTTATTTTGTGCAAAAACACAGTAAAAGATACCAGTATTAAAAATATCAAATTTTGAAGCAAATAAATTAGAGGTTTTTACAGTTTGTTGAGGATTCTATAAAGCGTGTATTGTTGCGTCCGCTACCATATTCCCCCAAATAAAATATTTTCCAGCTATAGAATTAGATGCAGTAGATGTATGTCTTCTAATACAACGTCCTATATCTGAAAAACTAACATCCTCAACTTTCCAGCCGTGAATGTGACCTTTTTTAATATCGGAAACATTAGGTCTTTGGAATTCCCCATACTTTATCAAACATTCAAAATCACGTTTTTCTGTAAAAAAATTTTCATCTAACTATAAATTAAAATACCGCCAAAAGTCTTAAGAATATTGCACATTGCAGGCGATAGTATTAAATGAAGAAAGTGAAATAACAAACACAGTGATAATATTGGGTCGGCAAAATAGTAATTGCGTTTTTTACATGAAATTCAAACAAATAAATTTTCAATCATGAAACCATTCTTTAAGTTCGACCATAGCTGAGTCGAGCAATATTCATGCTTGTAGTCAGAAGAGCAGGGAGCAGCCTCTAACTCCTGCCAACATTTCAGCTGTCTAAGAGAAACATCAAGGGAAACACTGAATAACAATTTCAAAATTACAAAGATTTTCAAAATCCTTAGCAGTCATTTTGCATTTTTCCCTTAAATCATGTGTACGAACCAAGGAAGTTATGAACTCACGGGTCATTTGGACCACAGACTAAATATTCTATTCTACCCTTGATATTCTCAGTACAAAAAACTTTAAGAGAGATGGGAACAATATTTTCCTTGAAAATAATATTAATTTCTTTTAATTCTCGCGAGCGAAATAAATGAAAGGTGAAAAGTTCGGAACCTACAAATAGCGTTTTTCAATTTGCAGAAAGTCCCTTAAAAACGCGCAAAAATGAATTCGCAATATCTCCGGAAATTATCGTAGAAAATTGGTGAAAATTTATATTTAGGGTAATTTGAAGGTTTTCTTTCGTTTAATAAAGTCAAAATATGGGGTTGCCATTGAGAAAAACGAAGTTGATGCAGAATTAAATAGGAAGACGGCCCCTTATGCAAATTAAATTAATAGTAAATTAAAGTACGCGTTATTTGCAAACGAATGGTATATATAACTTTGCTATACGACGAACGATGGCGAAATAAAGATCAAGTGGGCCTTTTTTTTCCGCAGCTGTACATGAATGAACATTTACACTAAATCAGTGGTTCCGAAAGTGTTCTCGGTTGGCGTTAACAGTTTTTGCCAATTCTCAGAGTTACCCTTCTTCATTTGGTTAGGATCTAATTGTGGTTGGTAATCTACAGCAAAATTTAAAAGGCCAAAGACAGGACAAGTTGGCTCCTATCTCTAAGTATATGAAAGTCAGTTCGTATTAAACTTTGTTAGGAAATTCGAATAACATTTTAACAACCTTTTAAAGGGATCATGAACTGGTTTGCAGAACCTACGTTAGAAACCCTACAATACCGTGTCGTCTTGGTGCAAACTTTCTGCGAAATTGATTATGAATTTTGAAACCTCTTGTACAGTCCATTTAATCTCCAATTCGCCTGCATAAAAAGTTAAATAATTTACTAGAATTTATTTGAATCATCAAGAATCAGCGGCCATTAGAACGCTAAAGACAGCTATGAAAAGTATACATTTTTATTAGCCAGACACTGTTATAGCCACACATTCTCAGAAACATAAAAATGTAGATAAAACGAAAAGAGTTTTGTTTATGATTTTAACAATCTCCTTAGAAGACAAAAAAAAGAATTTGTCTATTGTTATCTTGAGTACTTCGAGCAAATTTAATTTCGTTAAATGTAGCCCTTACAAATATATGGCATTAGTTTATACATGTAATTTTTTTTCAAAACTTATAATCAATATTATAATCATGATGAACACACATTCCGATTCATATGCCCCCCTCTTCAGTGGAGACAAACTAATGGTTGCTGACGGCCATTTTCGGCTCTATTTTCTCCCGTTAGCTAAAGAACTTTTGTTTTTTTGTATTTAATTGCGCGTTTTGAATCGTGTATACTACTTTATGATTTTGGACAAGAATAATGTTTCTGTTGATATTGGAACCCAACAATGTTCAGCTAGCCATACAAAAAACTCCTAGGATCAGGAAGCTTTAGGGCCAAGTTGATCCTTGGCTTATAAAAACTAATAAAAACACTAACGGAAATAAACACGTTGAATCTAATCATTGCATTGATGATTTTGTGAGTAGACAGTACCGAAAATAAAGCCAAACGAAAAGGGAGTTTCGAGCTCTAATTGACGTACTGACAAATGAAAGGTATATTTTAACCTCGGTAAACGTACCTCATCATTGTACAGAATTATTTTTGTCTGAGGGGGTCATCTACGCATTGAAACAGATTTTACACATAGCAACCCGAACAGGCATACATTCATGGTGTCCCCAAATATTGGGCGTTCAACATCAGCCCTATATTTTCACTTGATATTTGAAATCAGCTTGTCAAAAAACCCAAAATACAAATATTCAGAAATTTTCAGAATACTGTATGAGTTACAACGCACTGAAAAACAACCTATCCGCAGTTATTAATGTTAAAACGAAATTTTAATTTATAACTCCTGAAAAATTAAATGTCATTAATTATATTTTATTTCATAAAAATAATTTACAAAAGCTCAAACTTTACGATAACGACTTTTTTAAATTATAGTTTTTAAAATTAAATTTAATCATTTACTCATGTTTTAAAAAGTCATAAATTTTATTTTCATTGGAATGAATACATTTAAAAATTCCGGAAAATAAATTTTGGTTCCATTTGGATCAATATTCTTGGAAATAGCAGCTAATATAATTAAGTAACCGAATGTTGCAATCTACTACCTTCAGTATACACTGTCTACCAATAAGTATTTGCACACCTATGCAAATGACGATATCTGCGGTCCTGAGGTACGTCACGGCCTCCGCCGGTATATATCACGGCCTCCGCCTGTTTCCTACTATCACGGCCTTCGCCGGTATAGTAGGAAACAGCATCGGCATTAGTCGCATGCAAGATGTCGCGCAGTTCGGAGCTCTCTGATTTCGAGAAAGGTATAACTATCGGGTATCACAAATGTGCCCGATCCTTAAGGGACATATCTAGTGATCTGAAGTACCCAAAATCGACAGTGGCCTATGTGATTAAGAAGTGGAAGGTGAGCGGTGATTGTCGGAATGTGCCCCGAGTCGGCAGACCAACGGAACTGGGAGATAGAGACCGACGAGTGCTGTCCAGAGAAATTCGGAAGAACCGCACCCAACCGATGGCCCTCTTCCGAGAGCAGTTTCAACAGGCATCCGGGAGTATTGTTTCAATGAATATCATTCGTAAGGAAGCACATCTGCTTGGTTTTCATGGTCGTGCTGCTGCCCATAAGCCTTTGATCACAAAGTCCAACCGCGTTGCTCGGTTAATGTGGTGCAAAGCACATTGAAATTGGACCGTAGATCAGTGGAAACGGTTCTTTGGAGCGACGAATCAAGGTTCACCCTTTACCGTTCGGATGGCAGGGTCTGGGTCTGGCGTCTGCCTGGAGAACGTCTCCTGCCAGAATGCATTGTGCCAACAGTCAAGTTCGGCGGAGGTGGAATTATGGTCTCGGGGTGTTTCTCCTGGTATGGACTGGGACCTTTGGTCCCCATTCATAGTAAGCTTAACGCCGATGCCCACTGCACTATTTTGGATAACAATGTGCTTCCTACATTGTGGCAGTTTTACGGCTTGGACCCCTGTTACTTTCAGGACGCAATGCCAGTTGTCATGTTTCGAGGTTAACCAAGTCTTGGTATGGTGCCAATGGAGTTCATCGAATGGACTGGCCTGCCCGAGCCCAGACCTGAACCCTATCGAGAACCTCTGGGACGAGTTGGCTTGCCGAATTAAGGGGTGTGCTACCCGCCCAAAATCGGGGAAGGAACTTCTATGTCTACTCCAAGTCGAGTGGAAGACAATACCACTAGCTGTAATACAAAGACTTGTGGAATGTATGCCCCGGAGGGTTCATGCTGTAACTGCCTCTCGTTGACGCTCTACCAACGATTGATTTTGAATAA
The DNA here is from genome assembly GCA_038373885.1 of Cheiracanthium punctorium. Taxonomy (NCBI): domain Eukaryota; kingdom Metazoa; phylum Arthropoda; class Arachnida; order Araneae; family Cheiracanthiidae; genus Cheiracanthium; species Cheiracanthium punctorium. Next base: position 925,762 of record JAWZYV010006947.1, on the reverse strand, counting down.
AGTTAGTTTTTCTTTTCTATCACAGGTGTCCAAATACTTATTGGTAGACAGTGTATTATCATATTGAGTGAATTAGTAGGGGATCTAAATATATGTACTGTCCCCATTTGTTAACTTGCTCAATTTGCACAATAGAGCATGGTTTTTTATTAATAAAAAACAGTGGTTGTATTCAAAATTTCAATATTAAAACAAAATTTATTCAAAATTGAATTTAAAATTTAGTCACTCAGACAACTGTTACAAAGGACTTTTTTAAACTGATGTCACATGAAAATATTTGCTTCTATAATTGTCGGGTTAGTCGGGGTAATTGGAAACTGATTTTTCATTTTCACTTTCAATGGGCATTTTTTGCTGCAGAAATAAAACCTACGTACCTTTGCTGTTACAGGTTCAGAGAAAAACATTTCAGAAATTCCTAAAAATTCTCAATAAACCCGCATTTGAGGTTATCAGGAATGCTCGTGGAGTAATTGAGAAGAGTTCATCCTACAGAACAGGGTTTGACTTGAGAATTCAATGGGGTAGTTGGGAAAAAGACCTTTTTCAGCTACATTTTGTTTTATGTTAGAGCTTCCTAAAACAAATACTTTTGGAGACAAAAAATAAACTCCTGAATTGCTAAAGATGCAAATTCGTAGCAATTAAACAAAATTAACAAATTCAAATTTAAGCCTCTTAAAAGAAAATAACTCTTTATTATGGAATTTGACATACAAAAATTCACACAAATGTTATTTTTAAAGGCAATACTAAAATACATTCTGGACACAAATTTTCACTAAAATGAGGCCTATATAGAATGAATATTTTATTGTGACAAAAAAGAGAATCTGCACAAAGTAGTAATACATTGGAACACGAAATAATGTAAACCTATTCCTTAAGAAGGGTCATTCCATGGAGGCTAACGTAACATTTGTAGCTGAAAATGAAAATAATTTTTATAGCCAATTAGTTAAAAATAAAATTTAAGATAACTTTTCCAGCTTTAGAGCTATGTATTATTATATGATCATAAATAAGGGCATAATAGTTTAATTTTGAATTTTAGTAAAATACTGGTCTTTTTATGCGATTCACGCCCAATTTTCGACATGATTAACATAACATATGTAATATTGAATAATATGGTATTGAAGCTACCAAATGTTATGTTAGTCACAGCTCTCATGACCTAGAATCAAAAACTTCATTATCAACTGAAAAACTGATAAGGCTTATTGTGTGTGAGCCGTCAAATCTTAACTACACTTAAATGTAGCTAGGCGTAACATCTCTTATTTTTAGTCCTAAAGGAAGGACAAAAATATTAAGTTTGCAACTTATTGGATATCTGTTTTCATAATGAAACAAAATATTGTATTACCCAAAAAACAGGCATTCTGAATTACCCCACTGTAAAAAATGAGTGGATAAGCTGGGATCAGCCAAATTCTCAGGATTTATTAGGATGAAATAATAAAGTATAAATGCATGTACATAGTATCTGCTACTGAAACCTGTATCAAAATTTAGTTACTCAGTCAAGAATTACATTGATTTGCTGAAAACGTTACAAAAATAAAAATATCACTTTTCCAAAACAAATGTGTTATGGCGTATAGGTAGCACTATCAGAGCTCTTCAAAAAGCCTTAGGGACAAGTTTGTAAATTGTTTCGTTATGTATATAAGAAAATCATTTCTAACTAGCTCAACTGACCTTACTGCATGTATGACTTTTTAGATCAAGCGTGGGAAACGTTGAATGAATTCAAATAATCAATCATGAATGATACATGGATATACACATCTGTGGGTATTAGTAATGCAGAAAACCTCGCTATAACGATATTCGACACAACGATAAATCCCTCTATAACGATAAAATTTTGTGGTTTCGAGGAATTTCCATAACAATATAATTTCCCCTCAATATAACGATACATCTCTCTAAAATGATAACTCCCTTAAGTATCGTTGTTTTGTGGTTTTACTGTATTTGTATTACTGAAAGATCCTAACGCGGTTTTTAAAATCTTAACATTCTTCCGATTGAGATTTCATGGTATCTAAGAGATATTGAATAATTCACTGCTTGTTTGCAACTATTGTTTAAAAATAGGCTTTTGTTGTATTTCTTTAATTTTTAGGGATTAGACTTTAAATTTACTTTCAATATAAGAGTATTTTTGATCTTCAAATTAAATTAGAGAATATAAATTGCTTCATTAATGCATTTTTTTCAGGTTTAGAAATTAAATATAAAGTGACACATTTTTGATGGAATATTGTTTTGGACAAAAGGAAATGGTATTATTTTTACCTGGGATCCAGAATCTTCTTTTATTCTATACAAGGATTCTACGATGGTTACCTGAAAACAATACTCCAAAAGTTAATTAAAAAAACCACAATACAAAATTTTCAATAAAAAATACTTTCTTAGGTATTTGGCATTACTTGTTTAAAAAATTCTTTATTTTCTTTTAAAGAACGTAACACTGGTCGAGATATTTGTGTCTGCTTGATATGAAAAATCCTAAATGTTATTTCAAAATGTATATCTGTTTTCTAGTTAGATTTTATGTAACTGGGTCATTTTCAAAATTTAGTGCCATTTGCTATCCGCGTGTAATATTTTTTTTTTATACAAGTTATAAGAAAATTTAAATGATTTTTCTTTTTATCATGGGTTTTATGAGACAGCTGCCAGTACAGAAACAATAGATTAAAAATATACCACTTAATATATATAGTATATTTATTTAAAGAAGTGAGTAGAGAAGATACTGAAATATAGGTGTCCGAATCATTGAACACAAAACATGTTATGCAGAATCACTGCCCAAAAGTTAAAATTTATGCCTACATGCTTTAACATTGTGAAATAGAGTTTAAATTGAATTATGAAAAGGTTTTAAGTTTTGATAATTAAATATATGCTCGGATATTGATGTCATGTCTGTTAACATACATTTTCAACAACGAAATTAAAATTTGAGAATAGCAACACCTGTTTACCATTAGAATGTGGACAAGAAATATAAGCAGACATCTTCAGTTTTTGGCATTTGACTTAAACAGCAAAAGCCTATTTGCGATAGCTTTTTATTTTTTGGGCATGTCATGTCTTACCTTAATTAGTTGTATAAAATGTATTTATTTATTTGTTCATTAAATTTATTAAGTTAGATCACTAGTTTTTTAGTCTAAATTAATGTCTCTTTTCATGTTCCTGTGAAATTATTTAGACTCATTAATTTTTGCTCTTAGAAATGTCGTGTCTGTTGCTATAATATTTAACACACATGACAAATTTGGTAACAGACATGACAAACAAAAACTTACAGAAAAATGAAAAAAATTTTTAAATGGAAAAGACTATATTATATGGACAAAAGGACTTGTGTAATATATCACTTTGCATTATTTTGTGTTAAACATAAGTGTACAAATTTTAAAGGAAATGCCCGGTAACAGACATGAAAATTTTCATCAAGTCTGATAATGGAAAAATGTAAAAAAAAAAATTAAAGAAAAGAAAAAATGCATGAATGATACTCAAATAATGTTCAGAAACAAGGTATGTTTGGTATTATGGAAAAAACTACTTATTTTTTGAAATGATATTTTTGCTTCTTGAATTTCCAAATGACACCCAATTTTGAAAATGACCCATCAACATTTATTGACATTTTGACAAAAGAGATTTTTAAAAAGTTTCAGTAAATAAATTTTATTATGCACTGAATGGAATCTTTATTAAATTAATAAATCGGAAACTGTTTTGGATTTTAATAGAAAATAAAATAGTATTTGATATGCTGCTATAGAAATGGATTTTTGATGCATGATTATGCAATTTTTATAGCTATTGCTCCTTTTCTCTTAATAAAAATAAATCAAATAAAAAAATAGTTATTAATTTTTCATGTGTCAGTGTTTCACTCTAAGTTTTTAAAAAATCCCGAAAGAAAAGAATGATGATTGCCTTCGCTTATGCGAAATTAACCTTTTACTATTTAATTTTATTGATAACCGAAAAAGAATTAAAAGTTGTATCTTACTATCTATTAAACTATATCGATAAAATTATGTCAACACTACACATGAGTATGGCAGATTTCTTAATACGCTGTAAATATTGCTTTAATATGCACTGTCGAATGTGAACTGTAATTGAAGAGCGGAACAAATCTATCTAAATAGGTTTCGTTTTCATAAGTACTCTTTCGACGGGGCCAAGCACCTACAAGTGAATGACACTGAACCGGAAGCGACAGTTACTTCCAGTCTAGTTTGATTTTTAGATAAGATCTATAAAGTAAAATCAAAGGATATCGCCACCCATACTTAATTCAGTTTTAAAAGTTCGATAAACAGATGAAAGACTTAAGCTCTCAAAGAAAAATAGTATAGTTTATCAAGGAAGATACTAGAGATTTAAGGGATATTATTAGTTTACGCATAATTTAGCGAGTTTATACAAAAGCATTAGTCATATATTTGAGTCTTGTTATGATTATTATTCTTTTCCTCCTTTTGTTGTGGCATACTAATTAAATTTCACTTCTCAACCGTGACGGTGAGTGAAATGCATTTTTTATGCCGAAAAGGCAATCTGAATACATTCGGAAAATAAATTTTCTTTACATTGGACTGTGAACTTCTAATTTTCATACTCCAAAACACATTGTAACACGTATTTTTTTTTTAATTTAAATTAGTGTGATAGGGATTTCTAGTTGGTTATTGTGTTCTGGGCAGAAATGTTGGAATAAGGGTGTTATAAGAAATCTTGACTGTAAAGAAGGAATGTTTGTAAAAGTAATTGCAGTTTTAAAACACCTTTGAAGTAATTTAGCTGTGCATTCATATTTCTTTTGAAAAAGAAATTTTTTGGGGTATTATGTTTGTTGTAATTAAATTTTGAGCCACGGATAATTTCAATTTAAAAACAGTTTGAAAGTTACTTTAGAAAATTTTGACTCAATCTGTATAAATATTAGTAAAAATTTTCTTCCAAACTAATGTGTAAAATTTTCTTCCAAACAAATGTACAACCACAATTAGAATTATAACCTTGGATAATTTGTAAGCTGCATGTAAAATAAGTTTAATTTTGGAAACATTTTCATTTTTTATAAATCAATCTGTTCTTAAAATGAGTATCATTCACTCTGTAGAATTGGAAATCCAGGTAATGTATGAATGCACATACTTACCAAATCACAGGAAGCTGCGGTAAACTTTTGGGTACGACCTAAATCGCATAAGTCATCATCTACTTTACTTTTTCCTGGGGTGATTGATGCAGGCAACTCTTCCGCTTTTACATCGGTTGCCTGTTCTGAGAGGGTTATAAGTTCATGAGCATTCACTTTCTTTGGTTCATCACTTTTTGAGTTATCACAGACTTCAGGAACTGACGTTGGTTCTTCCAACTTGGCTTCTGTTCGAATACACGGATTTTCTATCGTAGTACTTGTAATAAAACTGCAGTATGATATTTCTGTGTCCAGTTCTGCATTCTCGAACGGGGATTCAGAGTCACTGAACAGATTCTGACTGTCCGTTGAGTCCTTGACACAAAGAGGTTCCTCGAGGAAATCCGTTTGTTTTTCATCTGATTGCAGCGCTAGATTTTTTGAGGATGGTTCATCATCTGATTGATGCACTAGGTCTTTCGAGGACAGTTCTTCATCTGATTGATGCGCTAGGGTTTTTGAAGATAGTTCTTCATCTAATTGAGGTGTCAGGCTCTTTGAGGATGGTTCTTCATCCAGTTGAGGTGTCAGGTTCTTTAAGGATGTTTCTTCATCCAACTGAAGCGTCAGAGTTTTCGAGGATTGTTCTTCATCCAATTGAAGCTTCAGGGTTTTCGAGGATGGTTCTTCATCCGTCTGAAGAGCTAGATTGGCTGAGGATGGTTCTTCATCCGTTTGAGGAGCTAGTTTTACCGAGGATGGTTCTTCATTCGATTGAAGAGGTGGATCTTTTGAGGATAGCTCTTCATCCGACTGAAGCTCTAGGGTTTTTGAGGATAGCTCTTTTTCTTTTATTTCCTTTTGCGTGTATTCCCATCCTCCATTACTTGGCCGATCTTCGTAGAGCTCTGCTATCTTTGTTTCACCTGTAAAGAAAAAACAGTTTTATAGGCCTATAAGAATTAATAGTAACATGACTCGTAACTAAATTCGTTGTTTTTGACGTGAAGCGTCTTTCAGAATGGTTAGGGTCGACTGTTACATTCTAAATAAAAACGCTCCTATTTTTGCAAACGTACTGTCTTCGTGGCTAACTTTGACACCGTTGTGTAGAGAAAAGTCTAAATTTTGTTCTCTGTACTTAATTTTACTACAGATTTCATCAAAAGAGGGCTGTTTATTTGCTTCGAAGTTGTATTAAAATGTTGTTTGTTTCTGTGATGGGCTTCCAGAATAAAAATATTGTTACCTATATTACGTGTTTAAAATCTGACCAAGCACATATTTAGCTAACCTTCTCCATAACTCAAATACGTTATCTTTGTACTATTTTTTTAAATAAAACTTAAGAAATAGAGCATACACAAAAAGTAAACCTAACAGACCATCACATTAATCAGAAACATAACTGAGGGAAGAGGAAGAATGAAAAAAAGTGCATATAAATCCTTCATTAACTTTTTAAGTTGCACTGTCTTTAAGAAGCTAAAATTTCCTGAAGTGCGTAAGTTCATTTTATTCAAAGCTCTTGAAAATACTTTCTTATAATATGATTATAAAGCACTACTCTATTAAGTAGCAGTTATTGCATAATTATGAAACAGTAGTAGGAAGACGTGGTTAATGTAAAAAGCTAAGAAATTATATTTGATTATAGACTTTAATAATGCATATTTGTTGGATAAATTCCATAATGTTTCAGAACATTATGTACCTCTTTTCATCTATGTAATTATTTTCATTATCTTCTTTTTTATACCTCGCTGAACTTTATTAAATGCGTTTTGCTAGCATTCCAAATTTCCTCCTTCCTTCATAACCTTGACATTTTTCTTCCGTTGCTTCTTCCATTTCTCTCTCCAGATAAAACTTTCTCGCTTTCGACTTCACTTTTAATTAATGTAGAGCGGTTGAGAAGGTTTCCATAAAAGGAAATAATTTCTTTTATCATATAGGTTGGGTTTGAAAAGTTATTGGGAGTGACTGTAGCTAGGGATGGACGCGAGACGCGAGAATTCTCGCATTGTCTCGCGTTCTCGCATTGTCTTGCGAGACGAGACGAGAAAGGCATTTTTTTGCGAGACGAGAAAGAAAATATTTTGCGGGACGAGACGCGAGACGAGACAGAGTCTTGTCTCGCGCGAGATTTCTCGCGAGAATTCTCGCATTTTTTTCCGTCTCGCATAAATACGATCTGAAAAGCGACAATTTGCCTGAAGCCTCTACCGTTTAACTTGCGTCTCCTTCGTTTTCGGTCCTGGTATACTATCAGCACTCTACAATACGCACAAACACGTAACATTTAAAATTAGAACAGACGAGAGATATACAAAACACACAAAGGAGAGGATAAAGAAAGAGGCGGGAAAAAAAAGAAAACAGAGAAGAGTTGAAAGAAAATAATAAGTAAATAGGAAAGGCGGTACGGTATGTTCAAATCTGACCACTTTTAGACGGGGCCCGGGGCATTAAGTTTGGGGCCCCCCTTACTATAACCTTTTTTACGCATTAAGCCCCTTTACTGAGCCCCCCTTTTTTAAGAATTTTAACCCAGTTTTGACCGCTGTTGTACTCGAAAATTGCATTTCAGTTAACTGTAGGTTTTGTATTTTAATCAAATCGTATTTATCACCCCAAAATAATATCTCTAACTTGATCTAGTGATAGACAATTAGGTAATACCTATATTATAGAGGAAATTCAGTTTTTTCCCCACAATTACTATTTCAGTACATATGAATTTATAATTTAGATAATCGGGATATATATGGGCCCCCTTTTTCTTCTGGGGCACCGGACTACCGCCCCCCCTTGCCCCTGTGATAATCGGGTTTCGGGTATATCAGAGAGAGATTAGAAGTAGAGCAACTTGCATTCGCATTGATGCTTAGTCTGAGTAGGTTGAAATATGGTTGAATATCCTTGGTTGAAATATCCTTGTACTGATATTATCCTCAAACTTTCCCGCACGTTGCGGCGTGCGCAGGGGGGGGGGGGGCGCCCACCCTGGTAATAACTTTCTAGGGGCGGTTAAATCCCTATTGTTGGCCTATTTCAAAGAGATTAAAATGATATTTTTTATTCTTATATATTAATATCGGACGGAAAGAAATGCAAGCAATTTTTTTAAAAACTATTTCTCTTTTCGTTTATATTATCATGTTTTCCCTTCCTTCGGCTTGCAAAACTTTTATAATTTTTTTTCCTCCCCATCATTTTATCTTGCAGTTGGGTTCCTATTCTAAAATTATCTTCGCCTGTTAGATGTCTTTTCATTTTTAAAAAAAATCCACACTGGATATACATTAGGGGGATTATGGTTTAATTTTTCTGTAAACAGGGCGACCATAACGACTGTAGTACTATCGCTAAAAATTATTGTGGAAAAGTACAAACGGATAGTCGTCAACAAATTAACTTTTCAGTAATTTAAAATATAAACAAAAAATAAGACGTCTATTAACCAACTGAGATACTATAATGAAATCTAAAAATGCACACACGGTAATGTTATTGGAAATATTAGGCAAATAATTATAATTATCGTTAATATAATCTTGTTTTCATTAATATAAAAATTACACATATTTTAGAGACTTGAAATTGACGTTAAAGTAAATAGTAGAGATTTAATAAAGACTAAAAGTGTTCTGTTTATAATTTTTCAAGGGTTATCTTACAACCAACTGAACGATAAGTAATTCTAATTTGTGTTAATATATCCCGCAGTAATTTCAGCAGAGGAGATTACTTAAAAAAAAAACCTGTTTTGTCTCATGCAGATATGATTTTAGTAAAATATTCGCTACTTCTCGTATGAAGAGCGGGTGCACAGCTATTTTAAAACAAACGGTTGGCCATTTCATGTAGTGTCAGAGTTATTTAATGCTACAGCTTGAACAGTATGATGTAGAACTACAGTATGATGTAGAAATAACACATTTTGAAAGTCGGGAGTTATCTGCAAACCGCTAAGCTTTTCACTTTTCTGATCGCGAATGACACTGACGTAGTTTTTTGAGTCATTATATTGCAATGATGCCAGGTTAATACTCATGACGCAAACTTTACATCAAGAGTCAAATAATTTTGCTTTTATTTTAGATTCCACATCACTGGAATTAATTGAAATTACTCATGTTAGGAAAATTTTCGTTTACTACAGTGCGAAGAACGGGCACGCAGCTAGTAAATAAAAATAAATACTATATTTTCGGTGTGACATTATATATACGGATTAAATCTCAATTTCTTTTACTTCAAATGCCGATATATGCTGATATAGTTATTAATATATCTACTAATGTGGCTATATGTAAGTAATTGTTATTATTAATATTAATTTTCAATAAAATCCCAATAATAAGTTAGTATAAAATGGTAACGAAATCGCAGTCCTTAATTTTGCGAGACTCGCGAGACAGCAATTTCTTTGCGAGACGCGAGACGAGACACAGTGTTTGCGAGATGAGACGAGACGCGAGACGAGACAGAGGTTTACCACTGCGAGACGAGACGAGACAGCCCCGATTCTCGTCTCGCACGTCTCGCGTCCATCCCCAACTGTAGCTCATGTTTGCATTCATATGCATATATATATATATATATAACATGAACAGAATGTGTTATATGTTGCTAAGTAGAGATTCTATATTGGGGTCTCAAACTTTTTTTTTACTTTTTTGGCTTGTGATTGTTGTTTTAATTTTGAATGTGTAAAGAAGTTTTTAAAAGGCTAAAGGGCCGTTTAGCATGTGTTTAAATACGCAGATGGTTTGATATTAAGATCTTATTTTAAGGGAAAATGAAACTATAAAAAAATAATTAAGGAAAAGCTGTATAATGAAGATTAAATACATTTAAATTAGCATTTTTTTCTAGAAAGTAATTCGTATTAAGTGTGACACGCTTGACAAGTTTTTTTTTCACTTATTTTATTATTTTATTTTTTGGTAAGTATTTCAGTTTTTACAACTAGCTTTATTTTTAACTCTATAAACATGATTTGTAACTTAATTTGAAGGCAACGAAAACTTGAATATGAGAATTGTCTAATAAAGATTTCACTTCCCCAAAACTGATGTAAGGATCTTTAAACGCAACAAAACGAATTTAGTAACCTCCGGGGATTCAGAATATTGACCGTGTGTGGTCTGTACACAAATCTTAGGTATTTTTCGAACTAGTTGAGAAAACGCAGAATATGAAACAATACATTTTTTACAAAACATACATTGAAAATTAGTATTTTACTGAAATATACTTTGTACAGAATTGCAATTGTTGATTTAAGGAATTTGATTCTGCATCATAAATTCGGAAAAATATGTAAGATGATCACTACAAAAAAAAACTTATTTTCCTTGAGCCATAAAGTATGTTGATATGGAGGGGGACTTTGTAATTACAGCTCAAGTACTTGATGATCTAAAATCAGAAGGAGGAATCATGGCTTCAGGGAAACGGATTTCAGTGATCTTAGGCATAGTGGTAATATATCATGTGAATACGCTACGTGTAAAATGCTAAGATGCAATGATCAAATATAGTTGAGAAAAATTAATATTTATATTCGAATCACTTCACCGAAATTTTATAATGTATGTTACACGCAACTTCATTTGAGCATCCGTGGCGTGATTGGTAGGGCCCGAAACACGAAATCTGGCGTTGCATGTTCGTATCTGCGTAAAAAAAAAAAAAAAAAACTGTCCTTTCATTTTGTCTACACACCAATATTTATAATTAATTTATTTGCGAGAATGGTTTACTTATTACTTTTTTAATTACTTATACTTTGATACTTTAAATTTAATTTTTATTTACCGAGTCTTATATTTCATAATTTATTATAGTTACTGCTATTTGAATAGAATAACGCATTTTGTAATATAAATATTATTTACGATAATTAAAGGCTATAAGTACACTGCTCAAAACAATTAAAGGATATTGTAAGTTTTATATAAAACAACGGTATAAGAGAAATTTTTTTGCAGAAAATGGAAGACAGTCAAAAATGCAAATTTTTCACATTTTAAAACATCGGAGTAAGCAAATTTTTAGTTTGACGTCCAAAAGACGCTTTAGTGGCAGCGAATGAAATTTGGCCTTCAACTTAATAAAAGATAAAGCTGAAAATCGACATTACGTGAAGTCCTTTGTTTTGATGAGTGTAATGTCTCAACGAAGGATTTTAACTGGATCAGAAGCTTGGAGAGTTGTTCGTCGGTTAGAACGGGCCAAACACAAGTCGAAGTAGCAGAAGCCACTGTAGTCGCACAATATGTGACATCAAAGATTTGGAACTGTTTCATAGAGATTGGAAATGCAAGACGAAGGGGATAGAGATGAGATATAGGGATGAGATTCCCAGACCTTTTGTAGCCCCTTATGCAGCAGCAATTGGAGATAACTTCATGCTAATGGCCGACAACTGCAGGCTGCATCGTGCACGCTTGGTTATCTGACTTCCTTTTCGAGGAAGGAATCGTACGAATGGAATGGCCAGCACATTCTCCGGACATGAACCCAATAGAACATGTTTGGGACAATCCAGGGAGACAAGTTACTGGCCCCACATATTCTCCGAGAACTGGAAATAGCTCTTCTGGAGGAGTGGGAGAGAATATCCCAGCTCCTCATTGACTCTATTCCTAAAAGGTTTTCAACGTTGTTGGCAGTCCGGGGAAATCATACCCCCTATTAAAAACATTTTTTTCAAGGAAAAACCTTTATTATTCGTTATTTTCTCACATACACAAATTGTGTTTTTTTCCTTTTGTACCCACATGCTCAATAAAATGCATTATTTTCTGTTAAGCATGTGTATTTTTTTTTCTCATATAGACTACCACGTCTGTCGATTATATGACAATCATCTAAACAATTGCCCAGCCGCAAGATCCACCCATAACCTCAATAGCCTTGGATTGTTTTGAGCAGCGCAGATAAGACGAAAAATGTAAGCTTTTGTAGTGCTGTGTTCAATTTACTGAAGCAAAATTGTATAATTACGTCATTGTCAGGTGCACGTGATCCTGAATGATAAATATGGTAAAAACATTCAAAAGAAAAAAAAAAACATCTGTACCGTTATATCTATAGATAATCGTTAATTACCGTAAATAATATTTAAATTCCAAAATGTGTTCTGTTCAAATAGTATTGTAATTCTATGAATTACAAAATTACATTAGATTTGGAATGGTAGAAATTAAATTTAAAATAAACAATAAAAAAGTATTGGAAAAATCTAAGTAATAAAAAATGAATAAGTGTTTTTTTTTTTGATAAATGAATTAACTATAGGTAGCAATGTCAGAAGATTTGCACAAAGAGGGATTCCAACCCGCATCACCAGAACTCAAATCCTAAGCTCTACCAATCCCGACACAAATGCACAGTGGAGGATGCGTTTAACTTTATACCTAAAGTTTTGGTGAAGTGGTTTAAATATAAATATTTTTATCAACTGTGTTTGAATACTGTATATTATTACTTTACACGTAGCATATTCACATGGTATGCTACCTACCACTATGCCAAAGATTACTGGAATATGTTTCCCTGAAGCCGTGTCACCACGTTGTCAGTATTCTACTTTAGAAGAAAAAAGTGCAAAATCTGATGAACAGTGCATCTGTGTGATCAGATGTATGCAGTTTTAATACAAAATGAAATTTTTTTTATTTGCATTTAAAATGATTATTAAAAGCTCTCCTGAGTTAACACATTCAGCTCTTGATGAAAGATGGCTTTGGTTTCCATGATGCTCTTGTTTAGGATAACCAGTTTTCTCAGTGAGAGATACAAGACAGTCAGTGAAATTCACAAGGTTGGTGACAATTTCAAGGGAAACTGGCAATTTTATTCACACGTTACGCTCAAAGAAAACAAACATGTCAGCAACTCATTTTGAACTATTTTTCTTACATTCATTATGTTTTGTGTTATGGCAAGCCTACACGTGAGGCATCTGCCTACGGGGGCACTGCCTTGGACGGAGGACGTTTTAAGGGGTTCTAACTTATATTCACGTCACATCTAGAGAAAACCGCCCAAAACTCAAGACCGTTAGATCGACAGCCGAACGCAGGACCTTGACATTTCAGCCGTCTACCATGTTCAGTGTTTTATCCATTCGGCCATGGCACCTGTATTCACCGACCCAATATAGCAATTTACCCGCGTGGTACAAACAATGTGTATCACCGGTCAGCCACTGGGGTGGGTCTTCTGTTTTTGGTTTACCACAAAAATCACGACTTTACACAATGTATTATAGTTCTGCGCAGTTATTTAAAAAAATACTCTGATGAATTTATTAAATACGCTTAAAATATTTTATTTATTTAGCAGCAAATTAAACGAGAAAAAAATGAAAATTATACAAAAAAAAAAAAAAAAAAACTGTGTGAATTTTTTTTCTGAAGATTCTCATATGAAACCTACATTCAGCATTAATTTTTAAGCGCCTTTGAGGTTATTTTGACCCTTTTCATAGTTTCTCATGCTTTATTTCAATATACAGTTTAACACCGCAGCTTATTTTTATACTATTCCTAAAATTCTTCCTAACGTGTTGTGACAAATTTTTACATTTCTATTTTAATAAATAAAATTGATAATCATAGAAATACCTAAAACAAACAACAGGGATCATTGTGTTAAAATAAGGCATAACAAATAATGCAGTTATCCCCAAACAAACGTATTAAGTTCGGAAATTATTGGGAAGAATTTGCCTCAAGCCACATACTATATTCGTAAAAAAAAAAAAAAAAAAAACGTAAGTGGACTGATAACTAGAAAGACTCGAAAGCACATTTAATATTTTCGGGGGGTTCAAATCTTAACAAGCCCGCCAATAAAACAAATGAACATATGACCTCGCAAAAAAAAGAAAAAAAAACTGGGAAGTGTCTGTTAACGCTCCCTGCCACTTCTAATTTACAGTTAGTTATTCGTTCTAAAATTCTTGAAAGCGAAACTAAGTTCAAGAATCCTCACCCCCACTTCTCTGAAGACCTTGACTTGTCGTTTCTTCTTAAAAGTAAACAATTTTCAAATTTCCTCACGCCACCGACTAGTTGGGAGTTGAACATGACAGCTGGGGGAAAGTTATTCATAATAATAGTTTTCCGAGAAGGAAAAAGCTCGGGCGCTCGAATAAATTTAGTCACTTACCCGTCCATTTTTCGGTTTGTTCCATTTTTGAGGCGTTGAAAAGTTGATTGAGTTAGCGCTTCGCTTTGCTTTGCATTATTATCTGCTGCCTTCCATGCCTGAAAAGGAACTGCCCTATCGGCTGACAATGCGCACACGTCATGGTCGAAGACGACTTAGATTATTAGAACTGTTATCTGACGTTTGTTATTGTTTCGAGCATTAGAAGCGGACTTAAGCGCCCCAGGAAGAACACTCGCAAGAGGTAGACAGTTAATCCGAAATATCTCCCTTCAAAGTTCTATGTAAACTCAAGTACACTCACAAAAAATTATGTCTTCAATTCACAATTTTACTGTTAGCAGTACTGCCGGAATATCTCAGTTATTCGACGAATATCCGTTACTTTTTCTCCTGTCAATTGAAGAAACTTCTTTATTTTTTCTGTCTTCTTTAGATTTCGGTGAGAAAAATACAAAAAAATATTACATTTCCACAGAGCATGGAAATTATTCGTTGAAAAATGAGGGATAAATTAGTGTTTAAAGACGAGTTTATAGCAATAGTGGGTTGTTTCAAGAGATTAACTATTAATTAACTTTCGGCAAAAAGATTTTTTACAATGAAAGACTTAGCTTACAAGCATTCAATACTTTAATGGAATGGTTATTGGCAGGTGCATGAAAAAAAAACCTTTCTTCATCCTGTATTTCTGAGTCATATTCTGAGTCACTCCCTAGAGGTCATTATAAAGTTCTGATTATTAAAGCTGAAGTACATATGTTCAGCTTCGGCGAACACTACAAAATTAGTTTTGTTAGTAGATCATTAAAAATAGATTAATTCCTTCAGATTTATAAAAGAAAACAGAATGAGTCAGATTCTTTATCTTTACTCGGCGGACCCGGAATTTTTGGCACACCTTTTTCATGAGAAAGTCTTTAAGAAAAAGATAAAAATAAAGAATAATTATTATTTCATCTTTTAAACATTTCTTTTTGAACGTTTTTTTTTGTTTTTGTTGTTTTTTAAGAAAAGTCTATTTCCCACGACTCGTAAATACTAGACGAAATGAAACCGGACACTGACCGTAAGGATGTACTTAAAATCGCTTAAAATGTCATTATCTCTTGCTTGACACAGAAATCAAGTTGCCAATGGGTCATTTTCAAAAATATGTTATATTTTTCAATCTTAACCCGTGTTAAAAATATTTTTGCATAACTTTTGGTTATTATCGGTTAGATATTTATTTTATTTAGTAAATTTAACGAACTCTTATATTTTTCACATCGTGGATGACTATTTTTTGTCCCACCCCCCTCCAAAAAAAGCTCTTACAAGACGTTCAAAACAAGAGCTAAAATAAACATTTCAGTATTTATACTGAGGTAAGTTAGTTGACGGGTAAGTATTATAAACAGGGGCGTAGCCAGAAATTTTTCATGGGTGGGGGTTACGACTACTGCAACTCACATATATGCATACATGTGTGTGATAAGGGAGTGAAGAATATACATTTTGTATGGCAAAAAATTCCTCATGGGGGGGGGGAGTTATGACCCCCCTAACCCCCCCCCGTGGCTACGCCTCTGATTATAAATGTTCTACAACATTTAAATAAATGCAGTTATCGACATTATTAACTAATAAACGCATGTTCATATTGTTTCATAGACAGTACGTTTTTTCTCGAGAAGTAAGACTAGGTTATTTTAAAAACCTTAATTTTATCGAAGCTTATAACTGGTCTAATTGTAGACTAACGGTACTTAAATATTATCCCTGGAATGAGTCCATCAAGTATACTACAAAAACTATATTTACTGTCCAAACAAATATACAACTTTACTCGCAGCAAAATAACTAAAACTGTACTTCCGAAAAAATCGTCGGATTGTTGCTCCGGCTAACACTAATCCTACAATCGCCCCCGATTCTGTAATGGTTAGCGCACCACTCTCAACGATTATTTTAAATACGGGTTAGGACCCCTTAGAAAGACCCCCACGGAGGGCACCCCACCCTTCGACCTAGAGCCCACTCGGAGCTAATCGGTCGTAATCCTACACACACACACACACACACACACACTCAACGATTATTGGTTCCGGGTTCGATTCCCGGCTTGGGCTTGGTTCTTAAATTGTTCGCTCCTTCATAGGGGTAATGTTGGCCGCACGTAGGAAGATATAAATTTTATTTTTTTTCTATTTTAAACTTAAAACTCACAATGAAGGAACTATTTAAACGTACTAAGAATTAATATTTAATAAGAAGTTATTGGAAAAATGCATACTTTATAAAGCGAAAAAAAAAAAAAAAAGCTCCACATGAGAAAACATTTTACCATACAATTTTAGAGACTTGCCTAATAAAATATTTCCCAGGTGTTGTGTAAATACCCGAAAATTGGTTTTATTTGTAAATAAAAATTATTTAGTAAAATTTGTTAAAATATACGGCTACCGAATGTTAAAAAAATGACTATAATTCGAGATAGTTTCATACTCTGTTTGGTGCTGCCATATATTATATATATACAGGGTGTCCCCAAAAAGAAGTAACTGGCTTTAATTATTTATCTATTGGAGATAAGTAGACAGTGTAAATTGAAAAAATGTTCCACAAAAGGTCGGAAATAAGCGCAAAGAAAAAAGTCCTCTCTTTAATTTTTAAAAAGTTATACTTTTTTAATTTGTATACGACCATTGTATAAAATCATTCCCAGTTAGCAAAATGTGCCCCATACACTAATGAAGTGATGTACCAAATTTGAGTCTCATCATACAACGTCACAAAGATATCTTTAAAGAAAGATGATCGGGGACTATACATGATTTTGAAATGAACGTTTATTGCTAGAGAGGAAAAAAAAGATTTTCTTTCGTAATTTCTGTACGAACCCCAAGATGCGATTATTCAATGTAATTTTTCCCCCTCGAGAGCCACTGAAAGGTGGTTTAAGTCAAACGTTATTTTTACCTTCATATTTCTGACGCTTTTTAAGGTATAATTCTCAAATTTTGTATGTCCCCTCATGAGTTTATGGGGCATATGTCATGAAAAGGGAATTGTTTTGTACGGGGGTCGTATACAAATTTAAACTTTTTGAAAAATAACGAGAGGAATTTTTTCTTAATGGAGTTTTATTTCTGACCTTACTTTGAACAATTTTCAATTGACACTGACCACTTATCTCTAACAGATAAAGAATTAAATCCCGTTACCATCTTTTTGAAACACCCTGTGTGTGTATATACATATATATAAAATCAAAAAGTAAAACACAATATTACTGCAAAAATGACATACCCCAATTGGGAAAAAAAAGGAAAGAAACAGAGCCAAACAAAATGATAAATGAAGAATGAAATGGAAATTATAACCTCAGGGACCATGCTCAGGAGCCATACACAGAAAATTATAATTAAAGACAAACAGAATAGTATGATTTCGGCTGTGTGGCATATCAAAAGAGATATTCACTCCGCACTTTTTAGGCTCGATCCTACTATTAAAAAAGGAAAATATGAAAGAAATAAGAAATCAAAATATTAGAAAAAGCACTGAAAAATCGACATACCATTCTAGATTGGTAGCAAGCACATGGAAAGCAAGCATAAAGTGTTGCTAGAATTAAATATATATAGATAGATAATATCGATATACACACAGTAAAGTACCGCTTAATCTGAGATACTGCTATACTTTCTGCTCAAAAATAAAGAACTTTAGATTCATTTTTTAAATATTAAATAAAGTAAGTGTAATGCTATTTAAAATGCTTTTTTTTTTTTTAATATTTTCAAATCTGTGTGCTAGTTACTTTTTCGCTGTTTGATCTCTCTTAAGTACTGAACATAAAAACTGAATATATCTCTTCGGTTTTATAATGCAGTCCGCTTAATCCCAGTTTTCAATAATCGGAGTCGGTGTCGGTCCCGATGAACTTGGACTATCGGAACTCGACTGTATAGTTAAACTAAAAGGTTATATCTGAAGAGATGGCAAACGTATATAGCGGGTACTTTATAGCTCTAGGAGTTAAAAGTGGATGCCGAGTGACGCTCGGGCTTAGAGTTAACTAGTCCCTAGCCGAGCCGGGAGTACAGTTCGAGCTCTTGATCGTAGAGGTGGCGCACTAACTAATGATTAGTACAGTTTTAGTTATTTTGCCAGCTAGAAAAGCGATTTGGGAGACTGAGACCGATCTTTGGAGATAGCAACATTCATCAATAACAAATGAAAAGAAAAGATTGAATTCTATAGAATGCAAGACAGCTGTAACGTATTTTTGTGGAAGACTTTATTCTTACTAAATTTAATATTTGTATTAAGTTCAACCAGTGGCGGCTCGTCATTAGGGGCCACAGGAGCCCGGCCCCGTCGACTAACAGCCATCTGAATCAAAGCCTCATCCTATTGTGTAACACAATTCTTTTAATGTTTTACCTTCATTGACAAAATGCACGCATTTTATTCTATTTTAATACGCTCCATTAAAAAGAGCACTTAAAAAAGCGATAATTAGGATTTTCCATCATCAAAACTATGTACGGGCCATGGGCTTGTTTGCCCTGAACTTGGCATCTTTTTTCCGTTTTCCGGGTTGATATATTATTTGGCATTGAGCTCAAAAGTCATATTGACACGACATTCACCTGGCATTCAATCGGCTCATTTAGCTCTGTCTTAGGTGCCTAAATCTTCGGGTTCTCCTTTGGTGATCTACACGACAGTAACGGGGAAATCATTTTTTATTTGCGTGATCGTATTTTTGCAATGCAGTCCGATGTATTTCTATTTTGTTTCCTTAATTTACAAAATTCGATGTGCAAATGTATTTTATATGTTAATATTGGTTTTAAAATAAACAAATCATTTAAAAATTATGAACAAGCAGCTATAAAGGACATAAATAGTAGAGGAGAGGAGGTGATTATGGAATACCATTTACATTTCTAACTGTAACTTCATAGATTTTTAAATAAAATCCCCCAAAACAGCATGAGTACATGCTATAATTAATCGTAATGAAATGTCAATTGCAAAGAAATACACAATTTATTTTGTTGTTATAGAAAAAAAATATTTTAAAAAAAAGTTACGAATGGAGTATAATATGGAATAGTCGGGTAATATGGAATAGATGGTTTAAACCGATGAAAAGCAATTTATATTGCTTCATATATAGTTATTTGTTACTATAAAACAAATTTTTATGTTTTGTAGTTTAAATCATTATACTGGAATCATTTCTGCTTCGAGTCGATTTAGAAAAGTTGTAGATATAATTTTCTTTCTTTGCTCCGATACAGTCATGGTGAGCCCACAGAGAACAGCTGGATCTTTGAATCCAAACTTATCGTCGTTGATCATTAGAGAATTTTTCGTGACAAAAGATGCATTCAGCGTCTTTGTTTTCCGGGTCTTTAGTGGATGACATGAAACCCATTACAATATTACCCAGTATTCCATAATACCCGACAAGCCATCTCGGAAAACAAACCTTTAAAACTAATTGGCAAAACACTGTCATCTAAAAAATAACCACAGTTCAACAAACTACCATTCTCTTAGTGTACATTATGCGTAACATCAATGTTCATGTCACGTGTTTACTAGTAAGTTAAAATGTTTGAAAACTTATCTACAAAAACTCTTGAAAATCACAAAACATACTTTGTTCTGTAGCGAGTGGTACGGCAACAGAGAGCGGTCAACTCTTACTGCATTGTAAGAAGGGAATCTTTCTTGAGTTTGTTCATGGTATTCCCTTGTGGCAATAGCAACTAACAGACCCAAAAACTCGGTATTCCATATTTCCCGACTATTCCATAATCACCTCCTCTCCTCTAAATGAATGTTAAACGTGGCTTTTTGATAAGTAATAGAGCAAACTTCTCAATATTAATGTAATTGGATTTCATATACTTACATAATTAGGTAAAAAATAGCAAAAGTTTTATAGTAATTTTGATAATCATTGGCCGCTTGAAATACTTACACTGTGTGCACAAAGATAGGTTGATTTAATTGTATATATTTTTCCGGTTTCAACTGCTACTATTTTTTTTTTTCGGGCCGCCCCTGAGAACAACTTTTTAGCGTAATTCTCTTAACATTTTGAAAGCACTGTTTTTCGACCGCGTATCTGAGACCCCGTGTGTTTCCAACATTCTGTCCACGATGTACAAATGGAAATGTGGGATTACGGCCAATTATCTACGAGAGGGATCTAGGCCGGGGGAGGGGTTGCCCTCCGTGGGGGCCTTTCTTAGGGGTCCTAACCCGTATTTACGCGAAGTTTCGGAGAAAACCACGGAAAACTCCGAACGTTTAGGTCGACAGACGCGACCTAGGTTTGAACCAAGCACATTCCGTCTCAGAGAGAGCAGATCCATTGGTGGGGCGGCGTACAAATATAAGAAATTCATTATTCTACATGTCAAAACACACGGTATCGGTAACGTTTGCTGTTATAAAAGACTAGCCAAATGAAGGTCATGAAAGGAAGTTTCTTATATTTATTTGACTCTGCTTATGGACGACAAGAAAAGAAAAGAAAAACTTGAGCATCCCAATTTACATTTATTAAGTTAGCTCAGGATTCTCAAACTGTGGGATACACCCCCCCTAGGGGGGCATGATAAACCGTACGTGGGGTGGAGGGGGGCGAGCATATCGGAAAATCGAAAAACAGATTTTTTTTTAATTATTGGTTTACTGAAAGGAAGCAAATCAAAATACATTCTGACGTAATAAAAAATAATATACGCATTTATACTGGTGTAATATACTTATAAATAATGATAATTCTCGTGGATGTCCGCGAGTATGCCAAATGCGATGTAGAAGCATCGATTCTGGTTTTGCCAATGCAGCGGATCGATGTTTCCAAATATTAATGTAATACTTATCTTGATGTATTTGTACGGTTTGCAATTAAGGTTGTATTGTAGCTTTAGCATCAAAGTACATTATTACTGCATTCAACGCAATGTTATTGTATGGGGGGGTGCGAAGAAAATTATGATTGAAAATTGGGTGTCAAATAATTTTGAGAAGCATAGAGTTATAGCTATAATAAAACGTTATATTGAGAGAAATATTACTTATACAAAACTAAGATAACTGCACAACGGGAGGATGAGAGTAACTCCAATACCCTGAAGAGTACAGTGCCCGAAAAAGAAAAGTTTATTTCAGTTTAGCGACATTAATATTGATTGTTAAACTGTCTCCATAAAAATCTGTAGCATGTTTTCACGCAAATGTGTGTGTGGATAATTATTATTCTATAAGTTTGGAATGATGAGAGGATTTTGGGGTATTCAGGGTTTAAAAAAAAGATAGGTGCACAAGATTGGCGTGGCTAATAATTTTTTTAGAGAGCTTAATAAAATATAACATAAAATAAAATCGTGCTTTAGGGTAACATTTTGCTTTATTGTATAATCTTTTTAGGTTTAATAATCTTTTTCTTAAAAATTAGGTCCTCCCCAAGCAAACTTCCGTACCGTCACTTCTGCGCACCTAAATCAAGTCATTTTTATTTTTTTTCCTGAAATCATTTTTCACCTATCATTTTATTCCCTATTATTTCTGTTTTTGTTTTTCCAGAAATAAATAAATCACTATTATAAATTAATTATATAATGCAGACTTCTGATAACTTTCTACCTCCCGCTTCAAACTTTTCCAGGTTTATAGCCCAAATTTGCAAGTTTCTTGACTTTTTCTCTTAAAGAAAAATATCCTTACTATACCAGGTTTTTCAGTTTTCTTGACCGCCGTCAACCCTGTATATGTCAAAAAAAAAAACTCCCACCATTCCAAACTAATAGCGTGATCATTATCCACAACCTTATTTCCATGAAAACATTCAATAGCTTTATTGGCGCACAATTTCACTATCAACAGTATTACTGCCCTATTAAATTGTTCAAATTTTACTAAGCACTTTAAATTTTAATCCTGCAGTGCATATTTTAATCAATTGGCTACACATTTTTCCGTAATAAAAGGAAAATGCTGTAGGTTTTGTCTAAACTATGCATTTAAAATAAATATAAGACCTCATGGAAATAAATTTTAGTTTTTAAAAATGTGTGGCAACATTATTTTTTGAAAAAACAAGCATCTATTTATACAGTATGCATTCAGTTCACTGAACAAATTTTTGATTCCTTGTAATTTTTACTGCTAAATGAAAATAAATGCAAAACCATTAAAAAGTAGTAGTACAGGACTAAATAAAGTAGAATTAGGCTATATTGTGTTATGAGAGCTCCAGGGTGGACATTCTAATTTTTCGAATTTGAACTCTTTTTCATGATTTTTCTGGGAAATTACAAGCTGAATTTTTTAAAAATATATTTCCTAGCATAAATAAGTCTAAATGAAGTTATAATTGTATTTTAAGCCCATTTAAAAAAATCGTGCATTGTAGGGTTAAGGATTTGAATTTTCAAGTCCAGAGTTGTAGCGGCACCGAAGATCTTGCAATCACATGTGCTGTGTGGACAACACTGTGTTATAATGTGAGAGCAATTTTTTTTTCAAGTGACTATGCGAATATACAAAAAGGTGATGTAAAATTGCAAGATAAAGTAAAATTCCTGCACAGCCTCGCATGGGACAATACCCTTACAGGTGTATATCGAAGAAAAAGAACTCTATTTTTAGTCTTGGTACACAAATTGAAATGAACTAATAGCACCATGGTCTCCAAAAAATTCCAGATGGTTCTTGATAAGCTGCTTTACACACTGCAATAAGCGAAAAAGCTGTGGCTTCTGTTTAATTTTCAGAAAAAATTCTTAAACATGGATTTGAGCTGCAAGATTTTTCGAAGAGTGGACACGTTTTGCGAAAATTTCCGAATTTTAAGAATTTTTTCTAAAAGTTTTGAAACTGATACAGATTTATCGTTTATTTCAGTATGTAGTACAGCTTGTAAAGAGACAGTTTCGAATTTTGAAGTGACCGGCACAATTAGTTTATTTGTACTTATGTACCAAAATCACATGATTTTTTCGAACTACACCGTTAACCTCTATACTAGTAATTTAACAACATTCTAAAACTTTATGCCTGTGACAGGACAGCACCCTCACCTTAGTAGCTCTACAGCTTTGCGCTCCCGACTACTCTCCGATGCTCGCACTTCTCTAATAATAAAGGGGCATTTCTCTAATAACAATATTTACCGTTTGTTCGTGAGCATCGCTTGATTATCTTTAGGTATGGATGCGAGACGAGACAGATTTACAGCTTTTTTGAGACGCAACCGTTTTTACTATTACAATATAGGGATTTTGCGAGACGAGACAAGCCTAATTTTTGTCTCGCGTCCATCTTTAATATTCTTTCTTTCCTTTTTTTATTTGTTAGAATGATCGATAGCACAAAATCCTTGAAAAGTGTACATCGATGATTATTTAATAAATATATTTTTCTTCCCAACTTTCTAAAAAATGGCATGTTTCACGTCATCGGAAAAATATATGGGACCACCTCGGAATCTACTTGAATAGAAAACAATTTAAATTATTCAAATCGATTGAGTTGTTTAATCATATGAGCTTGAATATTGAATAATTACAATGAAATAAGCGTTCACAGAACTCAGTTACCGAAAAGAACTTAATATCGGTCCTTTAATTTGAATACAGCTTTGTCTATCACTTATTTAGTTTTATCTAATATAAAATAAACAATAAGATTTATTTACAGCCTAAATTTATAGATTTTTATATTATTTATAAATAGTAGAGTATATTAGACTGATTATTATGTATCATTAATACTTCATAGTTACATAATCACACACACATCTAAAAACGTAGGAAAACATGACTTACATTTTCGTCTTTTTATACGAAATCGATTTATAACCAAAATTTAACTTGTATGTAATTAGTTTTGATTATTTATAAACAGCAGACTGAGTGAGATTAGTCTGATTATCATACAGCTGTTTTCGGTAGGCTCTGTCTATTTTTCTTCTCAAAAAGAAATGCTTTGGGATTTTTTTACGGAGAAGGAATTTCGAGAATCGAAAAGATCAGAGATCATTTTTCTGAGATAGCAATAATTTAATCCAAGAGAGATTTCAGAGGGGAGAAATTAGCCTTGAGAATTTTGTCATTTTCTTCCTTCTCCCTTTCAAGGTTTGGTGTTTCATACGGAGCCCAATAGCAAATTGTGGGACTACATAGTTTCTGGGACGATATCGCTTAAATTTTTTTAAAGCATTTCTTGTTTTTTTTTTTAACAGTTAAGTAAATAATTTAAAAAATAATAGCTTTACTTACATCTCCTGTACAGAATGCTGTAGACCCATTCCGACAGATCTAACATTTCGCTGAAAGCTGCCAAGGCATGATTTACCTCGCTGATTGGTATTGCGTACATTTGGAAAACTGGGTCTTCATTAACAAATCATTCGATTCTTCAGCATATGTTTCGCATTGAAAGGACACACGTTTTTTAGCTGTCGGAACAGAACAATGCCTTTCTCTATTATGCGTCAGCACGTACAACTGCATTAATGGTGTAAACTGTCATCGTAAAATGCATAAAATGTGGTAGTTACATGTACTTGAACTTTGAGCACATTTTTTCCCGCGCTATCTTACTTCTTTTCTGTTTGGAATCGTAATTCTTTGCAGTTATGTTTATATTTGAGCTGGCTGATTAAGCTTGGCAGTCCAACTTCACTGATAAATTCTGTTATGTTTACATACACTTGAAGATTTAATAGTTTTTTTATTCGAACTTATATTGACCGTTACAGATATGAAGAAAGTTTGTTAATTTGTTATCGCGATTTAGTTTTATGCGGGAAAGAGATATCTTTCTTCTTCTTCAATTCTTTATTTACTAGCCGCCTCCGGCGAACAGTTGGTTCGCCATCTTAATAAAACTTCTTCGGAGAGAATCCTGCTTCTCATTGGTTTTTCCTTGGCACTGAAATCTCTCAGATTCTGAATGGAATTTAAAATTAAAGTGGTTACAAACAGGAGCGGCCCTAAGGTAAGTGGCGCCCCCTACTAACGTAAAAGAGACGCCCCCTTTTATGCTCTACTTAGATTTTGAGTTCGAAATGACGCCCCTTCGAAGCTGGCGCCCAGATGCGATGCTTACCGTGTCGGGCAGCCCCTGTTTACAAAAATAATATGATTAAATGATAAAAACCTACAAAAAGGTACAAATTATTTTCGTCCTATATACATTCTGAAGATCTTCTGGATATATTGGCCTTTATCAAGAAACCGAAATTGAAAAAAATAAAAAAGTAAGAAAATCTGAAACACTTCCAGATTTTAAATACGCACTAAAGTGCTGTATATTAAAAGCGTATTATAATCCATGGGTCTTCCCTATTTTCTTTCCTTATTCCATTAAGTTGGAAAGTATATCATTATTCATGAGTGTGATGAAACAAAATTAAAATTGTTGTTTCTAACACCCTTTTTCTGGATGTAATACATTAGAAATAGATGCGAAAAAGCTGCGCAGAAAAATGCACAATTAGAACTGAATAAAAGTTTCAAAATCTTATTCAGGTGTACTCCTAATCCAAGTAGCAGACGATAAAAAATTATTTTAGCATCATTTAACGATGATAAAGGATCAGTCGCGTGATGCAGTGGGTTTCTTGCAAATTTATCTAAAATTAAAAATACTCTCTCGTTAAATTGCGCCAAGCGCTAGAATCATCTTCTCAAAATCGCATATCAAACATTTTATTTTTTGCCAAATTAAAAAGTTGCACATTTCAGTTCATTCGCAAGACTCTAGTATTAGGTTGTGAAGCCTACTACCAATAATGCAATTTGAAATCGTTCTCTGAGAAGGGTCAACTCAAATGTATTCGTTTAACCAGTGTTCGTAAATTTTGGACTTCTCAGCGGTAGGAATCGCACGCGATTAATGTAAGTTATTTTTTCTCCTCCATAAAATCGTTCCAAAGTACAATTCGCACCGCTAAAAATCATGCGTCTTTATTTAGTAGTGTGGTAATTTATTTTCGATAAGCTTGGATACCGTTAAAAACTTAAAATCCAAAATAGCGATGTGGGGTAAGATGTCCAGGAGTTTGTTGTTGTCCAGCAAGCAAGACAACGAAGAGCGATATCAGGAACAAATCTTGGACACATGATCAATGACCCGGCTTTGGTTACAAGGAAGCGAAAGACATACCCTGAAAATGCGATTTCTATTTATCAACTTTTTTACCTGTGGTGTTTATTCAATTTTATACATAATTAAATTTGTGTTCCATTATAGGTGATATGTCATTATTCATTTGTAATTACTATCAGTGTTATCAGTGTCATTTTCTTTAACAAACTAATTGAAATTATATCTCTGACTTTTCGAAAATAAACCTTTAAATTGTTACAGGGTGTCGATGATTTAACTCAATTGATTTTAATCACGATTTAAATAAAAAAAATCCGAGAAATTCTTTTTTTTTTTTTTTTTTTTGAAAGATCATGATATTGAATTGATAACAATGGAGGGAGTAAAAAAAATATCTTACCCCACTGAAGTAACCTCCGGTAAGACAAAGAAAAAAAAATTTTTTTTAATTTTTCGCCATCTGCTAAGAGATGAAATCGTTTCAAATTTTTAAACACAAACGTTCAAAGAAACCTTCCTGTAATTTCAGGTTTTTAAACAACATACTTAATTCACGAAAAATATTAGAAGCTTAATTTCGTCATCTTACCCTTCTTTCTCCTATATCGTTTTACTTTAGTGAACGTATTCTAGCATAGTAATTGCAGTTTTGCATTGGGAATTAATTATTTAGGTATCTAGACATAAGGACAGAACTCATCCTTTCAAAGTTTAATGTCGTCCCGATTGTTTCACTTGATATCAATTGGTCAAAAAGACCCAAAATAAGAGTTTTCATCCATTTTCAAAAAATAGTGTGTGAGTTAAAAAGCACATAAAGGTGACCTTTTTAATGTTGAAGATTAATTTTAATCTTCAAGTCATAATTCCTAAAATATTTTTAAAGTGAAATAAAATATAATGTGTATCATCATACTTCATTTCAAAACAATTATTAAAAGCCCAAAACAACAGGTTTTTATTATTATTATTATTATTTAGTAATTTCATTTTTATTAGTATCAGCATATTTCAAAAATACCGAAAATTAAATTTTCGTTCCGTACGGACAAGTAGTTTTGAAAATTTTAAATATTATTAAAAGCTAATTTTAAGGAACAGTTTGTTACATTAGTATACCATTTTATGCACTGTCATATTTAATTAGGTTTCAACAGAACTGCAAATTGGCAGTTTCTATTTTTTAACTTACTCAACTTTTACAGAGTGATGGAATTTCATTCTTTTATGTATGTGTGTCATGCAAGCCTGCGGGGGCGGGGGTTGCCTTTGGTGGGGGATTTTTTAAGGGGTTTTAACGCGTATTTACGTGACGTCTGGAGAAAGCCACCAAAAAACTCCAGGCCGTTAGATCGACAGCCGCGCGATAATACCGAACGTAGGAACTTCACAGTTCAGCTGTCTACCATGTTTAGTGTCTTATACACTTGGCCATTGTGGGACCAATGGAATTTCTTATCTGGCGTGATTGAAGCTCAAGGAAGTGGTTATGAGAATCAAATGAGTTTTGCATTAAAAATTGTAAATTTAACTCCAAACTTTTTGAAAAGCCGTCTACATTCTTGTTAAATCAAAGTTTAAAAAAGTTTAATATAATAGTTATAGCTTTTCAATTAATATTTAAAAATGCAACTTGTCAAAAGAAAACAAAATGCAAAACACGATAAAGCATTTTTTAATTGCAAATTCTTTTCATATTAATTATAAATCATTAAATTACGTTTCGAAAAATCCAGAAAACGACCATACTTAAATTTTATCCGTTCCTATATTAAACGCTGAATGTTTATGTCCGAGTGATCTCGAAAACGACTGTAAGGATTCTTTTTAAATTTCATATCTGGGGATTTATTGGGCCCCTGAAACGATTGAGCTAACTCACATGACTGAAAAACACTCAAAATCGCTCAAAATGTAAAATTTTAAATTTTGGACGGTAGCGCCATCTATTGATCGTTTGGGAAACACAGTTGATGTGATCTTCCTAAAATGAATATTTAAATAACTTTGGGGAGTATTAAAAAATAGACGTCACCGATGGTTTATAGTAAAAATTAATTTTGCAAAGAAACGAAATAATTGGAACTTTATTTCCAGCACACAGATAAATAAAATTTTAATCGCTATATATTACACCTTTCAGCTACATAACTATTTTAGAATAAGAAAAACACGAAGTTAAATTTATGTCCGTAAAAAAAAAAAAAAGGTCTTTTTATTTAAAACTGTCGTCCTGGCAACCAGCGAAACAAAAAAGAAAAAAACAATCTCGGTTGCCATTCCGAAAGCACGAAAAGTGTTATAGGAAAGGAGGATGCAACATTCCATAGACATAGCCAACAACCATAGAGATATGAATACAAGGATACGACATTAGCTATCTGATAATGAAGCCGAAACTTCGTGCACATTGCAATAGGACTGTGTTATTCTATGTCTGGTGACAGTTCCAATTTTAAAGAAGTAAAGTCGCCAAAGTGGGCGCCAAAAATAATTACGTATTTGGCATAACTGTGAAACTTTTAACTATAGAATGCTGAGATTTTGTATTTAAAACTATTGTAACATATAATTATGCACCTTTACTTTTTAATCCGTAAAATAATGCATCTTTCAACCGTTATTTAAAAAGAAACCAACAAAATGTTCCGCCAAGCTTAGACCAATTCTAATTTAGCCGTGGATTAGATTGTGTTGTGTACTATTATTAAACTATAGAGGATAAAGCCCGTAGGGGAGACAACTACAACAGGCGCAAGACACTCAAGATATTTAATCTTTACCCACTTAAAATAAAGAACTCCATATTCAATTTTTATTATGTACTGATATCGGAACTGCATACTCTGCAGAAACTTATCGCATTCGAAACATTTCGTTTGGTAAGAACATCCTCCCTTATATCAATGCTTAATGCTTATGAAACCATTTTATTTAAAAAAAAAAATTTAAACTGGGTAATTTAGACAAACTATTTCAAGTGGGTTGGAATCTTAATTTTCCCTTGAAAACCTGATAACCGTGACTTCAGTATGACGTCAGTGTCACTTGCAACACCTAATTTTGACACACAAATGATAAGCTTTTTTCTTTACTCTCAGAAATAAAATGGAGCTGAAAATAACGAAAAATTGCCTAAACATCAGGAAACGGGTGGATTTCCAGATTTTAAAGTATCGCAGATCTTTTTTACATAATTATGAAAATTTTCAGGCCGAGCGCACCAACGGTGTGAATTTTACGTTTTTGGGCAATAACTTTTTAATCTGTTGGGATTAATAATGGTAAAAGTTTTGTTTTTGGGTGGTTGAAGCGGAATTGTGACAGAGTCAGTGAGTCAGGGATCAGCCCAACTAAATAGTAGGATATGATGTATTTTTGATTCATTCGAGGTTCATGTGTTGTTGTCATTAGAAATCATAGATGTTGATTTTTCGAGGAAGTTTTTTTTCCCAGTCCATCCATTTGTTTTATTATTGTTAGTGTTTAAGTAGTTGTTAAAGAAATTATAAAGTTATTGTAAAAGAATATTTTTTTATCTATTCTGTGGTTGATTTTATATGATTTCGAAGTGTGCTTTTATTCTAATAATTTAAATTGCGTTACTTTTTTTTTTTTCTTAAGCGTGAGTTTATAAAAGAAAATTATGTTTAAAGCATATTTATGCAAGATTATACTTTTATAGCATTTATATTTATGTAAGAAGATTGAATTTACGTTTACAAAATTTGCTTATGTAAGATGTATTATCTTACATAATTAGAAAGTTTCAGAAAAACCATTTTCCCAAAAAAATCTAGAAAATAGTTCAAATTAAGAATAAAATATTTACAGATTTTTAGAATGAAACGAGCATTGGTTCATAGTCAAAATAACTGAGAGAAACACTTCTTCATAAAATTTTAAAAACTATGACGAATACTATAAAAACTCTATATGTACTATAGTACATAAAATACTATAATATATCTAATCGCACTTTGTGTAAAATTTCATTTTTCACCCAATGCATATTTTAACAAAACGACACATATGTAGTTTTGGAAAATTGCTTTTGACATAGGTAGATTTTAAAAAACGACATATCTTGTTGAACTTCGATCTATTTTCTTCACATTAAAAAAAAAAAAAATTAGTCTAAAAATTTTAATTATTTTACAGACATTTTTTGTAAAAGAAAATACATACTTAATATTCTCTAAAACATAAAATATTTTTTTAATTTTAAAAGCATTTTTATGGTGTATTTCATAAGAAACGCTAAAAATACTGCAAAAAGATTCTTATTGAAATGATTTAGTGCAGTTAAGTGAAGAGCCAAGGAAGTTGCTAAAAGAATCAAAATGTTCCCCCCCCCCGCCCCCACCAGACTATGCCGAATTTTTACAAATTATTTTTTCTTAAGATGTAAAATTTTTTTATAGCCTATTTATTTTTAAATATAAATTAAACTAATTTTAAAGTATAAAAATAACATTTTAGTTAATTATTAACGTAAAACATGTATAGTTCATTTTGGTACTAATTTTGATTCCACAATTTTTTTATATTTATTCATGTAGAATTTCAAGTTTTTCTTTATTTGCTTAATACACTGCTCAAAGCAATTAAAGGATATTGAGGTTATAGGTGGATCTTGTGGCTGGGGAATTATTTAGATGATTGATATATAATCGAGAGACGTGGTATATGAGAAAAAAAAAATACACATGCTTAGCAGAAAATAATGCATTTTATTGAGCATTTGGGAACAAAAGGGAAAAAAAAACATAATTTGTGCATGTGAGAAAAAAACGAATAAAAAAGGTTTTTCCATGAAATAAAATGTTTTTAATAGCGGGTACGACTTCCCCGGACGGCCAACAACGTTGAACACCTTTGAGGCATGGAGTCAATGAGACTATTAGTGAGGAGCTGAGATATTCTGTCCCACTCCTTCAGAAGAGCTATTTCCAGTTCTTGGAGAATATGTGGGGCCAGTAACTTGTCTCCCTGGATTGTCCCAAACATGTTCTATAGGGTTCATGTCCGGAGACTACGCTGGCCATTCCATTCGTAAAATTCCTTTCTGGAAAAGGAATTTGTATAACCAAGCGTGCACGAAGTGGCCTGCAGTTGTCATCCATTAGCATGAAGTTATCTGCAATTACTGCAGCGTAAGGGGCTGCAAAAGATCTGAGAATCTCATTCCTATATCAACGACCGGTTAGAGCTCCATTCCGAATGATGTGCGCCCATCAATGGAGATACCAGCATAGACCATCACTCTCTTACCGCCAAATCTGACATTTTCCAGCATGAACGCAGGGATGTTTCTAGTGCTACGTTCCCTACAGATAAAAGTACGCCTATTATCAGGATGAACAGAAAGCGGGACTCGTCAGAGAAAAGAATATTGCGCCATTCGTTTCTTGTCCAGTTGACAAGCTCTGTTGTCCACTCCCTGCGGGCCCTACGATGCCTTGCTGTTAACCTAACGCATACTATTATTGATCAGCGAGCATAGAGACCTGCAGCGCGGTGTCGATTTCGAACAGTTTGAGTTGAAATTCTTATGCCAGTAGCCGAATTAAGTTGTTGCTGAAGAAGAGTGGCATTCATATTTCGGCCTCTCCGAGCAGTCAGCGTTTAATATCGATCTTCATTGGGCGTTGTTGCAAATCTACGACCTTGCTCTGGTCTTCCAGTCTCTATGAAATGGTTCTAGATCCTTGATATTACAGTTTGTGAAACTCCAATGGCTTCAGCTACTCGTGTTTAGTCCCCTTCTAACCGACCAACAACTCTCCAAGCTTCTGATCCAGTTAAAATCCTTCGTTGAGACATCGGACTCATCAAAACAAAGGACTTATGGAATGTAAATTATTCTTTTCCCCTTTATCTTTTATTAAGTTGAAGGCCAAAATTCATTCGCTGCCACTAAAGCGTCGTTTTTTGACGACAAACTAAAAATTTGCTAGTTTGAAAATGTGAAAAATTAGCATTTTTGACCGTCTTCTTCCATTTTCTGCAAAAAAATTTCTGTTATATCGTTGTTTTATATAAAAATTACAATATCCTTTAATTGTTTTGAGCAGTGTATTATACAGATTTTTGATATTTTCTAAAACTACTTAAAACTGTTTTGTGAATGACCATTATGAAAGTTTTCTGAAAACCTCCATATGAAAACTGCTTAAATCCCTTCTACTGCATATTTTTTTGGAGGGAAAACACCTCAAATTTTCGCCGAATACAATACCACTTGTATACCCGTATCCGAATTTTCTTTATTAATTTAGTGCTTAAAAATCCTTTGGTCTAGGATACATTGCCTCCTTTCCAGGATGGCTTGAAAATGGAACTATGTTTAACTACTTCATTATGTAACTGAGAAAAATTGTTTATCCACCCACATGCCTTTAACTGTGTTTGAGACGAGCGAAGCCGTGCTTATATTGTTTCACTCTATCTCGACAGCCCAGAATATCTTTAATCACTTAATCACACTTATCTCCTTTTCAAGGTCAAGGGCATTCCTAAGAAAAGATTGCTACAACTGTCTTGTGACGAATTAAATTGTCTTCTTAATGTCATTGAAACTAAGAGCTTATTTAATTCGTGCATGATTGGTTTTTTCTTAAGTAATTTTTGTTTTTTTTAAGCATGTTTTTAATCCTTGTCAGTGAAAGTGAAAGTAATTGGTTTTAATAAAAGAGGAAAAAAAATTCTTTAGTAATAGTACAAGGATTCTACTGATTGCGGGTAATTTCCCTATCTATTAGCTATTAAAATAGTTTAAAAATCTTATGTTACCGATTAAAATTTTCAGAAGATGAAATCTACATAAATATAAAATTTAAATTTTTATACGGGTACCTTGTACGAAAATATTCTCAGTTAGTAAAATGTGGCCCTTCTTTTAATGAGGTCATATACAAAGTTTCAGCCTTTCATCATAAAAAGTCTTACAGATATGTGTAAACAAAGTTGGTGAGGGCTATACAATACTAATAATAGCAGAAGTATTGTGCATCTTCTATGCAATCATTGTTTAGCTGTGTACGACCACTGAAACGTGATCGTTCTACTTTATTTTCCTCTTCGAGAGCCATTTAAATAACGTTTTAACTTTCATATATTTGATATTTTTTTACGTTAAAATGCTGAAGTTTTGTACAACACTTTATTATAGGACATATTTTACTAACCTGGAATTTTTGTACCGGGGCCGTATAAAAAATTAAATTTTGAATTATTTAGATTGAGTCTCGTAAAACACCATAAAATTCTTAACTTATTTTTACGTAATTTTGTAATTTATTGTATGTGTCTATGATCAATATTTAAGGAACAAAAGAATAGGTCAGTGTTTTGGGGACATTCGGTTTGCAGTTAGAAATGTGGAAAATGCATTTAAAAATATGGACATTTATGAAAAACTAAACAGATCAGTGCATCAGTGATCGACGGACGATTCTTTTTTCGACAAATTATGCCCTAACACCTAATGCACATGAGCAACGCAGCTTGTACAAAATACGGAAATAAATTTCAAATTACAGCATACTATCAAAGTATAACACACTTTCTCTCATTCCTAATACTCACGAGGGAAAAAAAATGCAAGGATAGGAAGTGATCAACTTACCCAGTGAGCTTAATCCGATAGATGATTCAAAAACATTGCTGAGAGAATGATAAGGACTACATTCAGCTGAAGCGTAGTGAGAGCTACATGAATCGCTCCATGAATCCTTTTGCGTGTGACTGGGGATGTTTGGTGATAAGCTAGATACACTTCTTTGTGTTCCTATACCGGAATCACAATCATTGTGCTCTATTTTCATCGAACTTGTGTCGTCATAAGTTTCTATTTTAAGTATTTCATCAGTATTTGATTCTTCTGCATTTTCTGAGGTCTTATTTTCTGTATTTGAATTCAAATAATTTAGAAGATCTGTGCACACTGCACGCAAAGAATTTGGTGTATTACTGTAAATGTTATTAGCTTTGTGTACATTTCCACGTTCGTTTTCTTTTAAATTTTGACAATTATTCTGATCGAGAAGAACGTTACTCTTTTTAGTGCCATTTTGTCCTATGTGTTCTGAAGTTACGTTGCAATCTGCTATCGAGACAAAACTGACATCACTTTCTTTGGCAAAAATTATTTGATCCAGGTTTTCCGAATGTACACGATTTGATTTTTTTGCGCCTAATTCTGGGCAGTAACTGTTTTTGGTTTCATCTCTTGCCGGTAACTTCCTCACATCTTCCTTTTTTGGACTATTATTGTCGATTAATACATTGCTCGGCCAAAAAGCACATGCTTCGTTAACAATGTTTGAACACGTTCCGTTGCATTGTGAATCACTATTTATTTGTTCTACTTTTCCATGTTCCGTTCCATCAACTTCTGAATTGACCGGAGCCTCTTGGACGTGATGAGCTACCACAGTTGACTTTGTCTCATCAATGATTTCCTTGTTGAGTTCTTGATCGGAATGGCCATTTTCGTTGACGTCAGTCATTCGTATCCATTCTTCTGTTAAGTTGAAATCTGTCTCGATGTTTGATTTTAAAGCAATATCCAGACTCCACGACGAACCCCGTTCTTTTTGGCTCTTTTGAATAGCTCGCAACACTCGAACACTTTCTAAAATCGTGTCTACAGTAGGAATATCGATTTTGCAACTTCTCACAGAGTGAGCATCATCATTCAATGAATGGCAACTTTTCGGTATTTCACCGCTCTTTTCCTTAAACGAACGTGATCCATTTTTCCTTAGCGTATCATTACCCGATTTACCCGGTGAGGGAGACGGGAAATTTGCTCCATTGATGACTAATTGCTCCTGAAAAAATTTCAAACTATCTCGAAAGTTGATGCGGTTATTCTCCGGTTCTTCACTTGGTAGAAACATCGTTTTGGATGTCGGCAAACTCGTCATCGCTCCTTTTAAGGCTGCCATCATTACTCTCTATAATGTATATTAGTAAAGGGCCATCCTGTAAAATAAAAGAAATGCATTGTAAGATTCCTATTTTGCAAAAGATCACAGATTTATATCAGAAATACAGAAGCAATGATACACTGACGTTCAGTTTTATCGGATTGTTCATTCATTTAAATACCAGACAGAGGTCAATGCATATCACCTACAGTGTGCCATTAGAGCTTTCAGTTTCAGCAATTCATAGTTTTAATGAAAAATGACAATCCTATGGCTGTAAAGGACAGATGTTTAATGGCTACATTTTTAGAAAAATGAATCCATTAAAGACTATCAATGCCCAATATTTTACTGCTGGTGATTGCTGTCCAAGAAGATTTTAAAGAAAGTGAATTGATGTAATTAATGTAAAATAATATATATTTTTTTTAAACGTGAGGCGTAAATGTTTCTTTTGACCTCAAATAGAAATAAGTAGTTAAGCATCTCCAGCCTTTAAAAGTTAAATGCTATTTTAAATTAAAAAGGTAACACACATTTAATGGATTTTCTAAGTACCTCCGCAGATAATCGATAAAGTTAGGATGAATTTGTGTGTTTCAATAAACGTTTTAGATTGAAAATTTTTTCAAAATTTATTTATACCTTTTAGACTATCTTTAGTAAAAAGCTTTATTTTAAAAAAACTTAGAAAAAATCTGATATTTATTTATTATATTAGATGGTATTTCCAAGAAAACTGATCAAAAGGAACCAAAATTTATTTTCAGGTGTTTTGAAGTACACCGATTCCAATGAAAGTAAAATTCATCTATGTTTCTATTGGTAATTTTTTTCGAACATGACTTCATAATTAACATGAAAATATTTGCAGTTTAAAATAAGTTCGTATCGTTACTTTTAGGTTTTTATAAATTATTTTTCGAAATAGACCATAAATCTGAAATATTAAACACGTTAAATATTTCAGAAGTTATAGTTTAAAATTTCTTTAACATTACAAAACTCATTTTTCAGTCCATTGTAACTCATACACTATTGTTTGAAAATCAATATATTTTTAATTTTGGACATGCAGACTTTAAATATCAGGTAAAAAGACAACATCGCAATTGTAGTTTCATCTTTTGGTTCTTGTACTTTTGTTTTAATATGTAGATTACCTGGCACAAAAATGACTATATATAATAAAAGAGATTATTTACAAAATTCAAACGATACTTTTCATTTGCCTTAACTCTCGCCCCCTTTTTTTTACGGGAAACAACTTTTATTATCTATAAAGGCATTCCTTTTATTTCTATTCAGATTAAGACTGCTTAAAATACACAACACACTGCAGTTTTTTCTAATTTACTCTCCGTATTTTAGAATTTATTTTAGTTGATATCAAAATTTATCTAGGTATATGGAAGAGTCAGGGTAATTGTTTTCATCTAAAAAATGCAATCAGTTGTTTGAGCTTTCTTCTTGAAGTTAAATGTTTATGGAATATCGCAATGTATTTTTCACGAATGTATCTACATACAAAGGTCCAATCCGTTAGCTCTGCACTTGTTATAATTACAGATAAATTTTAGCTTTCAATAAGCGTCACACATTAAAATATCCTTATAAACCTTTTTATACACAGACTGTAAACTAATATTTTAAGAATAATCAATCTATTTTGAGGGCGATTGATTTAGAAATTTTTGATTGATGGAGAAATTTAAAAATGAATTAATTTTATTATACTGGAAACTCTGCTTAATGGTCATCTTCAGAACTTAATTAACCCTAAACAACATCGTGTTTTGGAGCTCACTTTTGTAGTGTTAAAATTTCTCCATACTCATCAGTGTTTAAAAAAAACTTCACCCATCTTCCTTTGCATGAGCTAAAGTTTGCATCAAACGATTGCAAATGTTTTTTGACGGATTGCTTACACCACTTTTTCTCCTAAATAAATGTTACATTTCTATTCAATCACAAGTAATAAAACTGTACGGTCAGAATTAATACTTCCGTTGCTTACTTCTTCCTAAAACATGTGTTATAATTCGCTGGATCTATGAATAAATTCTTTAAAAAACTGTATTAGAAACCAGTTTACGTCAGTTCAAGGAATCATGATAGTAGAATATTGATGAGCTGAAAAGGAATTTACCTCCTGACTCCAATAAAACAACAGGAAAATCATGCTTTGCCAGTGATGATGGGTACTTGAAATTCAAGGTGACACCAAATTAACATTTATTATATTATCATCATCAATTTAACTTCGCATTTGCCTTTTAAAGTTTCAGGATATTTCTCCAGAAAAATTAGGGTTTACTTCATTTTCAGTAAAAAAGAATTTTTTATCTTGAATGTAGTTAAATAAGGTATTTATTTAACAGAACATTGTAAAATTGTAAACTGAAGGATGTAGATGCAAAACTCATTTTATATATTTAAATTTAAATACTAGCTTTACCAGAATTATTACACGTTTAGGACTATGTGCAAGTAGTTGTATGGCAACAGAAATATCACAAAAAATTGTGCAAATATAATACGTTTGTTAATAAGTTTTTTTAATTTTTCTAAGAACTATTAGTGGAATACGCGAGTTTTGCATCTGCAATCTTCAGTTGTTGAAATATTTCTTTTATACCTTTAATTTAGGCTAGGAGCAAGTTTCAAACTTAAAAGAGTCGAAACTGAAGTAATTCACATGCACGTAAAATTAGATTACGTCTTGATCTTCCAGAGTGTACTGAATAACTTGTAAAAACGCCGTTTTTCGCCAAATTGGAGAATATGCAACTTAATATTTCAAATCTCGGCAGCGTTGTCAAAATTACAATTTTCGCAAAATTCATTTAAAACTTTTTGAATATCCGACAGTTATAGTTTATAGATTGAGTTACTAACCAACATTCTATCAAATTTCACTTCATTCTCATTAGCTGTTTTAATGTGATGTCCCAGCAATATAATGAGAGATTTAAGGTGTAGAGAGATGAGACGGGTATAGAGATACTAGGGTTCAGCCCGAGCCGGGCTCGGGAGAAATTTATCCTTTATTGAAAACAGTCCTTGTAAACAGATTTAAAATTTAATTCATGGGAGAAATTAATTATTATTATTTGATAAACTCAAAAGTAAATAATTAGAAAGTGCATTAAGAGTTTGCTATTATATTTGTCTTTCATTTCCACAAACGGCAAAATCCTAATTTATAGTTACGCTGACCGGACTCACTGACTCATTGACTCAGTGATTCTCTAACAATTCCGGGGGACCACTCCAAGATACAACTTTTACAGCCGTTAGTCCAAAAAGATTAAAAAGTTACGCACAAAAATCGCAATAACATTTACACCGTTTGTACGATCCGCTGGAAATTTTTCATAATCATGTATAAAATATATAGAAAACAATCTGTGCTACATTAAAAATCTGAAAATTCACCCGTTCCCCTCTTTTTAAGAGATTTTTCACTATTTTCAGCTCCATTTTATTTCCGAAAGTAAAGAGTTTATCAGTTGCGGGGCAAAATTAAGAGCCGCAAATTACAATTAAGCCATACTCAAGTCACGTTTATCAGGCTTTGGAGGGAAAATTGCGATTCCAGTTTCTTTAAAATAGTTTTTCCAGATTACACAGTTTATTTTTTTCCCTCTCTGGATGGAGCATTGATTTAAACAGTGCTGTTCCCACGAAACGAAATCGTTCGAATGCGAAGAGTTTCCAGAAGAGCGTGAAATTCGATTTCAGTATACAATAAAAATTGATTATGATGTTATTACTTTCCGAACATGTACCATGTAAGGAAAGTATTGTAATCATGAAAAAATTCGACTTTGAGATTTTGGTGTTTTTACACGTTTTGCGGTCTTCTGAATCCATTTATGCTATTTTTACGAGATATATGAATGCATGTATGTGTATGTGTGTGTTCGTATGTATGTGAGTGAACACGATAACTCCTAAACGGGACATTCGATTGAGCTCAAATTAGATATATATGTCATAAACCACCATCGCAAGACCGGTATTGATTTTGGTGTGTATAGAACTTAGTTTTTCTACAGGGCTACGACAAAGATTTATTTTAAATTATGGCCTATGGGGGGGGGAAATTCTTGAAAGTGCGCTAGCGTTTAAATGGTACATTCGATTGAGCTGAAATTGGGTATATATGTTTGAATTATTCATCGATTAAAATTTATTTAAATTTTTGGTAATGATATTACTTTAAGTGTTCGGAAAATCGAGTGGAGTCACTCCAGATTTTTTTTTTAGTGGACGAAAGTTAAATATATTGAGTGCAAGACATATTTTTGTCGAATGATTTTTCTAGCGTCCGTTGTAATTGCCTTCAAAACGGACTTCATCTTCTAGTTTATGATATTCTGTCAATGAAATGACTGACTTTTATTTATCTATTAGTTGCAATTTCAGGCTCGAGCTTCGACTTAAATAATATCGCTCGGGCACGGGCGAGCTCGGATTGGAAGTTCTCGGGCTCAGGCTTTAAAAAATGAGCCCGAATTCATCTCTAATAGGGTGAACATTCTAAATTTTCGAATTTCAATATTTTTTATGATTTTTCTGGAAAACTACAAGCTGAAAATTTTTAAAAATAGTTTTCCTAACATAAATACACCTAAATGAAGTTACAATTTTATTTTCAGCTCATTTAAAAAATCATGCATTATAGCGTTGATTTATATTTCATTTAATATTAATTCTAAGAATGATTTTTAATAATAAGACTAGAAACATTTTCCTTGTAAATAACGTTTCTTTTAATTATCTCGATAAAATTTGATATAAGGCGAAAAATGGAACCTTCTTACACCGGAAAAGGTATGTTTCTCAATTTGAAGATAATCTCTTAAAATCGCTCAAAAAAGGAATTCGCAATTCCGAAAATCATCATAGAAAATTGGTGAAAATTTATATTTAGAGTATATTTTGTTTTCTTTCGTTTAATAAAGTCAAAATAGGGTCGTCATTAGAAAACGAAGTGTATGCAGAATTAAATATGAAGATGACCCCTATGCAAATTGTATGAATAGGAAATTAAAGTACAAGTTATTTGTAAATAAACTGTATACGTAACATTGCTTTACGACGAAGCTTACGACGATAATGCTTATGAAGAACAAGTGATCTTTTTTTTTCGTCTAACTGTACATAAGATTGCTCACAGAAACATTTTAACTTTAATAATGCAATTAAATATTTAACGTCTTATCTACGAAAGTATAATATCAGTAATCTAACTTTTTCGAATATCATTTTAATTAATGAATGAACCAGACAAAGTACGATAGTAGCATTCACTATGAAGAATACAAGATTTTATCAAAGGAACAAATTATATAAAGGTTATAAGGTGTATTTTTGGTATTGATTGATACTTAATTTTCGATACGCGAAATAGGAATCTAAATGCGTTAACGTTATCTTTGACAGCTTTTCCAAGACTTCCTTGTGATTTGTTTCACAGAGGCAAGCTATTAAAAAGAGATTAAAAGATTTACTCGGAAATAAGATCAACAAATAGAACCTATTTCTTAAGATATCATTTCTTGGAAAAAAAAAAAAAAAAACCATAACTAAATTATTTGATAAATCTTTTTCTTCAAGGATTAAACAGTGAGGGAATTTAAGTTTTTTAAAATATTATCTTAGAAATATTCCAATTCTTTCAGGGGGAAAAATATAGAAGCAGAGTTTGTCAACTTCTACCGTCTTTCTACTTATTTTCTTGTTTAGATAATTTTTCTTTTAATCTTTTTTTATTTCGTTTTTTATTCTACTTATGATTTTAGCGCTGCATTTTAGCTATGAAATAATTTTAAACGATTTTCTCATTCATAAAAACAAAGCAGACTACATTTCTTCCGTGGTTATTTGCTAGCATTAAGCAATACAGGAATTTTACTTCACCTTGAATAATACGACTTGTTTTCCTACTTTGCCAGCGTTTACATAAGATAAAATATGAGGTGCATTAAAATTCATAGCAGAAACAGTCTGTAGCCGTAAAAAAAAAAAAAAACCACTCAAATCGGAATATTCTTTCTGCATGGTTTCCTTTTTTTAGTCAACTCCACCCTTCATGGACTATTTTGTACCGACTGGTAGATGTTATTCGAGTTACACCGGATATTACTTATAATGTAGTTGTAGCATTGCGTCATAGTATTTTAGACTCGAAACACCTAACACTCTCGACTTTTGTACTTGGCTTAGTATTTTAACACATTATATTCATTACAGAGCATAAGCGTAAAGTTTTAAAAATTATTGGGGGGGCTGGGCCCCACAACCACATATATTCACGTCAGTGGCGTAGCCAAGGGGGGGGGGTAGGAGGGTCATAACCACCCCCCATGGGGAATTGTTTGCCAAACAAAATGTATACATTCTTCACTCCCTTATCATACACCCGTATACATATATGTGAGTTGCAGAAGGCGTAACCCTCCCCCCCACCCCCCATGAAAAATTTCTGGCTACGCCACTGATTCACGTACATATAACTTACTCATAGCTGCCAACTACTACGGAATATAATTAACCACTTTTTCTGCGTGATTTTTCGGCTTAAGATATAGCAAAATTTTTGCGCTGCGCGCGCGAGCTGGTTACTATATTGAAAAAAATTATTAAAACATATACTGTTTACAAAAAGTGGTTAACTATATACCGTAGTAGTTGGCATGGAGGCGCTCGAGCTCTATGGGTCCATAGAATTCTACACCTATATAAGGTAAGTATCTATGTTAGTATCTTCCTACCATGTTATAAGTTAAAAATAGAAGCAAAGTAAAAAATCCAAAGGAGAAAAAAAAAATCATTTTCGATGAGATAGTGCATTTTAGACACATCTGAACGTTTCTTCATTTCATACTTCACATTGCATAATCTGATTTTAATGAACCAGAGCCTGGCGAGGGCAGCTTATAGTAACATTATGTGTTAAGAGGCGTCACAATGAATACTAAATCATGATTGAAATCAAAAGAAGAAAATTTTTAAAAGTACAAGTAAAGGTTTTTTTTAAACGTTTGTAAATGGCCTGAATACTTTTTTTTACGTTAGTATAAATTAGTTTTCTGTATTTAGAGGCAAATTATTGGGTGGGCTCAGCCCCTATTCACAATTTATTGGGAGGGCTCGAGCCCCACGGGCCCATATAGCTGTACGCCTATGTCACAGAGCTAATATATAAACAATATTGGATGGCAGTATTGTGCCAATGCTGAAGGTTGACGTTATTTAAAATATTTACCTTAGATTAGCTAATATGTTGGAAACTGCCAATCTAAAAACATTTTCTTAAAATTGGAAATAGTTTTAGCGATAAGCTAATATTGAGGGAATATATTTCAAGCCAATATTAGGGAAATATTGGCTCGTAATACTGCACAAATATCGAGTATACAGTGAAGAGGTTTCCAATGCATCCGCAATATTGGGCAATTTTGTATTGTATTGATAGCAAATTCAATGTATATCTGATATTGTGCAATTACTTCAAAAATATGAACATTCCAGTATTGCAAGTTAGCAATGTTTGGTGTAAGAGAACAAGGCTGCATGGAATCTTGTGGGTACAAGGATCCACAAACCCCCAACCCTCTATCAGACTTCGTCTACAGCAAGAGTGAACCACTAACACATTTAACCCTTTGAGGCGCAACCCTTTCCCAATGCTGAAAAAGGGGCAGCCGTTGCCATCGCTCGACTTAACTACCAGCAAGATGGCGGACGATCGAAACGCTGTGCCGGGCACAGCCAGCTGCGTCAGAAAAAGGGTATCTAGATCTGTGGCACGCGATGAACGTTTGATCGAAACGCTGTGCCGGGCACAGCCAGCTGCGTCAAAAAAAGGGTCTCTAGATTTGTGGATCGCGATGAACGTTTCGATCGTCCGCCATCTTGCTGGTAGTTAAGTCGAGCGATGGCAACGACTGCCCTTTTTTTTCAACATTGGTCAAACTATCCAGCTGTTCTCGCATTCTTCCATTTTCAGCAGATGTCAGTGCTGTTAAAAATAATGGTGACCATTTTTTACGGGAAATGACGTGCTAAAAAGTAAAGGATTCTCGTGGAGCTATGTCACCCGCAACTATTTATATAGAAATCAAATCTGTTATTCGTGACTGACAACAGTCAAAACATCAGAGTTTGGTGTTCCCAGAGCGGCATCACTGCGCGTTAAAGGGTTAACGGTGAAAAAATGTATGCTATTATACTACAAGTTAAGCTTTCCGTTTCCAGTTTCGTAATTACCCCCCCCCCGAGGGTGAAGCAAGCAGGGTTTGATTGGCCATAAAAGCACTCATTGAAATTGATTGTTTCGCAGTTAGCTTGCGAGATTTTAAGTGTTTTACATTCTCTCTCAACACTGACGAAAAATGAATAAAGATACGAAATCAGTTTAATGTAAAAGGGATGCCGTGCTATATGCTTTCGTGCATATCATAACTATAAAGGATTAGTAAAATTATAATTCTATGGTAGTAAATTCATCACTAGTGTATTATACTTAAACTTCAAAACTACTTCCTCATTTGATTTGTATTGCGCGACCAATTTTAGTAAAATATGACTACTTTATAAATTTTTCTCAAATATGTGACAGTATAATATAAGTTACTGCTGCTTTTCTTTTCTCTGACAAAATAACCTGCTTGTAATCTTCTTATTGTTAAAATGCAAGGAGTTTTTTCAAATGCATTCTACTGGTAGTAGGCTAAGAATTTGCGTAGTTTAAATATTATGTCTTGATGTAACTAACTAGATTCCATATCCATCTAATGTTTAGCCCTGGATTGTTATTATTATTCCGAACCTAAAAATGAGAAAGATTAATATTCCGAGTGATTTGACTATCAAACGCTTTCCAACACTTCTTTGTTCATGAGGATCATAACTAATAATTAAGCATTTAAAACAGCGTCATTGAAGTATTCGTTTCCATCAATATCCACCATATGCAAGTGCTATGGGATTTATGTAAGTGCATTGTGCTAAGGCAAACCTTTACGAGGCCTAGAAGGGGATGCCTTGAGCGGAGTACTTTTTAAGAGTTCTAACGCGTATTCATGTTACATCAAGAGAAAACTGCGCAAAACTCCAGATCGTTAGATAGTATCCGCGAAGTAGGCTGGAACCCAGTGTAACGTCTTGGGTGTGGAATGGTAGCGTTGAGAATTACAGCTAAGTTCCGTTTACAGGATAATACTAATTTATTTATTTACAATTTTAAAACAATATTGATTAAATAGGATGCTATATACAAGTAAATAAGAGTTCATAGGACTTTCAATAGAAGAGTAGTCCTTTCACATGGGCAGAGCCCTTCTGTTTAGTATAATGATTATTTATGTTTTATTTATTAATACTTATTTGTTTATTGACGATATTTAACGAAATACCAATAATTGGATGTAAACGAAGAAATGTTGTGTGGAATCCACAAAATTCCATAAT
The DNA here is from genome assembly GCA_038373885.1 of Cheiracanthium punctorium. Classification (NCBI taxonomy): domain Eukaryota; kingdom Metazoa; phylum Arthropoda; class Arachnida; order Araneae; family Cheiracanthiidae; genus Cheiracanthium; species Cheiracanthium punctorium. Next base: position 880,825 of record JAWZYV010006947.1, on the reverse strand, counting down.
CAGTACAAATCTCAATCCCTGCGTAGCGAGTTTTGATTGTAATTATTTTATTAAGTTCGAAAGTCTTATACTGAAGTATAAATCTTATATGAAAGTGTGAAACAAAACTATAGGAAGTTATTTTTAGTATAAAAAATAATATCTAGTACAACTACTTACAAATTCGATCACATGAATATTACAATAATAATTTTAGTGCCATAACACAAAATTCTGTGGGCCTCCTGAAAAAAGTTTCTATAAGGTTCGTATTTGAAACTTCCAGCTCGGTCGGATCTCCCGCTGCACAGCAGGGTCTGCAAGGTTATCGTATCGCACTGAATATTTTTTAATAAATAATAGCAAGTTTACTGACTCTTTGTTACAATATGTTAACTAACTGCCCACATACTTACATTTATTTCAATGCTATCTAAAGACCCAACCAAATTTCAATACGATTTAGAGACTAACCTGAGAAGGCCCAGATCCTCATAGCGACCTTGCGAATGAACGTTCAAGTGACATAATGTCCAGTCTGAGGCATAAATTTGGTCGTTGAATCTGATTTTCGACGTGACATAATCCAATGTTTGAAAACACGGAAATGAGGTACTCTCTCCTTCCCCGATACCTGTCAGTAGTGTTGTGAGTGTGCTTCACGGACCGTGAATCGTTAGAGCATAAATTCACCAAGGTCACGCATAGAGAAAAAAGTCGCGTCGCGTTGACGGCCCCTAACGACGTTAACGCGAATGATCTCGCGTTCCGTTCACGTGGAACGGAAACAGTAAGGAATGTCATTAATTAAGGTAAATTAAACAAAAACCTTAGTGGATTATTAGTTACCGCTTTACAATGATCTCTCTAATTAAGGTTTCCAGGTTGAACAAAAGCTGTCGTGTTTTTGAAAACCCTGTCTTAACAAGCATGTTCAGACGCTGATAAATTATGGTGTTACTTGAAGGATAGAAAAGCATGTTTCTCTACAGCTTTACTACAGATGAGTATCTTCTATTGCTTGTATAAAAGGAAAAAATTAATATTTCTTAAGTGGATTAAAATTTTCTTGGGGAGGTCCCTTGAAGTTTAGTTAGTTATATTATTGTATTTGTAGGTTCATAACTATTTGAAATACTGTCAAAAATTTCCTGTGTATCCAATGTATTTCGAAGCCTTGAGACAGTAAAAATTTTCATTGGTTACTTTAGCTGCCCCAGTCAATAAATGGCGTTTTACAAGTTTGGCTTTTTATTTTATTTTTTAATCCTGTTAAAACTGGAAAAATAACAGGACAGTTTTGCCTATTTTTTTATTTTAGAAGTAACCTTAATTTTTACATCGTAGATAAAATAAAAATTTTAATGGGTCTGAAATATTTTCAGTAAATTAAGAATTAATGAAAAGTAGAACACACTGTTATAAGAGTGGGATAAGAGTAGAGGAAGTCAAAAACAATAAGATCTTCTTTGGGCACCATCCCTAAGCTTGCTTGTGGTTGATGAGTGCCAAACAGCGATATATAAGTTCATAATTTTTTGAGCAAGTGCCTTTAGAAGTTTATCTCCCACACTAACTACATCTTTGTTAAGCTGACTTTAAGAGCACTGTTTTCAACATGCGCTGTCGACAATTTTTTACAATTAAAGCTATCAAAATTGTTTTCAAAATTTCTGAAAATTCATTAATTCGAGAATGAATAGTTGCTGATATTTTTTATGTTAAGCATATTTAATAATGTAGCTAAAAAACGTTATTAACTGACAAAATCGTAATTATGACTGCCTACCTTTAAAATGCAAATTTTTGACAAAAATCCAATTTTCTATTTCTGGTTTAATGTCAAATCTGACTGCCTTAATTTTATAAATTAATTTTTTTTTCTGCTGTCTTTGCTAAGAGCTTGTGTTACAGGAATTTTAATAAGAGTCATCTGGTAGGTAAAGATTAGCATTTATGCTTAGTTTCTGTTTTTTTTTTTTCCAAAATAAGATTTCTAAGATTTGAATTTATAGCAAATCATCCGAACTCAAAAAATGAAATTTATGAAACTTCGATGAAATACTCTAAAAAAGCTGATCTAGGGAATAAAGTACGAACAAAAAAAGTAGTGAAATTACTATATTTTTTCAATTATTTGATGCAATGAATTGTGTATATTCTCGTGTTTTTTCTGTGAATAAAATCACTAACTTTTCAGACTTTTCAAATACGATTGTTAAAGTTATGAGAGTGGTCCATTCTCAAAACGAGGTTTTAAACGTCAAAATAAAATTTTACAGCATAAAAATATCTTCTTTTAAATTAGAATTTTGATATTTAGCAAAAGAGGGCGGATTTTATAGCAATTTTTATGCATGCTTTGAGCCTAAAAGATCTAAATATTTAAAAATATGCCTATTTTAATTTTTTATTAACCGTTTTTAAATACTCTAGAAGATAATGCTCAAAATGGGCGATTTTTCACCTATTAATTAAACTTTACTAATCCACTCCGAAGGTATAGGCAGGCACATTAAATACAAATTCAATAAATAAATCATTCAATGAACTTTATTTTACAAAATCAAGTTAAACTGTATTATTTTTCTAATAATAGTTCTAAGTGGATCCTCTGCTGCAATGATTATTTTCTCCTTTATTGAAAGCCTAGAAAGCCTTTATATGTCTTTTTTTGCTTTTTTATTGTATTTTTAATGAGCAATGGGGTTTCTACACTTTGCTTTTTAACCATGTTTATCTTATGAAATCACTGTAGCATGACATTGACTCCTACACATGCCCCTAAGTGCACTAATCAAATACAAGAGTGGAATAGCAAAAGGTTTCTGGAGTTTTTAAGGGAAGGTATAAAAGGTTTTCAAACAAAATTGAGAAAAATATATGATCTCTCGTTGTAATGCCTATGTACGACAGTGCAATTTTTACTTAATTTTTCTATGCGGGGGTTAGCTAGAGAAAATTATATGCTAGTTTTATATTTGTTCTATACTACTATTATTACAGTGTCTTTTCAACGAACATATAATGTATATATACAATATATTGAACTGTATACAGAAGCATTCTGACATTGTATATTTAGACACTGTATCAATAAACAGCAATTTATTAAAACTAAATTTTCAAGTACTCCTACTTATAAATTTAAAACCGGAGATCTCAAAAATTATGCTAAGCAATTCTGAAGATTCAGATTTCTTACTTTTACTTATAGTCATGTAGATTTTGATCTTGATCTGATGGTATCAGATTTTTTTTTTTTTCAGACCGGTGCAATTGGAGCCTTTCCATTCTTTAAGCACTGCCGTGCATTGCATTTAACGCCAAGGCAATAGCTTGGGAATTTTCAAAGTCTGAGGACTCATCCAGATCATTCATTTGTTTACAATAATATAAACAAGGGTGTTTCTTTACTCGATCGGAAAATTCAAATAAAAAGGGCTTTGGATTTCGTGCTGAAATTGCAGTGCTTATATGCTTAGCGTGCTGCTGCTTTTTCTTAAATGTATATCTTTGGCTTAGGGTAAAAAATATAATCATCCGCGCGTACACGCAGCTTTTGCGATACTTCAGATCCATGAGAAACTTTATGAAAGTGATTGCGGATATTTTTGTCTTCCACTGTTACTCCTTTCTCTCTGCCCGTTAGGGAAATACCAATCAATGTAAAGCTTGGATAAGAGATGTAAAGTCATTTGGGACGACCGATCTGCTTGAAGGCTCTCAAAAGAAAGATTCATTCGCCCAAAACTGAATTTCCTCATTCTTTCTGAGGGGATCAAGTGAACGTCGAACTGACTCAGAATCCGTTGTTTTTCTCCAATTTTCTTACTGTTTATATTACGCAATTTGCCCTGGGATGCATCTTTAGCTCTTCGGATGATTCACTTGTTCTAACAAGATCAATATATTTTTTTTTTCTAACGGGTTTTATAGTGCGTTTGGAATTCGCAACCTTTGGTTTTCCTACATTTTTGCGAAGTGACTGCTAACGAAAATAATCCAGTTATCTCATACTTTGTCCAGTTCCGCTTACAACAAAATGTGGGTTAAAATGTAAAAGAAGCAATCTAAACAAATGATCTCACTGAACAACCCGTTGGAAGGAAACTACAAAGCCGTGAAATGACTGAAACTTCACAATAACGCCTCAAGATTTATTATCTGACAGTAAATTAAAAATTAAAGAACGTAGTCCATTTATTGGATAGTTATTCGATAGATATATTTTATTTAATAAAAGTGGTCTAAAATAATAAATAGGATGACTACTGTTAAACTTTAAAGGAGTTGCTCAGGTGGTGTAATGGCTAAAGAACCATTCTACTGTATCACGACTCGGGTCGGGGTTCGAATCCCGACTTGGGCATGGATGTCAACTTGTACGTTCCTTCATAAGGGGTAATGCTGCCCGCCTACTGGGTGCCTCCATTATAAAAGGGCCACAATACTTTCAGGCAGTTGTGGTGGACAATGCCTAATCGGCAAGTGTTCGTCCGTTAACCCTCTAACGCGCAGTATTCCCGCTCTGGGAACACCAAACTCTGACGTGTTGACTGTTGCCATTTACGAAGAATAGATTTGATTTAAATAGTTGAGGGTTACATAGCTCCACGAGAATCCTTTACTTTTTAGCACGTCATTTCCCGTCAAAAAACTGTCACGAATATTTTTAACAGCACTGACATCTGCTGAAAAATGTAAGAATGCGAGAATCGCGTGCCACAGATTTAGAGACCTTTTTTTGTCGACAGCTGGCTGTGCGCGGGCACAGCCAGCTGGCGACAAAAAAAGGTCTCTAAATCTGTGGCACGTGATGAACGTTTCGATAGTCCGCCATCTTGCTGGTAGTTAAGTCGAGTGATGGCAACGGCTGCCCTTTTTTCAGCATTGGGAAAGGGTTGCGCCTCAAAGGGTTAAAGAAAAAAAAACTTCAAGGGCGCACTTGTTAAAAATAAGGATGCTTACGAGACCCGACAAAGATTTTCAGTTTCGAGGAAACATTTGCATGACATGCCTACTTTTTATTACTAATCCGGAGTTTTGCGAGGGAGGATAAAGCTTTGCAGTTGCTATGGGGAATAGACAGCCCTATTTTTCGTCACACACAATCCAAATTCTAAAATATACCGATGAGAAAAGATCGAAGAACGTAATATGAGTGGAATTGATTGGTGCTTCGAGTGCAGTTTCAACTATTGAAGCTAGGTAGACCTCATCCTGAAAGCTAATGACCTTGCCTCAAAAGGAACAAAAAGGAGAGTTTCTCAACACTTTTTATAGAACAAAATATATTTCTTCCTTTTCTAGAATACATTTTAGATAAGGACTTCAATTTCATTAAACGTCCTTAACGTATCCATCTTAACGGCTTTAATTTATGAATTTTTTTCTTATCGACAGATCTAAAACTAATTTTGTAATAAAATAACTTTGTAATAATGAAACTTGCTTAAATTTTTAAAAGGGATAAATTTTCAATGGCGTTTTTTACTGGCCTTAAAAATTTCAAACACACCGTATATGATCCGTCTGACTGTATAACCAGTTGTATTTTTAAAAAAGCCCAAATTTATAAATTTATGTGAAACTACTACTTATTTACTGGTATAGTTGCAAAAGACTCATACAGTCAATTGCCTAGTTAATGGGCATAACATAAAAGATTGTTGATATAATTATAGTCAAATACTGTCATTTAAATGGTATCAATTGGAATTGGTATGTAAATGCGTCAGTGTACTTAAAATTTTTGTATACTCTAGATGTGTGCATGCAAATAAAATTTAAGTAATTTTTAGATTTATTGCATACAGTTAATTCAATTAGATGCACTACTGACAGAATTAACAGAACCCCTATATTTTGGAGGAGGAGAATCTAAAACATTGCCATTTTACAGAGAAGGCGAGCAAAGGCGTTTAAGGAAGAATGGAAGGACAAGACAAAACTAGTTATTCAAACACCGGTCGAATACTTTTGCTGTTAACAAAGCTTTTTACTCTGTATTGTAGAGTGGAATGTTACGCTTCAATAAAAATCCGATTAGTCACTATCCAGTAGTATAGGTTTTTCTCGTATTGTGACTTGTTTCATCACACTGGTATTACTTTGACACTTTTTCATCCATTCTACATTGTTTATCCCACGAACTGATTTTTTTCAACTGTCAAAGACTATTCAAGAGAAAGAAGTTATATAGCAGAAATATTCTTAGTGTTTGCTATTTATGTGTCATTTAACCACAGTTGTTACAATCGTAGAATTTTCATGCATAACTGAGATTTAGAATATTTTATGTTCGAAGTCAAAGGGTCGTTTCGGAGACACGAACCAGTGACACAAATTTAGAGCTTTTAATTTTTTAATATGTCTGTGGCAACTGTAAAGTACGGCAAGTGGTATGAACACTCTTGTGGTAAACTTTAGAGCCAATGTCGGCAAAATATGAATACGAAGATATCAACTCTTACGTTTTTACAAGGATTAACGGGAAATTCTGTAAATTCGTACAGTAAAATTAGTTAAATGAATTATATTATACTTGTAATGTGAACGCCACTGCGGCGGGGGGGGGGGGGAGTCGGGATTTGCCTCCCTCCTAAATTTTTGCTTTTGTTATCAATGGACTTCCAAATTTTTTTGTTGTGCAGAAATTTTGTTTATACACGATCTTATTTTATATCCCATCCCTTCCCTCCCTTCCCCGAAAAAATTCTTTGCTATGACTTTCATGGACGCCTCTTTTCTTGGGCTTTTACTCTAAACCACGAACAGCTATTTCTATCTTTCAACGAAAACAACGAACTTTATTTCACTTTTTATATTGTTTCGCAAAGGTGCTAAAAGAATATTCAGTCTTTGTAAAAATTTTATATCACTCATAATCGTGACTTTCTTTTGTATTAGAAAGTTTATTCGTGCACGAACTATTTCGTAAAACCACTAGCAAAATTCCTCTCCATGCTCGTTTTTTTTTTCCTTCCTAATTCGCCAGTTTGGTTGAGGAGTCAAAGTAATAGCTCATTAACTTTATACTTCTCTTGTCAGAAATATGTGCAAGCTGCACGCAAGGATCCTCCCCCAAATTTCTTTTAAAATGTTTCAAAACTTGTTTTTTGAGTAAATGTCAGTATTTGTATGGAAAAAGCGGCATTTCTTTAAAATAAGTCAATTCTAGTTTTTAATAATATTATGTTCCACAGATAAAAAAGTCTTATTATAATAAATGTTAAAAAGGTCTATCAAAAAGTAATTTCTCTAATCAATAATTTTTTCAAATCCTTGTTAATTTGTTTCTTAGCCTTTTCTTAAATTAAAAGTATAAAATTAAAACAGACTTTAAGAATCTGAAAATAAATAATTACTTCATTTTACTCGGGTAGCAATCTAAACATTATTCTGGTTAATGGAACAGAAAAATCAATTAAATCACCCAGACATCTAATAATGAGAGTGACGATCATTACCATTAAAACTGTCAATAAGATTACGGTGAACACCCGTAAATTTGGAATTGATTGGCAGTTTGGGTGCAGATTCAGTCAGTGTGTTCTGTACCCACCCCCCCTTTTTTTCACCCAGGAGGGAGGGGGGGAAGCAAATGTTCACTTTTTACGAGAAATATGATAAGCATTTTTTCTCACTGCATTGAAAGTAGGTTAGAGGCGAAATTTCCGAAACAATAACCGCTTGTGTTTTATAGCATCACAAGTTTTGTGGATGATGCGACAAGAGAAAAGGTCGTAAAATTTCTATTTTCCTTCGCAACCTGATTCTTATCTTGTTTCTTATGCATCTACCAAATCACAACAAAAATAGAGAGAACAGCTTTCAAAGGATTTTGCCAGTGATGGATTCTGCTTTTTTATGTATTTATTTGCTTGATTAAGATTTTTGTTTGTTTGCTCGATTCCGATATTTATTTATTTATTTACTTATTTGTTTGTTTCTGCTTTTTATTTATTTATTTATTCATTCATTAAATCACATTATCATTGTTTACCCACATTTTGAAAAAAAATCGAAAATATTAATACACCTTTAACCTTTAACGCGCAGCGTTCCCGCTCTGGGAACACCAAACTCCGACATTTTGACTGTTGCCAGTCACGAAGAATAGATTTGATTTCTATAAAAATAGTTGCGGGTGACATAGCTCCACGAGAATCCTTTATTTTTAGCACGCCATTTCCCATAAAAAAATGGTCGCGATTCTTTTTAACAGCACTGACATCTGCTGAAAAATGGAAGAATGCGAGAACAGCTGGATAGATTGCCCAATGCCGAAAAAAGAGCAGCCGCTGCCATCGCCCGACTTAATTACCAGCAAGATGGCGGACGATCGAAACGTTCATCGCGTGCCACAGATCTAGAGACCCCTTTTTGTCGACAGCTGGCTGTGGGCGGGCACAGCCAGCTGTCGACAAAAAGGGGTCTCTAGATCTGGGGCACGCGATGAAAGTTACGATCGTCCGCCATCTTGCTGGTAGTTAAGTCGAGCAATGGCAACGGCTGTCCTTTTTTCAGCATTGGGAAAGGGTTGCGCCTCAAAGGGTTAACGAAGACAAGTTCCTTCATTAACAATTGTTAACGTAGTGAGAGAAAGATTAACCCGTTGAAGCTCAAGCATTTTCATATCAATATAGACCAACTGAATAGACTGCCCAACACCGAAACATTGAAGCCGTTGCCATCGATCCCTTTCACTACCAACAACATGGCGGTCGTTCGAATAGCCCATCTGGTGCCACAGAGCTAAGACGTTTTCCAACACAACTGGCTGCGCGCGTTGGACCATTTAAGCCTTTTTTTGCGACTAGCAGTGAAACCTCTGAAATAAGTTGGTTTTACGTCGCAACCACCGCACGTCAAAGGGTTAAGGGAAGAGATTTGCAGTACAAACAAAATCCCAAACTCTTGTTACTATTATAACTTGTTTTATACAATTGATTCTGTTAGTTAATGCAAAACTACATGACGGGTATCTGTTCGTGGGGAAATACCTTGGTCGGAGGCCTTTTAAGGGGTTCTAACTATTCACGTTACATCTGGAGAAAACTCCCCAAAACTCCAGATCGACAGACGCAGGGTAGGCAAGAACCCAGGAATTTCATACTTCAGTTATCCATCACATGTTCAGTGTCATATCCATTCGGCCACTGTTTGTTTATTATCTATTATAAAGTAACAGTTTATGTTCATCTAAATAATACACATTAATACAAATAAATACACTAGTATCGTACTAAATCAAACAGGCAATACCTTAATAAAGTAAGAAAATTATATCAAAGCAAAAATATAAAAAATCAGCCATTTTCATCTATGAAAAAAGTAAATAGATTTACTAGGTGTATCGCAATGAAAATAGACGTCAGTGAACACAATTTTACGCCTCAACCATCCAGGAGTTTAAACTGATTTTTCGAAAGTCTAAATTTTATTTAGAAAACTGCCGTATTTTATTACGGTACATATTTTTTTAATAGGTGATAAGAGCTAAACAGTATCAGCCAAATAAGTAAATGTACTGTTCTGCCATATTATTTTGTTAAATAGTACCGCCAGGCGCGTAGCCAGGAAAATTTTTCGGGGAGGGGGGGAAATGCGCCTGGAAAATTTTTCGGGGTGGAGGATATGAACTTATATCTGCATAAATAGACGGAATTTCATCACTAATCCAAAAATTTCGGGGGGGGGGGATAAATCCCGATATCCCCCCTTGAGTACCGCAGCGCATTACTTACAAATAACATAATACGAATACAATTAGTGTGCAATGCGTTTGAAAATTGAAATGTTTGCTGCAAAAAGGCGGTAGCTCGAACTATTCAAGTTTGTAGAAACTGTAAAAGAGTTTGGGGATTCAGGACAAACTAATAAAGTTGGCAGCAATATCTCTTTGAGTAACTCAAAAACTAACGATTTCAGCTCATAACTAACGATTGGAGCTGAATCCTTTTGGTACCTAAATAGAGATTTTTAAATTTTTTTTTGTTGTTGTTACTGCGATAGTACATGTAGCTTCAAACTCGTGTGTAATATGGTGCTACCTCCTTTTAGCAGCCAATCCTTGAATTCCAGGGTAGGACGAGTATGGAACCCTTACAACTCCTTGGTTTCTGGTTGGTGTATTATAATGTTATGATAATCACATTTTTCGAAAGATATCAGTGATACCTTTGTGATAATATTAATATTAGTGCTGGTGCATTGAACAGTTTTCTTTAAGGTGTTATTTTATTTGTTCAAAAGGATCGTAATTTCTTTGGGGTTTGTAATTGTAGATCTTCAATACTACGGTATTCCTCTATAAACACCCTGTAAATACAAGTGAAAAAGTGAGAACTACTTATATCGCTGTTTTAGAACACATTGTGTTATGACTACCATCTCTAAAAACAGGGGTCATTTAACTTTATATAAATTATACAGTCAAATATCATCCCAAAGGAAAATGCTACGAACAACAGAAATGATTCTTATCATTAAGTCTTTCAATCGAAATTGAGTTTAAACAACTTTCCTTTACAATTTCTAGAAATATACGATCTGTGCACTCGTGTGATGCATCATTCGTATCCCTTTCACTGAACATCCTCAGCAGACTCAGTAAATTACTATATAACTGGCAGAATAATCGTTTTCCTTGTGAACCTTCTCAAAATCTACAATAATCATAAATTGCTTGAGGCGGTTTAGAAGATTCTTTATTCATTCTTTCACTTGCGAATATCCCTTCCCCGCCCGCGCAAGCGCATTACTTACAAATAACATAATACGAATACAATTAGTGTGCAATGCGTTTGAAAATTGAAATGTTTGCTGCAAAAAGGCGGTAGCTCGAACTATTCAAGTTTGTAGAAACTGTAAAAGAGTTTGGGGATTCAGGACAAACTAATAAAGTTGGCAGCAATATCTCTTTGAGTAACTCAAAAACTAACGATTTCAGCTCATAACTAACGATTGGAGCTGAATCCTTTTGGTACCTAAATAGAGATTTTTAAATTTTTTTTTGTTGTTGTTACTGCGATAGTACATGTAGCTTCAAACTCGTGTGTAATATGGTGCTACCTCCTTTTAGCAGCCAATCCTTGAATTCCAGGGTAGGACGAGTATGGAACCCTTACAACTCCTTGGTTTCTGGTTGGTGTATTATAATGTTATGATAATCACATTTTTCGAAAGATATCAGTGATACCTTTGTGATAATATTAATATTAGTGCTGGTGCATTGAACAGTTTTCTTTAAGGTGTTATTTTATTTGTTCAAAAGGATCGTAATTTCTTTGGGGTTTGTAATTGTAGATCTTCAAAACTACGGTATTCCTCTATAAACACCCTGTAAATACAAGTGAAAAAGTGAGAACTACTTATATCGCTGTTTTAGAACACATTGTGTTATGACTACCATCTCTAAAAACAGGGGTCATTTAACTTTATATAAATTATACAGTCAAATATCATCCCAAAGGAAAATGCTACGAACAACAGAAATGATTCTTATCATTAAGTCTTTCAATCGAAATTGAGTTTAAACAACTTTCCTTTACAATTTCTAGAAATATACGATCTGTGCACTCGTGTGATGTATCATTCGTATCCCTTTCACTGAACATCCTCAGCAGACTCAGTAAATTACTATATAACTGGCAGAATAATCGTTTTCCTTGTGAACCTTCTCAAAATCTACAATAATCATAAATTGCTTGAGGCGGTTTAGAAGATTCTTTATTCATTCTTTCACTTGCGAATATTGTAACATTATAATCTAGCGAGTTATCATCTATTGAAGTTATCTACATTTTCTACCAGAATTAATGTTCATAAAATTCTTTTAGCATAAAAATACCCCTCCTTTTTTACATTGCGAGGGAAAGGGGGAGGGTCCAAACCATAAGAGGTCTTTTGAGTTTTAATTGCCGCACAGACAAAACAGAGGTAATTGGCAAATGCTCTATATTATTCTATAGCATAGTTTTTGTCTTGGGGGATCGTCTACCAACAGAACCCAAGTTTTGAGACTTCAACACCAACCCTGCATTTTCAATTGATATTTGAAATCAGAATTATATATATATTAGAGATGAGACGGGCTCGGGCTCTGTAATTCAGAATTGCGTTCGGGCTCGGGATCGTGGAAAAATTCTCCTTTATTAAACATACTCCTTGAAATAGATTTTAAAAAGTGATTCATGAGGAAAATAAAAGTATACTTATAAAAAAAAAAAATAGCGCCATGATCGCCTAGAAGGTGCGTGAAGCTCTTTGGATATTTCAGAACGCGGCTTATATTGCTTAGTTAGTCATGAGAAATGACATTATTTGATAAACATGGATATATAAAGAATTAGAAAGTGCATTGAGAGTTTGCAACTATATTTGTCTTTTAATTTGGGCAAATGGCAAAATTCATTGTATTCTATCAATGAAGTAATTTGATTTTTTTAAATCTTTAGCTGAAATTTCAGGCTCGGGCGGACTCGGGCTTCAAAAATTGAGCCCGAACTCATCTCTAATATATATATATACACACGCGCGCGCGCGTTTTCATTGATTTTTGAAGAATATTGCACGAATTACATAGCACTGAAAAATGAACTCCAATTTTTAGAAGTTTTGAACACTTTCACTTCTAAAGTATTTAAGACATTTCATTATACTTTATTCCAAAATGTTATTTAGAAAACCGCGGCGTTTTTTAATTACATTTTTTTCATGTTATGACTTTATTAAATTATATTTCACAAAAATAATAAAAGGAACATGTTCTACTGTTTTGCGCTTTCTCCTATTTAGTTTCCTAGCAACTAAGATAAATATTGATACAATCCGTAATTGAAAACTTGATCAGTTTTCATGTAGAGCAGTGCAATTTCAGATCTGGGTTAGTTAAATTTCAAAAAAAGTGATTAAGCAAATGAAAAATAACCGACTTGTATCGGAAATTTAAAATTAATTATACATATAAACATATAGATTCATAATAAAAGAATGTTAAAATTTCTATAGAAAACGTGCTTAAAACATTGTTACGGTACATTCCGTACAATACAATGTACTGCATGCAGCAGCAAATTAAATAAAAATAAAATTCGGTTCAAAGCGAGACATCTCCAGTTTTACTTGTAGTTAAAATCTGATTAGAGCTATGTTTATAATTTAACGAATTTACTTCTATATAATTTTGTTTCTGATGGGGCCATCAACATACTTTGTTCTTAAGTTTGATATTTCTATTAAAAATAAAATATAAAGCTTTTTTTAGTCTCGATTATTTTAGTCTCGTTCATCCTAGATGTAAAATTTTATTCGTGAGTACAAAAAGGCGTTCTGATCAGTTAATTTTTTAAAATAAGATAAAGTGCAATTTCAGATTTATTGCTTTAGGAGTTAGCAAACAGAGTTAAAATCTAACATATATCCGCTTTTCAGTGCATTGTACCTCATTCAGTATTCGTTGGAAATCATAAAAAATTTGAATTTTGATATTTTTTTACGAGGTAAACGAAACGAAAGAGGAAATACAAGATCGCCACTTAACTCCTGTTCTATTTTAATAAGTAAATGACCCCTTACGGTAAAATTTATAAAATAAACTAAAGCAAATAGCATTTACTGAAGTTAAGCATTACCTTTTTCTCTGTAAGTTAATCAAAACCAAAAATATCCCCGAGATTCTAATTTTCTTTTAAATAAATTTTTAATGTACTAATAACTGCAGTCATTTTATGCAACTCCTGGGACGAAAAAAAAAAATCGCTCGTCAGTAATACTAAAGTTATGGTCTACTAAGACTACTTCAATATTTTATATTTAAGATTATGCCCTTAAATTTTAAGAGAATAAACTTGTTTAGTGTCTGAAATAGACCTCCTGTTTAAGAGACCATACAAAATTTAAATAAATACGAAAAATAGAAATGGAAAAACCCTAATGATTGATTTTCTTCAGAATGTGAACTGAAAACAATAGAGAGTGTATTGGTATGACAATGTAAGGACTTCTTTTATTTTAAGTAAACATAAAAAATCTAGACTGTCATTAGTCTGGGATGCTAGTTCCCATTATGGCCATTCAGTTTAAAATCGTAAACTTTATCCCATCTTGTATTTCAAATCTATCATTTTACATTTAAAGAAATTATCCAGGGGCCGATCCAGAATTTTTTCCAGGGTCCCTTTTTTGAGAAAATTGTTTATCTTTGTGATTTTCACACCAATTTTTATAAAAGTCACTTTTTTGTTAAAATAGTTGACAAAACAGATTAAAATGTAGGATAAAATGTCAATGAAGGGCTGTTTTATTAAATTTTATTTTTCCATCTTCCATTATGAAGGGGCAGTTTTAATCAATTGTAGTTTTGTGAAGAGGCCGGCAAAACGGACCCAATATTCATCTGCATCGATCCCTATTAACTGTTTATTTTTTTTTATGAAAATGCATTAACCCATTTGTGCCTGGATATTTTTGCGACTTTCTTCGATTTTTACTGATAACAGAAATAATAGATAAATTTCTGATGTCAACTTCTTGAACAAGGGATGATTTCTTTTAAAATCATTATGCATAAAAATCGAAATATCAACATCCTATTTGGTCATGTTAAAATATTTTGTAGAGTTGAGACTCAATACTCATGAATAAAGGCTAGGAAAAATAAATAACGTTTTCGACTAATAGCGAAAATGCCGTCCCAAAAAAGGGACACTAGGCATAAATGGGTTAAGGGTACGATTTTCATTTTACGTGTTCCCCTTAATAATAATTTCCTGAAGAGTTATCAATGGTTTTCAGGCGTATTTATAAACATTTCGCACCAAATTTTGCATTTCATTTTATGATTCATACATGCAGATACACACTAAATATATATCTAAAGATAGAATCGCCAGTAGCAATTTGTTTAATGAAATCGGTTTCAAAACTATTTTCCCGCGACCAATTTTAATCAAAAGCGTTGGTTACTCATCACCCATGCTGCTCCTTCCCACATTCTGAGACGTCAAGAAACTGATGACCGAGATGGCTTAATTCATGCTCTGATTCCACCACTCGCCAATCACAATTCAAATGCTAAGTTTCTCAATGGGTCTCAACGGTAATCGGCCAAAGACAGACCGTGTTTCTCAGAAAAAAAAGGCTTAAATTATACGCAGGGCTCTATCAAAACCACTTGGTAGTCTACAGAGCCTCTGCCTAATTATGAAGGAACTTCTAGTTATTCCAGTCTTCCTTTCGAGAAATCGATTTTAAGCATACATGAATTGCTTTGTAAAAAAGTTAAATGTAACATACATTCACCATGAAAAAATTAAGACCTGATAAACGGAAAAATGGACAAAATGCGGTCATTTTGAAAGACTTGGCGCAATTTTTTTCTTTAATAAGCTAAAATTGGTTTTTGAAGGTCAGTAGAAGAGGGTTAGAACTTTTTTATGATCCTATACAACGGATTAACTTGAAAGAGGGCAGAATGTGAACTTGATCCCTGTACGACACACTATTTAGGAGAGTATAGAAGTGTTTTGCAATTTTATGACTTCGGTTGATTTCATCTCAGTGTGTCGATACCTTCAAAAAAAATTAAAAAACTATTTTAGTTTTACACATATTTTAAACTTTCTTCAAGGGTCGAATATTTCATAAAAGTCATAAGAAAATAACAGTTTTCATTTTTAATTTTCCAGACTTTAAAAATTATGGCCACCATGATACCCTACGGAGTAGAAGACAACTAGGGATTCTTTAAAAGATAAGCTTTCCAATAAAAATAAGGAGAAATCTTCTTAGTACGGCATATTTGTATCAGCTAAAATGTTGTTGTTTTGGGATTAAGGTCAATTATCTACACGAGGGATCTAGGCCCGTGGGTGGGGTGTCCTCCACGAGGGGTCTTTCTAAGGGGTCCTAACTCGTATTTACGAGAAATTTCGGAGAAAACCACGGAAAACTCCGAACGGTTAGGTCCGCGGACGCGACCTGGTTTCGAACCAGGCACCTTCTGTCTTCCAGTTCCGTGCGCAATGTACTATGCCACTGGTGGGGCATCGGCTAAAATAAATGATAGCAAGATGAAAAAAAAAATTATGTCTTATCAAAAAATTTAAATTTTTGTGCTCCTCATGACGTGCAGTGGCTCTAAAGAACAAAGGATATGCGCTGAAACAAAATCATCGCTATTCATTTTTAACCCCTTCCATCTCGCCCCCAGTCAAAATCAAGGGCTGAGATTCCTCCCCCTCTTTCTCGTGCCCGTGATATTTCCCGGGCTGGAGTGTTTGGAAGTTATCTGCCAGAAAAATTAGAGCATTGCAATTCTTATGCACGAAATTTTTTTGGATCTCATTTCACACAACAGATGACACTACCAGACTACTTTTTAACTTAACTGGGGATAGTTTATTTTAAAATAGATGGTATCACAACTCAAATATCTGTTTTTGCGATATGCATTTTGCAATGTTAGCTCGCTTTTTTACTTATGTTCAAAAAGAAGTTTACATATATTTATTTATGTTATGAAGTAAGCCTGGTAAAGTTCTCGTTAGCGTTTAAGACATATTTTTAATTTTTCCTGCTTACCGGAACACATATTCAGTCACAATAACCCTAAATGTTGACTTTCCTTTTTTATAAATTTTATGCTAAAAAAAGTCCCAAAACCTTAAAATAAATACATATGTTGTATATACACTAATGTTTATAAAATTTTCTTGAATAAAAGAATAGACACTTTTATGACCGTTTTCTTAAAAATAATACATCCTTTAAGGAGTTAAGGCGATGTATGTACGCTACGAAGATGAAACTGAGAAATCCTATGTTATCCTATGCGAAAAATTATTTTACTCATAGTATCCGCAGTTATTGGCATTTTCAATCAGTTTTTTTCTCTACTTTACATAATGCCTTTTTTTTTAAATTGTTTTGACAATTTATCGTTCCTCAAGCTTTAAGTTGAGACTCCCTTAAAAACCATAAAAATTACGTAAAAGGCCTTGCGACCCCCTTGTTACAATGAAAACGGAAGCTTAGTAACGAAAGATTTGAAAACATTCCGATAAGGCCGTCTGTGGTGATTTTAATTATGTTATGTATTATGGCAAGTGTTCAAGAGAGGCATCTGCTTTCGGGGGGGTATGACTTCGGAGGAGGACTTTTTAAAGGGTTCTAACGCGTATTCATGTTACATCTGGAGAAAATTACCCAAAACTGCGGACCCTTAGATCGACAGTCGTTCAATAGCCCCGAAACCGGGACCTTCATACTTCAGCCCTCTACCATGTTCAGTATCTTACCCACTCGGCCGTAGGGTTACTTTAAAATGTAAACATAGAAAATGTTTGCAATCAGTTGAAGATGACTTGCTTATGTGTGTTTGTCAATAAGGATCTTCGAATAGAAAAACTTTCACAGGGAAAAACAAAGCCAATCGTAAAACTTTGCATTAATAATTAATGATTAAGTAATTCAAGCAAATGACTTTTTTTTTTTACTTGGTAATAATAAATTTTCTAAAACTTTATTATAATTTAAAATACTTTATTTGATAAAAGGGCGTTTTGTATACAGATCTTGATTTCCAAAACAGATTGCAAGCCCCTTTCCATATGAAAGAGAGTCCCCAGGTTGAAAAACGAAGTTTCAAATATTCAGACAAAAATACTTTTCCCATAGGATAACACGAGACCTCGTAACTTTATTTCGACATACTGATATCACTTTGAAGAGCAAGCCTTTTCGGATCCATACAGAAGACCAACTGGACAGACTGCCCAACACCGAAAAAGTACAGCCGTTACCATCGATCCATTTAACTACCAACAACATGAAAATGTCTGCATGGCCGCACAGCCAGCTGTGTCAAAACTTATTCAGCTCTGTGTCGCCAGATAGGCTATTCGATAGTTTGTTACTTAACCCTTACTTACCCCCTTACTTAACCCTTACTAACCCCTTACAAGGTTACTTAATGATGTTGTTTACTTAACCCTTTAACGTGCAGTGTTCCCGCTCTGGAACACCAAACTCTGACGTTTTGACAGTTGCCAGTCACGAAGAATAGATTTGATTTCTATAAAAATAGTTGCGGATGACATAGCTCCACGAGAATCCTTTACTTGTCAGCACGTCATTTCCCGCAAAGAAATTGCCACGATTATTTTAACAGCACTGACATCTCCTGAAAAATGGAAGAATGCGAGAACAGCTGGAAGATTGCAGAATGCTGAAAAAAGGGCAGCCGCTGCCATCGCCCGACTTAATTACCAGCAAATTAGCGGACGATCGAAACGTTCATCGCGTGCCACAGATCTAGAGACCCCTTTTTGTCGACAGCTGGCTGTGCGCGGGCACAGCCAGCTGTGCCCGCTATCTATCCCGCGATCTATCCCGCGATCTATTACTGTTTCAACGTAGATATATCTTGACTGATTAATGAACAAAAAGTAATGCAATGGATGGCGATGAAAGTTACGATCGTCCGCCATCTTGCTGGTAGTTAAGTCGAGCAATGGCAACGGCTGTCCTTTTTTCAGCATTGGGAAAGGGTTGCGCCTCAAATGGTTAACGAAGACAAGTTCCTTCATTAACAATTGTTAACGTAGTGAGAGAAAGATTAACCCGTTGAAGCTCAAGCATTTTCATATCAATATAGACCAACTGAATCGACTGCCCAACACCGAAACATTGAAGCCGTTGCTATCGATCCCTTTCACTACCAACAACATGGCGGTCGTTCGATTAGCCTATCTGGTGCCACAGAGCTAAGACGTTTTCCAACACAACTGGCTGCGCGCGTTGGACCATTTAAGCCTTTTTTTTGCGACTAGCAGTGAAACCTCTGAAATAAGTTGGTTTTACGTCGCAACCACCGCACGTCAAAGGGTTAAGGGAAGAGATTTGCAGTACAAACAAAATCCCAAACTCTTGTTACTATTATAACTTGTTTTATACAATTGATTCTGTTAGTTAATGCAAAACTACATGACGGGTATCTGTTCGTGGGGAGGAACTTGTCTTCGTTAACCCTTTGAGGCGCAACCCTTTCCCAATGCTGAAAAAAGATCAGCCGTTGCCATTGCTCGACTTAACTACCAGCAAGAGGGCGGACGATCGTAACATGTTACGATCGTCCGCCATCTTGCTGGTAGTTAAGTCGAGCAATGGCAACGGTTGTCCTTTTTTCAGCATTGGGAAAGGGTTGCGCCTCAAAGGGTTAAATGAATCGACGGCAAAGGCTGCACTCTTTTGGCGCCTTCGTTATTTTGAGCTCTACTTTGAATTCTTCAAAGGAATTTTAATTTTCAAAGGATCAGGAAAAGAACACATGCATCCACTAAATGGAAGAAAAGAAATTCACCAGAAGGAAAGTAAATTTTTCACTACACCCGAACTGACACATGTGAATTCATTGATATTGTTATCGAGAAATAAGGTCTGTTCATGAAACCGTTATTTCGTGCCTATCCTTCCGTGAATTCATTATTCCCTTTAACCTTCACAATCCGTGTTCAATGCTGTCAAAATTTAATAAAACTCAATGCATTGATAAATCCTCTCTTTAAAAACTTTACAATATATAATTATTGCGCCACTACGCGAAATGGGGATTAAAATTACTTCTGTTGGCTGTTACATTTTTTAAGTTGCCCTTCCCCACCCTTCTAAAGTTATCTAGAAACAATTCCATAGTAACTCAGGTATATAATTGAAATTTTTGTTTAAGGGCTTATCTGATTGAGATTTTATCAATTGTTTTATTTCACACTCACACAAATATGTGTTTGTTTTATTTATAAATTTAATAAATAAAACCTCAAAAAATGCATAACAAATCCCTGATTGGAACACGCTTGAGGTGCATACAAGAACTGTACATACTGCATATGTAATATGTATTTCAACTCACTACAACATACTCTTATCAGACTTTAAAATATTAGATAATTTAAAACAGTCAAGCAAATTAAACTAAAATACTAATCGGAATTAAGTAATTTTGGTTCAAGTAGCTTATACTTAGTAAAGTAAATTATACATTCATTTCTTTACAATTTCAATTAAAGTAAGTTATAAAAATTTTGAAGATCTGATTCTTATAAATGATTTAGTACATCGATTTTTTGCAGTCCGTTAAACAGAGGAAAGAAATTTAATGTATAGCGTTCTTAGTTTTCCTGCTAATTTTTCTCTGAACGTAAAAATTAGCCAGTCTACCAGTTAAGCAGAACAAGAAGCCAAAGCTTCGATTTTAAAAGGCAAACTAATTGCAAATTCGGTCAAACACTGTTTTGTAATCTATTACTGTTTCAACGTAGATATATCTTTACTGATTAATGAACAAAAAGTAATGCCAATGGATAATGCAGTCAGTTACTGTTTAAATGAGATCGAAAATTTAGCCGCTACGTTTGTTACAAGAAAAGTTTTAATATGCTTGGAAGCACTGTTTAACGACAATGAAACGGGATTCCATTGTAGTTGAAGATTCAAAATATGCCCTACCACGCTCAACTCACAATCGCAAAACAATAGGCCCTATTACTCAATGAACATTAAATGCGTATTTGATTCGTGAACTTCAGGTAGAAGAATATGACAAAAGTTTTCATTGTTGCTGAAATAATTCTAGTGTATTAGCAATGGATATCTAAAACACTAGAACAACCCAAACTATAATAATTCAATTTTGTAGTATTTTGAATGCTTATTCACGACATTTTCTAATCGGTCGTACGTTTAATACTTTTATCTTTTCCCGTTTTCAAACAGACAATTCGAATCTTAACTTACCAGCACTCTTTCGCATGCATTTATCACAATTTTCAGAGGTTCACAAAATTTGCGTGAGGTACGCTTAATGAATTGCTATCATGTACGCATTGCTGATATCAGACAAGTTGTTTCCATATCTCTTTACAATCAGGTTTTCCTTTTTAATTAGAGCTGTTCCAAGTTATTAACAGTCCAATGAAGCATTATGCAAGAGTATTACTCGCCGATTACTTTCTTACTCTAAATATACATAATTCTTAATCAATACTTCCTTTATATGGTTAAGAAACAAAAGAGTAATGAAATATGTAAAGATCATCATACTTACATTAACTATACCAAGTAAAGAACTTCCATTTTTCAATTCTATTTGTATTATTACTATTTTTTATTGTGGTATAACTGAGTTTCCAAGTTTGTGCACTTGGCCTTTAGGACCTGACAAAAGCCTTCTACAATATCCAGTTTTGATTAACTGCAGTAGACGAAAAAAATTAATATTATACTCCTTGGGTATCTAGTAGCGTTTGAGAGCCGCCTTTAGCTATCTTAATTTTTTTTACCCATTATTGACAGCTGTTATTTCCTTTTCTCAAAGTCATATACCTTCTCAGACCCGACGTAAATTTATAAAAAACATATGTGAACAGATATTTTAGTTATAATTAACTCCAAAACGAAATATATCGTACAGTCGCCCGCATAAATATATAAGCTCTTGGCAAACTTACTTTATTTATTTTATATATCATTTACCAACCTACCTTAAAATTATGTTGATAAAAATTCAGTATTGATTTTACTGAACATTTTTGTATAAATTTTCAAAGTTAGTCAGCAATTTATATATAAGTTAAAGAAGGGATTTTGATCAAACACTTATATATTTGCGCAGGCGAATGTATTTTGTGTAATTAAGATTTAATAATTATGGTTTAAGGATAGGAAAATTGAATAACGCTTACGCATTTTTGCAACTGTCAGCGGAAATGTTAAAATTTGAGCGTTCCGAAGAAGGACCGCCAGGCACAAGTGTTTTAAGAAGTTATTAGTAAAATTAAAGACAGAATATTCGCTAACGCTTAAACTCCTACTACAGTCGCCATCATAAATATATGTATAATCCCTTGGAAAATTTTCCTTCTTTATTTTATACATGATGTATCGACATACATCCGCCCGCATCAATGAATAAGAACTCGAAAAAAGTCTCGTATTATATATAAATTACAGATCCCCTAAAAAATTTATACAAAAAGTCCAGGAAAATCATTTGACTGAATTTATTAAGGCATTTTTAAAGTCGCATAAATGTACATAAGCATTTGGAAAAATTCTCTTATTTATTTTTAGATCATTTATCGATTTACCTTAAAAATGCATTAATAATAATTCAGTCAAATGAGTTTACTGAACTTTTGGTATAAATTTGCAAGGTAGGTCAGTAATTTATATATATATATATATATATATATATATATATAGGAGATAGGAAAATTGGAGATTTTTTTCCAAGTGCTTATATATGCGGGCGACTGTAACTGTTGGTAAAATGTATCCCGTTAAAAAAAATCCTAGAAAATCCGGGAAAATGTGCTGACAAATCAGACGCCAGCACTATTTTATATTTAAGGAATTTTATTCCTGTAAATTCCAGAAGAAATTCCGTTATAGAGAAGAGCTGACTCTAAATATACTGAAATGCCCTGCATTCAGGCGTCCTCCCTCGGTTCACCATTTTCTTTTCCACTCTACAACTGTACCATGAAAGTTTTTTGTTTTAGTTAAGTTCTATTAACCCTTACAGTTGTGATCATTAGTTTTGTTACCCTCTGTACGTTCGAGCCCACCCAATGTTTCTCAAAAACTAAATGGCCTTAAGTCGGAGAGACCTTCCACTTTGGGTCTCTCTTTTCGAGAACGTTTTAATATTTAACTACGTATCATTTTTGAAATCAATGCATCCTTCCTCACTTACCGAGTATGCATTCGCCATTACAAAGTCCCGATGTGCTGGTCAGGGGCGTAATCATGGGGGGGGGGATATTGGGATATATCCCCCCCCAGAAATTTTAGGATTAGTGGTCACAAGATTAATGCCGTGCAGATATTCCGTCTATGTATACACATATAAGTTCATATTCCCCCCCCTCCCGGAAAAATTTTCCTGGCTACGCGCCTGGTGCTGGTCAATTTATTATAGGCAGTAGTCAATAACGGCATTACAGCTCTTCAGGGGTGGACGCATCAACCCGTTTGCATCATAAGGGAATATGAAAAGAAGGCCTTGCTCCAATGTCCTCCAAGTTGTTAAACGAAACCTCTGGGGGTGCCGATTTCAGGTGGAGGTTGGTCCCCCATCTGGAATCGGTTCAAAATTAGGGACCAACAAGTAGATGTCCAACCCCCTCGAGGGCACTGGCACCCCTCTTTCCATTGATAGTGTCGTCTATCCACGGACACGACAACAACAACAACAAAAGAAGGCCTTTGTCGCCAAATTTCATCGGTATCGATCCAGTCAGACCAACAAAGTTGGGCGTATGCATACGGCTCTGGTGCCACTGGCTAAGAAAATAA
The DNA here is from genome assembly GCA_038373885.1 of Cheiracanthium punctorium. Taxonomy (NCBI): domain Eukaryota; kingdom Metazoa; phylum Arthropoda; class Arachnida; order Araneae; family Cheiracanthiidae; genus Cheiracanthium; species Cheiracanthium punctorium. Next base: position 857,482 of record JAWZYV010006947.1, on the reverse strand, counting down.
AGCATACATATACGTTAATGATGCAAATGGGTTAATAACCAAATCCGAGTTGGGAATAGAACCATAATCGTAGGGAGTAGTGCGTTAATCATCATACAATTTGGGGCGGATTTTTCTTTTAAACATTTTTCTTGTTGTTGAAAAGTAAATTATTAAAAAATAAACTGCGTATTTTTTTTAAATTATTTTACGTAAATTCGCACCACTTATTTTTCTCAAATACAAGTCCTGAAAGAAGAAATAGAAAAAAAAAGAGGGGGGCTTTAAAATAATGATTTTTACTGGCTCACCATATCTCCTCCCGTTTCCTTAAAACAACATGTATCTGCAAAAAGGGGTTTATTCCTTCGACTCGAGGATTTCCAGAAGAAACAGTGCCTCAACTAAAAATTCGAATAATCACAGTGACTTCTTTGAAATTTTTCGGCCTCACTATGGTCGAATGGATAAGATGCTGAATATGGTAGATTTTTGAAGTAAGAAAGAAAGTTCTGGGAGGGGGGGGCTACCACGCGACTGTCGATCAAACAGTCTAGCGGTTTGGGCGGTTTTCTCCAGATGCAACGTGAATACGCGTTATAACTCCTTAAAAGTCCTCCGTGCAAGGCACCCTCCCTACGTTGCTGCCCTCGTGTGTGCAGATTCACTTTAAACAATATACACTCCCTTGGCAACTTGATTTATAAGTAAACCTATCTATTTCTTATAAAATATCACTTTCAAGATTATAAGATTTAACAATCCCTCAGAGATAATTTTAAATGCATTTAAATTTTGAAAATGATCTCTCTGCAGTAACTACTGAGAGGAGAAACTGGAGTTATTAACAAAACGTGTCAAGTATTATAAGTATTAGGAAAGGTAAAAGTTTAATTTTGACAACGATATTAGCTTAACTTCAACTGGCGATGCTCCCTTTCTTCAAAATTTAGCAAACACTACAATTCATGCTTAAGCTCTAGTCTATACAATATAAGTCGCTTAGATTTTCATCATTTAATGCTTCTTCCAGCATTTGACATAAAAATTGAGCCAGCTTTTTTTTAATTAAATTTTTTTTCACTTTAGGTCTTAAGATTTATTTTAAAATTTGTATGAACATTTCAAAAAGATGCTGGGGTTTTTTTTTTCACTATCTTTGAGCATATTATTGAAACCCTTGTCCAATCTATATTCATTCAGAAAACACAGAAGCCTATGAGATATTAAAATTTTTATAAGAAAATTGGCAACAGCATTCACTTTGTTAAGTATTCTGCACTATAAAATTGCCATTAATATAAAATTAAATTTTATAATTATTTTTCTTATTGAAATGGGCATCTATGTAATGCTATTTCTTTCCGGTTTCTTTTAGAATACGTAAAATATTTCTTAGTCGAAATTTTCACGAGGTCATTGCACCCATCCGACTCGACCACACCGCACCTGACGTTTGAATGTTAAAATTGAAATGTGTATTTTTAAAATAAATCAGATCAGAGATTACTTGGAGTGGAAAAATAAAATTATAAAGCTCTCAAACAGCTGAAAAAAGAAAAATCTGCCGAATGAATCATTGTTTGTAGCGTCGTTTACGACAAAGTTCAAACTGCGATTACGTCCTTTGACCATGGCACACTTGATCTAACGGTCTGGAGTTTTGAGCAGTTTTTTTCCAGATGTGATTTGAATAGGCGTTAGAACCCTTTAAAAAGTCATTCTCCCAAGTCAACCCTCCGGAGGCAGATGACTCTCGTGTAGGCTTGCCATAACACAAAACTCAAGCCGAAACTGTGATTACTACAGGGGAGCTTTAAGGTTAATATCCAAAATTCTTTTTTTCAATTCCTACTATTAGTTCACACACACACACACTCTCTCTCTCTCTCTCTCTCTCTCTCTCTCTCTCTCTCTCTCTCTCTCTCTCTCTCTCTCTCTCTCTCTCTCTCTCTCTCTCTCTCTCTCTCTCTCTCTCTCTCTCTCTCTCTCTCTCTCTCTCTTCTCTCTCTCTCTCTCTCTCTCTCTCTCTCTCTCTCTCTCTCTCTCTCTCTCTCATCTCTCTCTCTCTCTCTCTCTCTCTCTCTCTCTCTCTCTCTCTCTCTCTCTCTCTCTCTCTCTCTCTCTCTCTCTCTCTCTCTCTCTCTCTCTCTCTCTCTCTCTCTCTCTCTCTCTCTCTCTCTCTCATATATATATATATATATATATATATGTCTTTCCAAGGCCAAATTTTCAATCGTTAATGAAATACTTTTTATTCATCCACTCAAGTTCAAATACATTTTTTAAAACTTGTAGTGGATGACACTTGATGTTAATACAGTTTTTTCAAATTTTAATTCATTAATTAAATTTAATTAATTAATTTTAGATCCTGTTACGTGGGATTAAAAAGGAATGAAAACAATAAACTAAACAAACAAACTGGATTAACGGTATCGACACTTGCTTCACAAACGGCCATGCATTCATTAATTAATTAATAACTACTTACTTACTTAATTAATTAAATTTAATAAAAAGTAACTAAAATAAAATTTTCTTTGTTGATCTAAGAGTAGGAATTGACTTTTTTTAAAAATTATTCTGCTCTGTGTTTACCTTCTCAAATATTTGAACCATTGTCATATCCTTGGCAGCCTAAACTGCAAATATATAACCATATTTTCTGTTATAACTTAATATTGTCTACAATGTTCTTGCTATTTGTTGACCAAATCAGCCTTCATATACCAATCGGCATAACTTGTTTTCATGTTTGGATTCGTTCGTACAAGAGTTACCAGAAAAGCTTCTTTTAAGGTAAAATGAAAACTTTTAGATGTTTATTTTTTTAATATTGCATGAAATACGATACAGCGATAAGCAGAGTTTCTAGACTGGATTTTTTTTAAGGCCAAATTCCTCAACGTATTTCATGTAGTATTAAAATAATAAACATCTAAAAATTTTCATTTCGCCTTAAAAAAGACACTCTGGCAACCTTGGTACAAGACAAGAATTTTATTGTCCAGACAGCCAACGAGAAGGATTACTTGTTTTAATGAGTTTTAGAATTTCACCATCAGTATAGCTATTATGAAAAGTTAAATCGTATTTTTGAAAGGAATCTTTTTTTTCCCCATTTCGAAATTTTTAAAAGGATCCTGAGCCTTCCCGACTGGCTGGAATCGTGCAATAGACGACCTTGAGAGCAGTGACTGCGCCAGCGAGGGCCTGCATACGGTCTCGATCAAAAGAAATTTGCGTTTGCCTTGACGCACCGCGTTTTAATTAAAATTTTCTATTTTGAACTCTGCGTCGGACTGCCAACCAAAAGGAGCCTCCTGGTCCACCCAAGTAAACTTTGAGAGTCTCAAAGTTTACTTGGGGGGTCCGGGGTTACCAGGAGTTGCTTGGAGCAGTGGCGTAGCTAGAGGGGGAATGGAGGGGCATCTGTCCCTGTTCGCAGCACCCGAGGGGCGCCAAATTGTGCATTAAAAAAAAAGTCCACTACTCCCCCTCACCCATAGGAGGGGGCGTAAAAATTTCAGTTGTCCCCGGGCTCTGAAAACTGTAGCAACGCCTCAGGCTTAGGGTTACCAGATTGGCCTTTTTAAGGCCAAATTTGATGAATCGGGTCTTAAAAACAAAAACACTTGGCTGTAAATTTTCATTGTTGGCCTTTAAATGAATTCGGCATTTTCCTACCCTTGGTTTTCCTAACTTGTAATTTTGGGGTTCCTTTTAACCCCTTAACGGTCGTATCATTATCAAGAAAAAGGTCATAAAAGTGCTTATTTTTTTCTTCCAGAAAATTGTATAAAAATAAGTGCATGTACAATATATGTATTCATTTTAAGGTTGTGGACAATTTTTTAGAGCGAAAAAAAGAAAATAAGTTAAATTTCTAGGAAAAGCCAACATTCAGGGTTATTGTGACTGAATGTGTGTTTTCTAGTGAGTGGGGAATCAATAGAAATTGGATGTTTTAAACACTAAAGGAGAATTTTATTAAACTTACTTCGTAAAATATATAAATATTGTAAAGTTTTCTTTGAACATAAGTAAAAGAAGTGAGTTAAGATTGACCACGTGTACGAATACGTGTATTGTGATATGCATATGCATATCACAATACACGTATTTGAGTACTGCTACCATCTATTTAAAAATAAGCTATCTCCGAATTAAGTTAAAAATAGACTTGTATTGCCATCTGTTGTATAAAATAAGACATAAAAAAATCCGTGCATAAGAATTGAAATGCTCTTATCTTTCTGGCGCATAACATTTGAACATTATTGCCCGCATATATGACGGGCACGAGAAAGTGAAGGAGAAAGCTTAGCCCGTGATTTTGACGGGAGCGAGGCTTAAGGGGTTAATCAGCCGTGAACATTTACAGCAATATCTACAAGAGGAAAGGAATTGTCTTTAGCCAGTGTTGTTTCCCTTTAGATAGTAAAGTGGGAGCCTCTAAAATTCTGCAGTGGCAAAAATTGTTCACGCTGAGAGGCTCATCCTTCAGTTCATCTCTCTCTCTCTCTCTCTCCGTGCTAGGCAATAGCGGACTGACCAAGTGGAAGACGTGGAAAATTTCACATGGGCTACCTACAATTTGAGCCGTTTTAGAAACTCCTCCCCCGTTTTACAAAAAACATTTTTTAATTTATGGGCTGGGCCGTGGTGTGGAAAATGACGTTTTCCACACCAAAATTTTAGGGCCAGTCAGCCCCAGGTTATGAGGCTTTAGCCAACGAGGAAGCGACGTAACCTGGCGCCAATAACTGTTACGCCACAACAACGAGTGATGCACAGTAGAGATGAGACGGGCTCGGGCTCGTGAAAAATTTCTTTATTGAACATACTCCTTGAAACAGATTTTAAAAAGTGATTCATAAGGAAAATAAAAGTACTTATATAAAAAAAAAAATAGTGGCACAGGCACCTAGAAGGTGCGTGAAGCTCTTTGGGTATTTCAGAACAGCAGCTTATATTACTTAGTTAGTCATGAGTTCCGACATTAATTCATAAACATGGATATAAAGAATTAGAAAGTGCATTGAGAGTTTGCAACTATATTTTTCTTTAATTTGCATAAACGGCAAAATTTATTGTATTCTATCAATGAAGTAATTGAATTTTTTTTATCTTTAGCTGAAATTTCGGGCTCGGGCTTCAAAAAATGAGCCCAAACTCATCTCTAATGCACGGAGGGAATATGGTGATGGCATGGCATTCCCATTAGGCGACTTTATCAAAATACAACCTTTGACTAATTAGCCAGCTCAGGGTAAGTAGCATAACTAAAGGGGGCAGTGTTGCACGGGCGGCACTTCTTTGGGGGAGGGGTCGAAATATTTTGTTTGAAAGGGGCGCTGTTTAAATCCTTCACCTAGGGCGCCAAATGTGCTTGACGGCAGCAACTTTTCGCAGCTATAGGTGGCGTTGCAATCAATCCTACTCCCTACCATCTGCTCCAAAAGCTTATAATATCAATAAAAAAGAAAAACGTGTCATGTATTATGCTTAAATATATTTTACTATTTATAAAATATATAGTTCTCTCATCGGCCCATAGGGAATAACGCTAAACATGGAAAGAATTTGTTACTACTAGCACAACTTTTCCTGCGCCGCGGAACTGACATTTTTCTGGCACCTAATAGGTGGACCAGCGTTGCCTCTTATGACATATTTTCTGTTATGAAGAGATGGACGAACTGACAACCAAACTCATTCCGGTAATCGAACCCGAACCCATGATGCGGTAGAATGGTTCTTTAACCACTACACAACCCGGGTGCTAAAAAGATGAGAATTTCACACATGAATTCTAGGACTTCAGGAAAAGGAGTAGCGATTAGACATAATCTTAAAATTCCAGTTAGTGTAGTGAAAGGAATTCCTCCTGTTCTGCGTTTACAGAATCTTTCCAGATTCCGAAGAGATAGGATTAACTCCCTTGGTCGGTTGTCCTGTTACGGTTCTCATAATCACAAGCCCTTACAATCCTGCAACATCATAAATAGCTAATATCATAATGACTGACCGGTTAATTAACAAAGTCCCTTATGTTTTTTCTAAATGACATCGTTTAACAATTTTGGCTTTTTTCTCCTCTTTTTTAACGTTGGCCTAGCTTGCTGAATTCAATCGGGCAACCTTGTCTCAGGCTTACTCACAATCCCTTTGTAAATGTAAATAATATAGACAAAATATGTGCAACCTTCGGAAAGTCGCGGGCCAAATTTAGGAGGATAGCAAAGTCCCGGGCCAACTTTAGGATATCAGCGAAGTCGCAGGCCGTATAATTGGAATTTATATGGCATTTTGAATGATTTATATGGGCTTTATATGGGTTTTGATATGTTACGCGGGCCATATCCGGACCGGAGGTTCTCCATATGTGATGTAGACGTTTCCACAGATATAGAATACACATGCCATCTTGTCAAACGCACTTATGGTCAAAGAGTGGAAAAAGAAAAGAAACTCTTATCAACGGGTCCGAATTTAATTTTTAAAAAATCACCAGGCATTTTTTGAAATTAGGATTGTTGATAGTGGCATATAGTAAAAGCAAAAGCTGTGCACCAGCCTTAAAAGTTACTGCCTGCAGTCACTGTCTAAATGTATAAGCACTTGGGAAAAATTCTTTCTTTATCTTATACGTATAAAAATACCTCACTTTCAAATTCAATGTGAGTAAATTTTATGTGCATAAGGTAAAGGTAAACTTATACAAAAACGTTAAGTAAAAGAATTTGAATTTTTATCAACGTAATTTTAAAGAAAGTAGATATATCGTATATAAATAAAGAAAAATCTCCCAAGAATATATATATTTATGCGGGTGACTTAAAAGCGGGAGGGGGCAGATTAGGGGGAAGGCATCAAAGTTTAATGGTTTTGGTTTTATCTAAAAAACCGTGCATCTTAAGTGTGTTCCTTTAGAAAAGCGATAAGCGTCATTGGATTTTAAACAGCTTTAAAAACAAACTAGTGATGTTAAACCCTCGAAGAAATTAATAATGTTCCTTCACGAACTATATTCTAAACTAACATTGACAGTTAACCTACATGTCTCATGTAACTTTTAGAAAAAATGCATAAACGCAAAAATGGTCTTCAATAATGGGCAGAATTGTACGGACGTAGTTATAGCTTTCACATGGTGGGGCTCAACTATGGGGAGAAGGGGTCCATTCGTACTGTAAAATTGAAAATGTATTGAATTTCAGTTACATTAAAAAATATTAATCTATATTTTTTTATTACCCATTAAAATATAGGTTTTACAATATTCGGCCGAAATTAGTTCTTTTTGCATAGATTAGGGGGAGGGGGTTCAGCCCTCCTAACCCCCTTATATAATTCTGTACAGAAGTGTTACCTTATTAGGAAAATACTGCAAAATTGCGTATGCTTAGCATATTTTCCCGAGTGTTTCGTAACTACTAAAGTTTCATTGTTTGTAATAACTCACAGAACGACTTGCAGAAACATCTTAATTTTTTTCGAATATCTTACGCAATCGATTTCTTTAAAAAGCTGTTCAAAAGTTGCATAATTTCCAGAAAGAACAGCTCACAAATTGAAAAGATTAAAAAAGAGTCTATTACAAATTGAAAGCTGACGAAATTGTCTACGAAGATTCTAATTTCATTCTTTTATCGCCATTTCCAAGATATTCACGAAATTATGAGAGGAAATTTAGCTGACACTTGAATACTTTTTGATGGTGTGTAATAATGTAAAATTACAATTATAATATTCCTGCAAATGCTGACGACTTGAATTATTCTAATTTAATAATACGAAAAACAGTTAATTAAACTAAATCACTAATTAATTGATAGTTTAATTTTTTTTATTTCCAATGGCAAGAAAAAAGGACAAACTCTTACAGAATACAAAAAAAAAATGAATAACATCATTTCATTACTGTTTATTTTCGGATAATTTCATTAACTGTTGCTGTTTTTTAACTTGTTGATTGTAAAAAATAAAGCAATTTCGAGCAACTGTGGTTCAATCAGAAACCTTATTGTTACTTTCGTGAATAGAAAACAGTCTTAGTGGTATTACCTTTTGTATTCTTATTTGACCGCTGTTATCCCGGCAATTACCTTGGTTCCCCCCCCTCTCCCTCTTCCCGAAGAATGAGAATACACCCTACGCACACTTTCGCAGGAGTTAAAATTCATTTTTCAATGGATCGGTCAAACCGATTTGAAGATGAAAACGTCCCCTTGATGCGAATTTGGATATAAAAATTATATCACACTATTCAGCTACGTCTGGCCTAATCTTGCAACATTTACGTCTGGTAAAGAATTATTATAAATAAGAAGTTATAACAGAATAAATATTTAGATTTGTATACCGTGTGAATCTTATCATTCTGCGGGTTTTTTTATAGTAAAAATATTATATCTATAAATGTTATTTTTAAATACTCTTAACATTTTAAATTATTTTAGGACAATTTTTTCTTAGGCGGGCACTTGCAGTCTAGGCATTCGATACTACTAAGATCTTGTTTGCTATTTTATTATAGGACAACTTAGTTAGCAGCCAACATTAGACTCTAAGAAGCAGGTTTTAATGATTTTGAATCAATTACAGATGAGAGACCTGCACATGGATTGGCACCTCCAGAGGTATCGTTTGAACATGGGGGAACTTTGAAGACACGACAGATATTACCTGCATCAGCTCCTTTTACCGTTCAAACAAAGCAGTGCAGCTCAGAGAGGCTGTCACTCGCCCAAATTCAGACCAAGGTCCGCGGTGCTTGACTTACGGTGTTCTAATTAAACTGAGTTTCAACCATGGGCGCCGACAAATTATTTTTCCGGGGAGGGGGGCAAAGACTACTTCTACGTATCGTTATCATGTTGGAAAGAACAAAAAAGCAAGAGAAAACACTGCGTACAAAATCTAGGAAGGGGCGAGTGCCCCCCTTGCTCTATGCTGCCGGCGCCCATGGTTTCAACCGACTATGCCAATCCTGCGGAGAGGAGAATGCAAGAATATTCAAAACTAGTGCCGGCATTTGAAGCTGTTCTTTAAAGAAATCGTGTATTTTTTTAACAGTTTTAATAAAAATCGTATTACGCCGAAGTCTCAAAATTTTTCAGGGGTTTCTTCGGAAGCTGTTACCTATAAACGGTAAACCTCTAAGAGTTACAAAATATTCAAGACAAAAGTTAAATATATAGGGTTCAGCTATACACATTTGTAAATGGATGGTGCACCCCACCATGGTAGAGTGGATAAGACGCTGAACATGGTAGATGGCTGAACCTTCGGGCTTACCTCGAAGCTATCTAACTAACGATCTGAGTTTTGGGCGCTTTTCTACAGATGAAACGTGTGTAAGCGTTAGTTAGCAGAGGCCTTAAAAAGGCCTCCGCAAAAGGCAAACTTCCCCCCCCCCGTAGGCAGATGCCCTTCGTGTAGGCTTGACACAGCTCAAAACACACTCTAAATGTGTCGTAGTACTAGACCATTTTGCAATAGGACTTCTGTGCTGATTTTGTTCTGAAAATTGTGAAAACACATAGGTTTATTGTTTTAAAGACTGCATAGTTCAGTTTGCAGTGTAACATTCAAAGCAATTGCTAGACTTTGACAAATTGTATTTTTTAAACTGTTCAAGTTGTTTTTCGTTCCTTTCCAAGATCGGTTTTAGGGAGATTCTAAAAAGGTCGATCACCAAATGTTAACTGTAATCCATTTTTCAAAAATTTTGGAATTTTACTCTCTCTCTCTTTTTTTTTTTTTTAACATTATAGTATATAAGCCTAGAATAGCGTATACAAGCGTTCTAGATAATTATTAAGTAAAACATTTAATTATCAGATCTGTAGGTTTCAAATTTTTGACATCTTTGCTCAGTAGGTTATAAATTTCGGACGCCTTTGATCATTAGATTACAGACTTTAGACATTGGTGATCTTTTGGTTACTGTTTTTGAGCATTGGTTTCTCAAGATATGTGAAAAAAACAATGCTAGGGGCTAAAAATATATTAAATTAGTTCTATATAATTGTATTTGTTAGTAAAATGTATAATATTTATTTATTTATTTATTTATTTTTAGAAGTCTTATGTCTTTTGATAAATTGAGTCACAAAAATAGTATACGCAAAGCGATATATTTAATTTCAATTATTCATGTTATATGTATTTAAACAAATGTTCTTGGTCTCACGTTGACACATTGTTACAAGTATTGAACTTGCAGTTTCGGTTTAAGGATGTTTTTTTTTTCTTTTTTTTTACCGCAGGATAAAAGAAGGGGTACATCAAGAGGTGAACAAGATAGTCGATACTAAAACAAATGATCGTAAACTACGCTCTTAGAATGTTAAACAACTTATGAAAATCGGTTTTTAATTTACATATATCATAAATTTGCTAAAAGTACTTTCTTTATTGCTAAAAACATTATATTTAGAAATAAATAAATAAATAAAAAGATTCATTCTGCGATCATTTATATTTTTTTTTTCCTCTCCCGCCTTTTATATATCTAGGTTATGTCTTTAAAATACATAAACTAGAGCTTTTATTCATTTTCATTGATTAAATCACACAGTTAAAATGCATTAAGTCAGTTTCAGAACTCAATCAGTATTAAATAATATTTATCGTATAAGAACTAATTTTTTCGTCAAAAACATTAAATTATGTTATATTTCTAAAGATTGACAGCTTAACTCTACAGGACTGCTCTAAAACTGTGAACGTCAGCTTCGGGGTTCCTCAAGAGCGTGGAGGTTCGCTGTTTTCCACAATTTCAGCATCACCAAATCACAGATAGACCCGCCTTAAAAAGTTTTCGTGGTCAGATTTCCTGCTTTAGTTTTATGACTAACTAAATAGTTTTTGGAAAACACATAGTTCGAAATAAGTATGAGATGTTATTATTTCACACGACATGATTCTTTTTGCACAGAGAACACTACTTTAAAGGAGAAACAGACATTGGAAATCTGATTTACTTTCGAATACTTTTTTAAGAGGGTGAACAATCAAATATGCTTTTAAAAGACATGCACATGGAACATAAAATAACTTAGATGTTCAAATTCTGAATTTTCGGCCGAAAACATAGAGCAGACTGAGACGATTCCATACATATATAATTTACGTCTGTTTAGAATGTATAAACACTCATATAATATGGTTATGTCATTGAAAATGGTAGACGGCCGAAGTGTAGGTCTCGGGGTTAGGGTCCCATCGCGCGGCTGTCCATCTAACGGTCCGGAGTTTTGGTAGGTTTTCTCCAGATGTAACGTGAATACGCGTTAGAACCCCTTAAAAAAGTCTTTCTACCATAGCACCCACCATCCTTGGCAGATCGCCCTAGCGTAGCGTTGCCACAATCACACAAACATATAATATGGTTTTTAAAAATGTAAACAAACGTGATGTGTCTACAATAAAGCTTTCAAACATACAACACAAACTTCCCTTGCTAGAACCTGTACTTTATGCTTTTAAAAGTGTGACCCTTACTCTGCAAGGGCGGATTAAAGGGGGGGCGGAGGGGGCGACCGCCCTCCCCTGAGAAAAAAGAATGTAATGTAAAAGATCCTATCTTACTTCCAAAAAATGGATGTATATGTCAATCTTCTAACTAACCGCCCCCACCGACAAGCTAACCGCCTCCCCCCCCCCCGAGAAACTTGCATTAATCCGCCACTGTTACTCTGTCTGTTACTGTGTCTGTTTCTCTGTCTGTAGCAAATGCACACATGATAGAACTCAGAATTCAAATGAGAATTTCAACCATTGTCTATCAGAAGGCTTACCAAAAAATGTTTGTTTCAATTAGTACTTTGAAATCGGATGTTTTATATGCTGTTATGTGTTTTAATATTAGTGCTTGCAGCCACACATAAGTTATAAAATATTTGGGAACTGACCCAGGCAATAACATATGAAATATTCCTTAAGAAAAATGGATGAGGCTCGAGTCTGAGAAGCATCACACAGTTTCCAAAAACTTTCTAAATCAGAGTTAAAAACAAAATGATAAAACAAAATATAACAGATGCAGAAATGTCAGTGGCGGATTATTGAAAGTTTGTCGGGGGGGGGGGGGGGGGGGGTTAGTTTGTCGGTGGGGGCTGTTATTTAGAAGATTGACATATACATCCATTTTATGGAAGTAAAATAGGATCTTTTACATCAATTTTTTTTCTCTCGGGGGGAGCGGTCGCCCCCTCCGCCCCCCCTTTAATCCGCCCTTGAGAAATGTTAAATCAAAATGATTATGCTGCTGGAACGTTTTAAAGCAATATGTTTTAAGCACTATTTATGTTTTTAGTTTTTTGCCTTTTACTCAAAATGTGTTTTTTAATACTTTAGTAAACTTTTCTCAAAATCCGTTCCAGGTAAACAGGTGAATCTATCCAAAATTGTTTAACTAACCTGTTTCTTTAAAAATACCAAACATTAGAAATCTGAGCGTAAAAAATTTGAAAATAAAGCATTTTCTTTTCTTTTCTAATTAAGGGTATTTTAAAGTTTTTTAGTAAAACATTTTTAATTTTATTCCTTTTCAGCCAAAATGAAAATTGCTTCTTATTCTCAGATAGTATGTTTTCTCGTACCATACGAAAATTTAAGGTGATAAACTCAAAAGTTTTTTTAGAAAAGTGTACCAAACAGACATACGGTTCAAAAAATTTCATAGAGATATGTAAAAATTTAATTAGCTCTTAAAAACTAATTTATACATCAAATTAATGTTTTTTTATTTATGTATGAACTATAATATATATCTACATACAGTGGGCAAAAAATTTCATTTCTAACTCTATTTATAATAAAATACATTATGTTAAATCTTTTGAAAAAATTCCTCTTTGAGATGTTCCATGTGTCCTTAACAGATTTTGCTTGAAAAATTATTTTTAAAACTCACACAGATGCTACAAGTATTTACATAATTTGCCCTGTTTCACTTAATTATTTTTCAATATATTTTTAAAAAATAACATCTTAAATGCATGAAATAGTACAGCGAAATATATAAAATCCCTTACCTTTAAATAAAAACCGAAATATCGCGACTGCGGCCCGTCAGAAACTATCCATAAACTCCCGCTTTTCCCCGTTCTTGTATACACTGCTAACACAACACTACCGTTTCATACGTTTTTCTCTAAGAGAATACGGACTGCGAAACCGCTTCTCTGTTTCCTTTCATTCAGGTTTCGCTTTGCACGCCAAATTCCGAAAATGTCGCCAAGATGCATTGTGAATGTATGTCTAGTTTCCTTCTCGTGCATTCATTCATGTGAGACAACTTGGTTGAAGGAAATGGAAATTTTTCTTTTCTTCTTTTTTCTTTTCTTTTAATCCATTGTTGCAAAACTGTACAATGAATGTTCCTGGACAAGCTACGGGTCATCTTTTGCTATAACGGTTTTCGATGCTGTTTCTTTGCATTGAACAATTCGTAACGGATGGAAACGAAAAAAGTTTTTGGAAGTTAAGAATTATTCGGAGCTTATTTGAATAGATTACTGTTTCATTGGGCCACTTTTTTATTTTCAATATAAAACCAACGATTATAACAACTATAAGCTACTTCAAACTTAAAAATTGTTGTAAAGTTTAAATCAGACTACTCACAAATAAAGTAAACCACTAACTCCCCGCCCCTTCTAAATAGTTTTTTTAAACTTTACACTCCAGATTGCAAACCGTGCATCAAGATTATAAAACATGAAAACAGGCTGTCCAAAATAGAAATAACACAGATATGTTTTTAAGACTTAACATGCATTGATTTAGAATTTAACTTCGGATTGTCAAAATATTAGAATCACAATTATTTTAGATGTATTAAGTATGTCTTTTCCTTATTCCATACATTTTTTCTACTCTTATTTATTTGTTATATATTTACAGGGGGTCCCTGGATTTATGTCAAGACTTTAAGTGTAGTTTAAATACATATTTTCCTGTCTAATGGCTGAGCCAACTGCTGACTGTGGGCTTGACCACTACTAAGGGCGGAGATGTAAGCAATTTCATTAGAGGGGCGTCTAGTAGGCAGATCAATGTTGCCCTCTATGAGTGGTCTCTTAATATGGAACCCATTTGAGATGAGAGACCTAGCACCTGGATCGGAACACCGAGAAATATCGTTTGAGCATGGAAGGCACTGCAGCCACGACAGATTTTACGTGCTCTAACTCCCTTTAGCGTACACTGTGTTACCGCAGTCCACCCGAGAGAGATTGTCAGCCTCCCGAGTACTGATCAAGGTTGGTGCTATTTTACTTTCTGTATTCTTATGAGAACCGAACTTAGACGGTTCCCATACTGGAGGTTCTACCCCTCCACTTCACTCCCTTATGGGTTCCCATAGGAGCCACTGCTGGGACAGGAAAATACATATAAAGAAACACTTTTACTTTCAAAACATGTATGGATAGTATTGTAATCATGAAAAAAGCGAGTATGAGATTTTGATATTTTTACACGTTTTGAGGTATTCGGAATTCATTTATGCTATTTTTACGGTGGTGTATGTATGAATGTGCGCAGTGGCGTAGCCAGAAAATTTTCATATGGGGGAAGGGGGGGTCACGGCTACTGCAACTCACATATATGTATACGTGTGTGTGAACAGAGAGTGAAGAATATACATTTTGTATGGCAAAAAATTCCTCATGGGGGGAGGGGTTGTGACCCCCCTATCCCCCCCTTACCTACGTCGCTGTATGTGAGGGAACACGATAGCTCCTAAATTGTGCATTCAAATTATCTCAAATTTTGTATATATATTATAGACTACCCTCGTACGACAAGCTTTGATTTCGGTGTATATATAAGACGTAGTCTTTCACACGGCTACAAACAAGAATTTTTATACGTATTACGGCCGACGGATGCAAATTCTTGAAAGTGCGCTAACGTCTAAATGGTACATTCGATTGAGCGGAAATCGGGTATAGACATTATATATCACAGTTTCATGACCTACATAGATTTTGATGAGTGTAGAACTGTTAGTATGTTCACAGGGTTTCAAAAAATTAAGCTTATACATTATGGCATACAGACATGGCATAAAATCATTAAATTACGCTAGTGTCTAAATGGTGCATTCGAATAAAGTCAAACTGATTATATATATTCTGATCACCGTCACAAAACCTGCATTGGTGTGTGTAAGACTTATTTTTGTACAGGGCTACAAAAAAGAGTTTTTATAGATTACAGCCTATAGACACAAATTTAAAGTTCGCTGGTGTTTATATGGTGCCCAAATTAGCTGCGCAAATTATAAATCACTGTCTTAGGTACTGTATAGATTTTTCTGTCCAATGACCAGGCGAACTGCGGACTATGTGCTTGACCAGGCTTGACCATTGTGAGGGCCAGAGATGTGCAAGTTTAATATGAGGGCGCCTAGCAGGCAGACCAACGTTGTCCCCTATGAGCGGTCTATTAACTGAACCAATTTCAGATGAGAGACCTGGTACCTGGATCGGCACCCCCAGATGTATCGTTTGAACATGGAACACATTGGAGCTACGAACATATTTTACGTGCATCAGCTCCCCTAAGCATTTACGGTTCCACAGTAGTCCATTGGAGAGAGGTTGTCACCATCCCAAGCTCTGACCAAGTTCGAAGCCGCGTGGCTTCTGTACAGATTTTTAAATATACTCAATGAAACACATAAATACACGAATTTGAGAGAAAGTTGTCAAACACCATATTATATAATTTTCAGTTTTGTTTTTTACTTGATTATTCACCAATTCAAATTTATTTAAACGCTTGATAACGATCAAGTGTTTGAAAAGTCGAGTGGGATCGCTCCAGATTTTTTGTATAGCAATGTTCACTATACAAAAAACGTAGGCTTAGAAAAAAGAAATGAGTATAAAAAGCTCTTTATTTACATAATATTGCAGTAAGTGCTCAAATGCGCCACAATCAATCAATAGCAGACAGAGAAATTCATTTTGGGAAGTGTTAGTTTTTAAAGAAATGCTTATTTGACTATTAAAAAATGTAGAATAAAGCAAAATATTCCGCTAAAGCAACATAAGTTTTTGTGAAGGGCTAATTCATAAAAAAAAAGTTCATTTGGCTTAAAAAAGTGTACAAAATAAAATGTTACCAGCAAGCAATTCTTTTTGAGGGGGGGAGGCTAAAAGCCCCCTACCCCGTTCCCTAGATCCGCCACTGCCACGAACATCGATATAGGCCTGGCAACACGTAGCAAGTGATGGCCATACACCTTTGAAGACGTTAGGTGTTTCACGGACAGTTGCAGTGATGAGGCTTTTACGATGAGGTCTTCATCAGCGTCAATTGGAGTATTTAAGTGAGTACCTTGAGCTGTCCCCATAAGAAAAGTCGGTGCTTGATAAATCTAGTTAATGTACTGGCCAAGCAAAAGCTTCACTTTGCCCAATCAATTGAGGACCAAAGGTGGCACTGAAGTCAGTATGCACATATTGAGGAAATGGGCTGGAGCCCCATCGTGTTGAAACCATGTAGTATTTTGAACAACTGCAACTCTCTTATCAAGTAATTCCCACAATGCCTCCTGAAGGAATATTCAATATGTCGTGCTGTTGAGTTGATGCGGTACCAAAGATGGGCCAATAAGGAAATCATTCGCAGCACCCGACCTTAGTATTTCCTGTTTTTCTGCCGACTCTTTTTATTTCGAACCCACATTGCTTCACAAAACAAAACAAAAAAAAAGTACATACAGCTCGTGTAAAAACTTTAAGGCCAGGTAACGTTTCTGCAATGTTTTCAATGACAAGAAATATTTGCTTCTTCAAGCTAGCATGAGAAAGTTTATTTCTAACTTCAGAAGACTAATACGATAGACAAAAGTTTTAATTATGGACTATCACAAAATTAAGGGGAAAATGAAAAACAGCTTAATTTTAGTGTGTAAAAACTTTAAGGCCACAATTAAAATTTTACAATATTTTTGTACAAATAAATTTAATACTCTCGAATTTATTTCCTGATTTAGAATACAAACGTGCTTTATCATCCAGTGGGAAAAAAACAGTTTTGCGACTTGCTTCGACAAGAAAATATTCAAGTACAGAAATTATTAAGCAAACTTGTTTCAATGTTTGTAGGAAATTTATTTGCAACACTGTTGATAGGGCTGGTATTTTGCAGACTGCAGCAAAACTTGTTAAACCCCCGTTATTACCCGTATATAAAATGCAGCGTTTATCATTTGCTCGAGAGCGTATATAAAATGCAGCGTTTATCATTTTCTCGAGAGCGTATATAAAATGCAGCGTTTATCATTTGCTCGAGAGACAATGACTTGGGACGACCACTGGATCCAGGTAGTTTTATCCGATGAAAAAAAAATGAAACTTAGATGGTCCTGATGACTGGACATAATACTGTTGCGATTTGTGAAAAGAAAAAGAAAATTTTACCCAACGTGAAATCGGTGGGGCAACTATTACGACATGATGATGCGCTTTTCTTTACTGGAGTTAAATGTCTGGCCATTATTTTAACAAAAATGAACTCCGAGGCATATAAAAAAATTCTTGAAGACCACCTATTGCCACATGTACTAGTTGATTTGACAGGAGAAAGCTGGCTTTTCCAACAGGATAATGACCCGACTCACAAAAGTCAGCTTATGAAAACCTAGTTTAGGTGCAAAAATATTCAAATTTTACATTGACTATCTAGGAGTCCTGATCTCAACCCCATTGAGAATCTCTAGAGTAGTCTTGCTCAACGCTTATATAGCCATGGAAGGCAGTATTCTTCGTCTGTCAAATTAAAATCTGCAAATAAAGATAAATGGCATAAAACTGATCCATTATTGTGCCAGAACCTCATTCTATCCATTAAAACGAGAATATTCCAGCTGAATAAGAATAATGACAGCTCAACAAAGTATTACTGATTGTTTTCTGTATTGTTAAAATGCATTTTTGTTCCGTGGCCTTAGAGTTTTACACAGGCTGTTATGAGTTATCTTTTATAAAATTATGGACATTTCGCAATAAAATATTTTCAAATTTTGTCTGCTTAATGCCTTTCTTATAAATCGTACTAAGCAGTAGAATTAAATTTTTCAGAAAGTGTTTTTATACTTTTTGAATATTCACGATAACTTATACTCGCCTTAAAGTTTTTACCTACTCTTGTATTTTACCTACCCTTAAAGTTTCGCCCATGAATTCGGGGACACCCTGTATACCCATTAGCATCCGACTATTTCATCACATTCTCCAATTTATGTTGATGCAAGAAGTGATAAATAAATTTCCGAAACAGACTCTGTTTCGTTTATAGTAAAATAAAAATAGTTTAAACTAAATTTATCTTAAGATCTCTTCTTTAGTTATGCATTACTTCATATCTCTAACGTTGCATCGTAATATACGGAATTAATAAACTGTGCCCGCTCAATTTCTGAGTGCTTTTTTTCTAACATTTTAGTTGAAAATTTTTGCCGTTTACTTGAAAATAATGGTGTCCGACCAGTGGCTGAACGCGTTTGCGCTCTCATCTGGGAGACGGTAGATACCTGGTTCAAAACCAAGTAGCATTCGCTGACCTAACCAGAGTTTTCCGTGGTTTACTTCGAATTTTAGGATAAATGCGGTATAGGATCCCTTAGAAAGTCCCCCACGGAGGACAATTCTCCCCTCGGCCTAAATACCTCGCGCAGATAATTGGCCGTAACACCACATTTGCATTTTTTTAAATAATGTTGTTAGAGCAAGAGCCAGCGACCGCCAGACCTTCGTCATAGTATAAAAGCTGAAACTTTCTCTGTGCATACCCCCCAACAGAGGTAGGAACAATCGGCCACTCTAAAGTTTGGAGGATCGTGGCTTTGTCAGGACAGGTGGCAAAGGTGTATAAAATTGCCGAAAATTTCGTCATTTCATAAAGCTCAATTTTTTTATATGTTCTTCTTCGCAGTAATAGAAATCACTTTATCCCTTGCCAGACACTTTTCCATCGTGGCAAACCCCCGCCAGACAATCTCAAAGTCATGGAAAACTGTTGTGTTTGTAAACTACCGCGACGAAGTACGTCAAGCTGTCATAAAGTGCAAAGCACATTTTATACTGCTACTTCTGAACTTTCTTACGCGCGAACTTTCTTGCAGCGCGCTCGTAATAGAATTACGTTTTTCAAGACTTTGAGATTGTCTGGCGGGGGTTTGCCACGATGGAAAAGTGTCTGGCAAGGGATAAAATGATTTCTAGTACTGCGAAGAAGAACATATAAAAAAATTAAGCTTTATGAAATGACGAAATTTTCGGCAATTTTATACACCTTTGCCACCTGTTACCTGTCATCCAAACTTTAGAGTGGCCGATTATTCCTACCTCTGTTGGGGGGTATGCGCAGAGAAAGTTTCAGCTTTTATACTATGACGAAGGTCTGGCGGTCGCTGGCTCTTAGACTATGCTGTTCATTATGGAATATTGGAAGAAAATTGCAGCAGCATTACATTCTTCATGAAATACGTCGTTTATATTCATTAGATCATGCAGAGAGGAGCAGACGCTTCGAATTGTATCAGAAAGTTTTTTTGTCAGTGGTTTTTTTCTTTTTATCTTATTCGGAATAGGGCAGTTTTAACGTTTTTTTAGAAGTTTTTATTGGATATCAACGTTTTTCTTAAATATAGTAATTTTTAAAAAAATATTTCAGCTCTTAACTATCGTATCAAGTATACTCATTTATGCATCACAAAATTAAGAGAGTATTTAACAAAAACTTTCGGCCTCGTCAACGGTATACGAACACACAAGCCGCCGGCCCGAGCCGATCACGAAACCCTCATTTGTCTTATATTCATTGAAATTTTCGTACTGCAGTTGGAATCATCTACAGCGATAAATTGAAGACTAAAACATTTAAAATGTTGTATTAGTTAAAAGATGGCTTCAGTCGCTTTTGCTGCTGTTGTTTAAAAAAATTGGGATCCATAAGTTTTAATATCAGTGTTTGAAAACGGCCGAAATGAAAAAGTTTCATCAGTTATAGAGAAACACTTGGTTTTTAATTTAAAATTCAATATTTTTTTTATCCTTTTATGTAGTAGATTTTCATTAGTGGTACCAAAAGAACCTAGATACCAAATTTCACCAAAATAGGTCGAGCTGTTTTTTTTTTTTTTTTTTTTTTTTTAGCGCTCTATTCTGAAAATCCAATTTTTTGTTAGAACAGCGCAAGTTTGGACACTTTCACAGGAAGAAATATTAGTTTAATCCATTTGAAATCCGGTATGCCTCTATTTTCAACTCTATAAAATGACTCTTTTCAGATCATTTTTAATTTTGCAGAAATTTTAAGGTAATTAATTATTTTTTTTTATTTACAATTTTTATTTTTAAAAAATTAGTAGATTTTCATTAGCGACATAAAAAGAACCTATATACCAAATTTCCCGAAAATTGGTCGTGCCGTTTATTATATTAGGAATCTACTTTCAAAAAATCCAATTTTTATTATTTCAAAAGAAATCAATGTCGCGAGTTTTCATCGTAAAAACTTCGTTCAGATCTCATTTTAAAGAGCATAGAAAATCATGTAGGAAAGTCTCTTACACTATTTGGACAGAACGAATACTTTTTGAAAAAAGCGCATTGGGAGCATTTGTAACATCAAAGGAAGTTCTGTTAAGAGAATAGATAGCACTGCTCGCTCACCGTTGCCACCATTTACTTTAAGGTTTGTCTAGTTGGTTTTTCGTTTGTGTTCGGATAGGGCTGGCACAGCGAACGCTGTGCTAGATTGTAATGATTTTGAATGCATTCTGACAGCCGTGAGAATTGTGGTGGTAGCTAGATAGATACCAGCAAAAGAAAACCAGTATAGTTAAAAATGAAATAACGTCAGTGCCAGATATTCTTTGAATACAGTTACCTTTTAAAGGAGAAATATTTAACTTTTAAAGGAGATAAAGAAAATATACGCTTTGAGCTCTTGTTTTAGGGTATCAGATTGCATTATATTACATTCTATTCGAAAATTCTATTGTGTTTAAAATAAATGTTTAGAATTTCTTTGAACTGAGTTTTTGTATTAAGGTGTCCAATTGCCATCTGTTAATTTTCATTCTTTGTTTTCTGGATTTGAGCTTTTATATTAAAGAGGCAAATCAAAAATTCTATTTTGTTTTATTTGCTAAAAGGTGCTAAAAATTTAACTGAAGCAAATTCAGATTAGAATATTCACTTCTGGATTTGATTGATTAGCAGTCTATATTTGCTTGATTGCGATTTTATTCTTAAACTATCACTGCAGTAAATTGATAGTAAAATCTGCACTTTTGTTTTCCCTTAACACCTATCTTTTATAGTATTAATACTAGCTGTAAGAATTATAGTAGTAGTTTTGTTTGTGGATATTTTGGTTTTATACTTTGTAAATCTAGGGAACGTAACAACTTTTATTTTCTAATCTCAGCTACTTCGTTCTTGTAATGAAATAGATGAAAAATTTTGAAAACTCTGGGGATACTTCAAAATTACCTTCCAAAAAAAACCGGCTTATTCCCGGGAATAAATCGAGGATTTTCCACCCTCTTTCTTCTCATTTTACTCTCCTCCTGACTATCAAGTGACTAGTAGGTAGTGTTCGTTTCGAAATTGCGTTTGTGAGTTAAGCTTAATTTGCCTTCCTGTCTTTCGAGAAACAATATCTTGAAGCGTAAAACAAGTGTTGACTTTATTTTTACTTCTTTGCTGCTTAGACGGATTTCCGCGTGCCTCCTTTCTGAATTCGCTAAACACTATGTAAAATTTCGCATGAAGAACTTAAAAAATAGTACTAATTGATTTTCCGTTTTCATTAGTTGAACTTCCTAAACATAATGACTATTTTCTCATAACGTGTAAATATATCATGTATGTATGCAGCGATCTTTTTCTTAAAAATTCTTAAATTTTTTTTAGGGGTTCTCAGTTTAACGGAAGGTAAATTTACAATTGTTTGTTAGATATTCATAATCGCTCAACGTCAAAAAATGTGTAGGGTTCCACGTATCCCTTTCTTGTAGTCGTCCGCCTACAAAAAGGACACTGTACGTATGTATGGAGCTTCCTATGGTGACTTTGAGTCTGACTGTGTACATCGTTGAAAAATTGGCAAGCAGCCAGTAAAGGTGAATCCAAATGAACCGGTCGAGGAAGGGGGAAATCGACAACCCTACTAGCAATTTTGCTCGGGCCGTCAATTTTGCGTGGCCGGTGGTAGCCCGAGCAAAATTGCTAGTAACCCAGCAAACACACACCTGCTGGTGGAGTACCTTGCCAGTGCCTTTCTGCCTTTGCGTCCAGTACCGGCCCGGCACTGCAAAAAGTAACTGAATCGTACCAAAAGTGGTCGCCCGAGAAGTACCTTGCCAGAAGCCCAGGAAGGCAACGGCACTCTGCTGGCATACTGTATGCCGGCCGTTACTCACAATAAAGGCACTGGCCCATTAAGTTTATAATGCCCAAAATGAAACGGCCGGGTGCCGGCAATTATTAAAAATAAAGGCACTGGCCTGGCATCTTAACAGTGACTACAATATAATGACACGGTACCGGATTAGGGGTTTGGGACAATTCACCGACAACAACTACACCGACAGGACATTTCACCGACACCGTTTCACCGACTGGACATTTCACCGACATGGACTTTCCACCGACTGGACATTTCACCGACATGGACTTTTCACTGACTGGACATTTCACCCACATGGACTTTTCACCTACTGGACAGTTCACCGACATGGATTTTTCACCGACTGGATATTTTACCGACACGGATTTTTCACCGACTGGACACTTCACCGACACGGATTTTTCTCCGAGTGGACATTTCAACGAAATGGATTTTTCACCGACAGGACATTTCACTGACAGGAATTTTTCACCTACAGGACATTTACATGAACATTTCAGGACATTCACTTTAAAATGGACTAAATTTTCAATATTACGACGACAGGCCAATTCCCACACAGTTTTAATAATACATTTAACGAAAAATCTCCCACGAAGAGAGCAGCTAATTATGATTTTTTTCTCAAAAATTTATCAATATATCTAAAAAAGATTTCTTTTGTACTAGTAAAACTAGAAAGTTTAGGCGTTTAAAGCAGGACCGTGACTATAGTTTATTTATTTTTTTTTGTTGGGGCGGGAGGTAGGGGGTTTCCAAAAACACTCATATGAACCATAATTAATTATACGTGCGTTATTAAAAATCATACGTATTAATTATGCATACGTAATTAATTAACATTAATCAAATTATATCGTATATAAAAAATAATTGACTTAAGTACATATTTATTAACTTCATTGTGTAATTAAATTAATTACGTAATTAAAACTTATTTATATAATTAATTTGTGTATTACAGTAAAAGAAAATTTGAGAAAAACAATCGTACTGAAAGTGTATTTTTTGATAACAATATACGTCAAATTTTCGAGGGGGGTGAAGGGGGGGAGTACATCCATTCCATAGCACTGTTTCTCTCAATATATAAAAAACACTGTACAGTACCATAAATAAGTATATATGTCGTTTTATACGGCCTTGTCGGCAACTATGTTCAGGCAAACATGGAAAAATGGGAAGTTGATTATATAGCTTTTAAACTTTCCGAAAAACATTAATTGGGGATTTTAGTTGTATGAAACAGAAAAGTTCCTTATGCGGGAAATAATTTATAAAGTTTTGAAACTCCAAGAAAACACTAATTGGTGACAGGACATTTTGCCGACACCGTCTCACTCTTGGGGAGGAGGCTCGAGCTCCTGAAGCCTCCCCCATGGATCCGCCACTGATATGATATCAACAATTTCAGAGAGACAATACGCATGTCTGTGAAAATCCACGTCCGTAAAATGTCCTGTCCATGAAAAATTCGTGTCGGTGAAATGTTCACGCGGTGAAAAATCCGTATCGGTGAAATGTCCAGTCGGTGAAAAATCCATGTTGGTGAAATGTCCAGTCGGTGAAAAATCCATGTCGGTGATCTGTCCAGTCGGTGAAAAGCCCATGTCGGTGAAATGTCCAGTCGGTGAAAAATCCATGTCGGTGAAACGGTGTCGGTGAAATGTTTTGTCGGTGTAAAGGGTGTCGGTGAAATGTCCCGGACTGCCGGATTAGTGCCTATTTACAGTAATGCTGCCATAATTAAAATACGGGCTAGTGGCGGATTCGGGTAGGAGGCTTATTCGTCAACCCCCACCCCCACCCCGCAAAAGAAAAAAAAACATTCCTTAAAGGTAACCTTTTGAAAGATAAAAAACAACATAAATGAGAGATAAAAGAACAGCAAAATCCGTTGTCAATCGTTTGCAAATTATGTGCGCCTATTATTAAGTGAATTGTGTGTTTTCATAAACTGCAATTTTCTTACAAATTTGCAGTCGCGTAAGATTTTTTTATGACAGAGGCGGTAACACATTTCAGAACCAACATAAAATTGTTTATAAACAGTTTAATTTCAATATTTCAAAGTTAGAGATTTTATAAATGAGTCATAATACTTTATGGTTGATAAATATGTATGTGTGTATGTACTAATCAAAATGTTACAGGAAGTAATAATAAATAAATTGTAGTATGGTTCCACACATAACTTTAGGGTAACATTTTGCCGAATTGTACATTTTGTTTGGATAAAATTATTTATTAAATGTTAGCTATTGTGAAAAGAAATTTTCTGTATCTATACCTGTTGTATACGACATGATTCAAACTTTATGGAGTAAAGTACTTTTATACACTAAAACAAGTATCATTAGTAACATCACCGACTTAAAAAAAAAAAAGTCACCAGTTTACTAGCCATTTTCTCAATTTTAGTTCCCAAAATAGTAACATTTTTGAATTATTTTGTAGTTAAGAAATAAACATGCTTAATTTAGCTTCATTTAAAAAGGATTGAATAAAATGATAAATTTAAAAACTTCATATATATATAACAAAACATATAATACATTTATTTTTATAGCACGATTAAAAAAACAGATTAGAATGTTTGCTGAAAGCTCAATAGCAACTTTAAAAAAAAAAGGGGAGTTGACAAAAACCAACACCAGATTTTCAAATTAGTCGCCTGGAGTAAGGTACAAGTAGCCAAAACTTGAAAATAGTATGAAAATGACATTTTTTTGGTTCAAAAAGTCGCCTAATCTTTAAATTAGTTGCAAAAGTCCATTGTACATTAAAAACAGTAAAAGTAAAAATTTACCTGTAATATATTTCCCGACTGTTTAAAAACTGTTAAATCCATCCTCTTTCTGTATCCATAACCAGCAAGATATCACTGCAGAAGCAAATCTTATTATAATTATTATTGCTCCTAACAGAGAGATATCTCACTAGTCTATAGCAATAACCTTCTCGAAAGTCTACAACAACGACCGGAAAAACTTTTTATCCTAAAAAGCGTACTTCATACGTATTTCCAGATGTAAACTGGCCTCCCGCTCAACGTTTCAAGATTTGCGAAACGAAATGACGCATCAAAAGAAAAGAGGGTTACTATACTTATTCGACACGAAAACTCGCCACTTCCGTTTTAATAAAATTCGCTAATTTTCATTGGCGAATTGTATAGTACTTTTACAATTCGCCAATTGTATACAACTCGCCAATTACACACATATATATATATAGGCTATCTTGCACATCTCAGATTAAAATAGACAAGCAAGTTTTTATTTTCTTTCTTCAAATGCATAAATAATCTGAATTAATATAGCCAAATCCACGATAACAGTTTGATTCTTGCTTACCTCTCAGCCATGAGAAATAAGTTGACCCTCGGTAGATATATTGACCTCTTGCTTCTATAGTTTCATACTTGAGGCGCGTAAAAGGGTGCGGTTATAAAACATTTGATTCGAGAGTAATCGAAACAGATAAAAAGAAATAAAATAAAATTCCTAAAATAAGTTTCCCCATTCCGTACTTTCTATGTTCGACTATTACATGTAAATACTGGTTCATTGCTGAATTTCTAACTTAATAACTGCAGGAGCTCTAATTTGTTTTATTGTAAATTTGAGCATTAATTACCTAATTTATATTTAAAATTTAAGTAATCTTTTGTTTTATCACTGCTATATTTAGTATAATAAAAAAATATCAATAGAAGCAATTATGTAGGCTGTTAAAAATTTTAATTTAATCTAAAATTCTCTGGAAAAAAAAGCCTACAGGGCTGAGCTCTCATGCAAATTAAATCCTGACTGGTCTTCGTGTAATACTCTCTAAAATATTTCTGCACCCTAATTCGGTAGATTTTAA
Source organism: Cheiracanthium punctorium (assembly GCA_038373885.1). Classification (NCBI taxonomy): domain Eukaryota; kingdom Metazoa; phylum Arthropoda; class Arachnida; order Araneae; family Cheiracanthiidae; genus Cheiracanthium; species Cheiracanthium punctorium. The sequence goes on along the minus strand of JAWZYV010006947.1, from coordinate 831,178 downwards.
ATGGGGCTTAACGTAGAAAAAAGTCTCCAAATATGTTTTTCAGGAAAAGTTTAGCAAAATTGTAAAAAATTAATATAAATTATAAAAATTTTAAGATTAAAATTCATAATTCTGTACATAGTGGGGGTTATATACTGTCATATACAGAGTGGGGGTTCCACTGTCGGTGTAGTAAACATTTTTATAGCATACTGAACTCGTTTATATTATTTTAGTTTTTAGTACTAAAATATTTGAAGGCACAATATGAACTTCTCCTCTTACACCCCCCCCTTAAAAAAAATCGTTGCAGTGACCCTGCCTTTGTGTGCCCGGAACTTATATCCCCTAACACTTCTACACAGTATGAATGTGAAACAATATTATTTAATTAAAATAACGAAATTTTATGCCAACTCTACGAAATATATACAGGCCCATTACTGCCAAATAGTGCTGGCCCGGTACATTTTAAGCAGTACCACGCCGTTAACTTTTCTGTGCATGTCATAGACACACGGCAGTTCGCCGTTACTAGTTATGTACTGGCACATATGCACTTTTGAGACACTGGTACTCCAGTGACTTCCAGACGATGGCAATCTACCTTGCTCCCGGTATACGGCACTTTGCCAGCACAACGGGTACCCGGCCGTCATTTTGCGGGCAGTAGTGTGTTTGCTGGGTAGGCAGAGTGAATGCAAGTGTTTCGTCTTGTTAATTTCTGCGTGATTGTACGCGGTTTTTGTATTTTGAATTCTTAGTCAGTTCATTTGATTTAATAATATACTTCTGAATTTCTTGAAAACAGCATCTGAATAATTTAGCGACAAGCGCACAACTGACTGCACCCCGAACAACTAATGGACAATTAATCTGGAAAATCCAGAATATGCCCATGAATAGACCAAAACTAGAATTAGAATATCCAGAATAAGTCCATTTATGGACGTATTCCAGATGATCCACACTATGTCAGTGATACGACATGAAATGGATGTGTGTATAAGTCCAGAAATGGACAAAATATGGAAAAGTTACTTTTTTGTCATTGATTATCATTTTACCCAATACTGTACTTACGACGCATGAATTTATTATACTTTATGTTTTTATTGATATTACATTTTACCCCCAAAAAGTTTAAAAACATTTTAAATTCTAGAGTTTGTTTGGGTTTTTTTGTTTTGTTTTTTGTCGGGGAACTTTGGAAATTTAAGTACTTTTTATGTATTATTATTTCCTATAAAAGCAGTATTGTGTAAAAAGAAACTCATATCCTCATACAAAAAAAGAAAATTCTCTAGCGACTAACATCCAAAAAGGAATAGCTGCATATTTTTTTCTAAATTCCTAGTCCGAAACTAAAAAATTTTTACTTCAACATTTTGACGCATCAGAGCACGTCCCGCTGCGTATAGTGGCAAGCACACTCTACTGTGAAGTCCATGATTAAGGGTTCGAATCTGAAGCGAGGTAAGTACTTAAAGGTTGGTTTGAAAAGAAAATAGGTACGAATATTTTTACAAAATTCGTTATTAAGATATAACGATAAATTTAAATTAATCATTACATAAATTTAGCTAAAAATTATTAAATGGTTTTTGTTGATGTCTAGGATTCGACCGTAAAAGGTCTATAAATAGACAAACACGTCCATTATTACGTCCATATGCATGTCTATAAGACGTCATGTGGGCGTCCTATAGTTAAGGCGATCATATTTCTAAACAGTAATTTGGGGACAAATCAAGCATTGTCCTCGAATCTAAACAAAACTTGGGGACACTAGAAAATATTTTCGAGGACATAACATATTACCATGTACACCCTCCAAAAAAAGTTTTCGAGGGCAAGAAAATTTTCGTACGTCAATTTCGTATTTAAAGCATAGTTCTTCATGAAAAGTGATTAATCATTAACAAAACTGAAAGGGGAAATTTGGCTCATAGTCGGATACTTTATTGAATGTCTGTACACCCTCCAAAAAAGTATTCGACCAAGATAGAAATTTCCTATTTTAGAATTGCGAATAATAATTGAGTTTTTGAAAAACGCACAACCTGACATAAATATTGAAATTCATATTTATACATAGCCTAATTCATATTCTATGATAAATTATTTTTTAATTTACGAAACCAACGTAGGAAATTTATCTCTTGCTCGAATACTTTCTTTGGAGGGTGTACACGCTACACACACAATGACAACAAACGTTTTCAGAGATCGAATTTCATTGTTTCTCTGAGTAAATGGCGTTTTTAGTTGGTTTATTTTTCTTATTTCTTCACTTTTTTCTGAAAAACTAAACTAAACGGAAACTTTCAGGGAAAAAAGTACAAATCTTTAAATTTGGGGACATTTGGGGACAAAGTATTTTTGAGGACAAAATGAAAAAAAAATCTATATTTGGGGACTGTCCTCGAATTTCGAGGACGTATGGTCACCTTATCTATAGTGCCATATTGACGTAAAATGGACGAGAATTGGACGAATCCTGGATGTTTAATGGACATGCCCGGAAAAATGTCGCGCTTTTAACCTATCTCGAAGGATTGAGTGGTCGAACTCTATAAAATATCTCGGCTTCCATTTGTCGAGACGGGGTGGTCTCCGTAATCACACAAATTATATAAAGAAAAAAGCGTTCAAGCGAATAAATTTCCTAAAAGTGACCTCTTCTCGCCACTACGGGGCCTGCTCGGCGCACCTGGTGAAACAAGCCAACGGCACCATCCGAAGCCTTTTGAACTACGGTGCACCGGCACTCTTCTCTCAGTGTCCCTCTCTAATTAAGAGTCTGAAAGTGATCCAAACTACGTCTCTACGCATTGCACTCGGCCTCCCCAGGTGGGTCCCTAATATCGTCTTGATGAAACACGCCAACTCCCTCAGCGTCCACGACAGGATCCGTGCTCTTACGACTAAATTTTGGATTGTTGTTGTTGTTGTTGTTGTGTTGGAACATGTATTCGGATTTGTGTGCTTGTTCACGGGGAACCGCTTATAAATCCACGTCAAAGAAAGGACAAACACAAGGGGGTCAAATGCCTCGGAGGAGGACTTTTCTGGGTATCTAGCGCGTATTCACGTTACATCATGAGAAAACCGCCCAAAACTCCAGACCGCTAGACCGACGGCCCCGCGAGAGGACAGAACCCTGTTCCTCCACTTGAGCCATCTCCCAATGTCAGTGGCTTTAACCACTGGGCTACACGTTGGTCCAAATTTTGGATCAAACACTTCTCCTTAGGGATATTGTCGCCCCTGTGGTCCTTCCTTACTAGCCATGGGTATCACTCTCCGAAGTCTCGTTCACCCTCCTACCTGACCTTAATAATATCTTGGCCGACTATGACTGTAACGTCGATCACCTCATCCCGGTTCCCCCCCTCCTCCATCCGCTCTCCGGTCCCTTGGTCCGTCATCTCTGAAGGACTGGACTTCCAAAATAAAAATCTCTGTGCCCCTGCGGTTTCAAACCTTTTCAATGCTTTCTTCGAACCGCTTCGGCCAACTCACAATTTCATAGCGACTGACGCAAGTAAAATACATGACATCACCGCCATTGGTGGTTGCACATTACACCGGAAATTCCATTATATCCTCAACAACGTCAACTCTATCTTTACTGCGGAAGCCTTAGCACTCTGTACATCACTAGATGTACAGAGTGCTAAGGCTGTTGTGCTGCAGATGTTGAGTGCTGCAGATGCGTGCTGCAGATGTTGAGTGCTGCAGATGTTGAGCTTCTTAGCTGCAACATCCTCACGATCATCGATCATCCTTACCGACAGCCTGTCGGTTCTAACAACTCTGTCTTCCTGCAACCAAAAATCCCGGCACGTTATCCAGCGTCTATAGAAAAAGCTCACCGTGGCTTCACAGATGGTTCCCATGTTTCAACTCTACTGGACCCCTGGTCACCGGAGCATTTTATTAAATGAACGGGCGGATGAAGCCGCTAGAGAGACCTGGTCCTCTGACATACATCTCGAGTGGCTGGCTCCCGAAGACGTCAAAGCACACATAATTAGGTCCCTTCGCCAAAAAACCGCGACACTCTACAGTGCTAGCAAATATCTCGCAACCCACGGCGAGATCCCGTGTGCCAACAGCACATTCACATGGTTCAACAACAGACACACGACGACGTCCTTTTCAATCTGCTGGTTTGCCGCATGCTTCCCAACAAAGTCTTATATCACCGGTTTAACATCTCCCCAGGTTGTCTCTGCGACACCTGCCGCACCCCCGAATCTATCGAGCACATTCTCTTCTCATTCAAGAAAGATAGCACCTCCCGTTGTCGCCTACTACGTACTTTGGAGCTGCCGACTTCCTTCTCCGGCCCCTTCCCCGCTTTCATTAGACATGCCACTGCCTTCTTGTCTGCGCTCCGAGCTGTTATTCATTTCCTGCGCTTGCTTGATCTCCACACAGCGCTATGTCTCTCTTTTTGTCTCTCGGTTCATACTCCCCGCCTACAATCACTGGGATCCCCCCATCCCAGATAGCACAAACTTGTCCAGAACACGCCTAGAACATGTCATATAGTAAGGTGACCAAACGTCCCCATTTTCAGGACGTTTTTCAAATTGTCCCCAGAATGTAAAAATGGAACGGGGGACAATTTTTAATTATTGCATTGTTTTTCAATTAAATTACTGTTAATTATTGCATTAATTATAAATGTCCCCAGTTTTTTTGTCAGAATCGGGGACAAGTCCCCGATTCTGACTACAAAAATCTGGTCACCTTAAGCCGGATTCATACTGGCCGTACCGCACCGCTAAGACGCCGCAATGACGTCACGTGGCGGAGCAACACGGCGCCCGCGCGGCGAGCGCCGAGGGTTTGAGCATTATCTGGCGAGAACAGATATTCCGCAGCGACCGCAAAGCTACAGCCAATTACAGAAGAGCTTTTACAGCTACGGCCAATTACAGAAGAGCATTGGTGTATTTACTTGCGGCAAGGCAAGCTCGCCGCGAGGACAGCCAACGGTCCAAAACGGCGAAACAGTACGGCATGGTTGCGATGCAGCGCGGCAGATATGAATCCACCTTTACGATATAGACAAGCTGACATGTCCATTATATTTCATATGTCCATACATCCAGGATTCGTCCAATCCTCATCCATTTTACGTCAATATGTCACTATAGGACGCCCATATGACGTCTTATAGGCATGCATATGGACGTAATAATGGACGTGTTTGTCTATTTATAGACCTTTTACGGTCGAATCCTAGACATCAATAAAAACCATTTAATAATTTTTAGCTAATTTTATGTAATTATTAATTTAAATTTATCGTTACATCTTAATAACGAATTTTGTAAAAATATTCGTACCTAATTTATTTTTAAACCAACCTTTATGTACCTTGCCCAGTTTCAGATTCCAACCCTTAATCATGGACTCCACAGTAGAATGTGCTAGTCACCATACGCAGCGGGACTTGCTCTAATGCGTCAAAATGTTGAAGTAAAGATTTTTTAGTTTCGGACTGGGAACATAGAAAAAAATATGCAACTATCCCTTTTTGGATATTGAGTCGCTAGAGAATTTTCTTTTTTTGTATGAGGATATGAGTTTCTTTTTACACAATACCGCTTTTATAGGAAATAATAATACATAAAAAGTATTTTAAATTTCAAAAGTTCCCCGACAAAAAAAAAACTAGAATTTAAAATGTTTTTAAACTTTTTTGGGGTAAAATGTACATAAAGTATAATGAATTCATGCGTCGTAAGTCCAGTATGGGTAAAATGAAAATCAATGACAAAAAAGTAACTTTTCCATATTTTGTCCATTTCTGGACTTAATACACATATCCATTTTATGTCGTATCACTGATATCCCAGACAGCACATAAGCTTAAATCAAGCTTGACATTTCTTTGAATTTGACGTATTAATACAAGCTTGACAGTTCAATTCAATTTAAGCTTGCAGAAGTCAAGTTGAATTGTCAAGCGGGAATACAGCTTGATTTTAATTTTCGAAAGCGTGCGTTGATGGCGCCATCTGTGAAAGAGAATGGAATGTTGAAGTAACACGAGGGTAGTTTTACTTTTATTTACATCTAATTAACACTAGTAATTCCATTAACTAATTAATTATCCCTAAAAATAAATTTTAATATAATTAACACAATTTAGTTAGTTAATATACTTCTCTTTATGGGTGGTAGAATGAGGCGCAATCCGGCCTCCACAAAATAATTAATCAGTCAAAAATGTACTTGACCATAGAATTAAAAAAAAGATTCTATATTTCCAAATATGGAAATTCTTCAAAATAAAATACAATTATACTACGAAATTGATTTCAAAATCAGTCGTTTGTCTCGATTTTGGTCAGCAGTATTGCTCAACATGAGTGTTGCGATATTGAAAGTTTTAAAACGTGTCCTACTTTTAAGTTTATATTATGCTTATTTCCCTGTTAGTAGAGTCTATAAATCACACATAACATTATTTAACTTTTTGATTAATCCCACGGAAAAATAAAAGAAACTTATCGGCATCGCCCATACTGATCGATCTGGCCAGAAAACGGCGTGACAACAGTCACTTCAAACTTTAGTCCTAGCTGCGCGAGGCTTATTGGCGGAACGGTTAGCACGCTGGCCTCCCAGCCCATACTTCCCGAGATCGAACCCAGCCGCGGACGTTTGATGGAAACAGATTAAAGTAACTTAAAAGTTCAGCATAGAGGGGGAAAATGCGTGGAAAAATAAAGTATGTGGGGCGAGTTCGCCGACGGGCGTCCCGTGCATTTAGAAAAAATTTTTTAGGAAAATTTTTTAAGCTTGAAATTAAGCTTGCTATGTCAAGCTTAATGCAAGCTGGGCAAGTGTCAACTAGAATACTTGATTCAAGCTTGCATTAAGCTTACACGCTTGAAATTTTCAAGCTTAATTAAAGTTTATTGACTTGATAAATCAAGCTTGCTGCAAGTTTGCTGTGCTGTCTGGGATAGTGTGGATCATCTGGAATACGTCCATAAATGGACTTATTCTGGATATTCTAATTCTAGTTTTGGTCTATTCATGGACGTATTCAGGATTTTCCAGATTATGTCCATAAATAGATGTCTTATGGATGTCTATGTATAGACATGGATGTATTATGGATGAGTTGGATCAGAAATAGACATAAAGTGGACAAGTGTTATCTGGTTATGTTCCTCCTGACGTCTCCCCGGTCTATCGTTTGCCTCTGTCTGCTATGTCCTTTGTCGTCTCGTTCCTCCCAACTTCCAAGAGTATAGAAACAATCTGTCTTTTACCCCAGGACAAGTGAGATAACGGCTCTTCAAATCAAATCGAACGAAAAATATTTGTCATGCAGAGCTGGTTGTACCTAAGGTGACCATACGTCCTCGATATTCGAGGACAGTCCCCAAATATAGATCTTTTTTTCATTTTGTCCCCAAATGTCCCCAAATATAGATCTTTTTTTCATTTTGTCCCCAAATGTCCCCAAATTTAAAGATTTGGATTTTTTTTTTACCTGAAAGTTTTCGTTTAGTTTGTTTCTTTCAGAAAAACCTGAAGAAAAATAAACCAACTAAAAGCGCCTTGTACTCAGAGAAACAATGAAATTCGATCGCTGAAAACGTTCTTGTCATTGTGTGTGTAACGTGTACAGACATTCAATAAAGTATTCAACTATGAACCAAATTTCCCTTTTCAGTTTTGTAAATGATTAATCACTTTTCATGAAGAATCATGCTTTAAATATGAAACTGACGAACGAAATTTTTCTTGCACTCGAATACTTTTTTAAGGGGGTACAGAGTTTCACGAAAAATTATCACAAAGTGAGCCAATGGCCGCATTCGTAAACGACAAACGAGTTGCACTCGTCCAACGAGTTTCTATCTAAGGTGTTCGTAAAGGAAACTGAGTGCTTTCAGTTTAAAAACTAGAGCGTTCGTATACAAAACTGAGTGCAATTAGTTTCAAATGAAGTAAACTGAGCATAGATTTAGGAATACCTAGATTGCTCATCCAATGTTCTTAATCGTGTGCTTTTTGTTGCCAAAAATGCACCCCATTTCTGCTACTATCATGGCTGCCGTCGATGTAAAATAGAACATCCGTTGCAATACTTCAGAAAAATAAATAAGTTTGTGGCGGCCGCCGCGCCTGCGATCGGTGCGTTCCCGACCACCAATCTGATCCTTCAGCGGCCACCACATCCAACAAGCCTCCGCGCATCTCTTCGCGCATCCTGTGAGGAGCGCTAGCGGCTACTCCCACGATAGCAGAGCCAGGGAATCTGGCAACGCTGATGTGCGGTCCGGCAGTATAAAAGGAAGTGTGCTCACGCATGGTTAGTAGCAGTACTATTATTATTATTATTATTATCATCGCGTTGCTGTTGTTGTTACCAGAACTCTATGGATGTAAATTGACCGTATCGTGCAGAGCTTGCATGCTCGGCTTAAAGTCTGAATAAAATGTTGTTAAGTTTTTACTAGATGGTATTTATATTCAACGGATGTTACAGTCGACGTATTCTTAATTTTTATCTATTGTAAGGAGCTGATAGCACGCTCCTCCACATTGGTGACTTCTGGACATTTTGTATACGCAATCCTGCAATCCGAGTTCATCCAAGAATTATGGAGTCTCAAGACATTTCTTATCATCAATTCGTAACATCCAGCATTAGTGTTGTGCATTCCAGTATCAATTTCCATTAAGTGAAGATTATTTTTTTCTTCTTCCTGCAGTTTTTGGTGAAATATTGCTCGCCAGGTGGTCGACAAAATTCCTCATCGCCGCGTGTAATCGCAAGTGTTTTAATGCAATACGGAATCTCAAGTGTTTATTTATTCAAATCATCAAGAGTGTGCTTGTCAAGGCGAATGTAATCTGCGCTGTGTTTTCATCCGGTCGTGTGCATTCTAAAGTATGCTTTCACTTTGTGTGTGTTGCAAGTGCCGCTTCGTCTAAGTGCACGTGCTTACGCCAAAATGCATTTTTTTTACACGTGCGCAAGCACAAGTGATACCGTGCGTAAGTGTGTTCAAGTGATGCTGTGTTCATGTGTTTTTTCCTGCCCGCGAGTCGTGTTGTTTTGTAGTGGGCTGTGTCAGCGCAACTCAAGTCGGATATAAACATTTCGTCGCTTCAAGGCAGGGGCGTAGCCAGGGGGGGATATCGGGATATATCCCCCCCCCCGAAATTTTAGGATTAGTGATGAAATTCCGTTTATTTATACACATATAAGTTCATATCCCCCCCCCCCCCCGAAAAATTTTCCTGGCTACGCGCCTGCTTCAAGGTGTTATAGCCAACCCTGGGTGAGTCGTTTCCAATTTATTTATTTTTCTTTCTCTTTTATTGCGCTGCTTGTATTTGATACCCCTCGTGTTGTTTTGACATGTCTCTGCCTTGTGAAAATGCCAGTACCGGCGATGGCACGTCCGGCCCCACCCAGTTAGCACGTGTTGCTGTTAAACCTCCCCCATTTTGTCGTACCGACTCCTCGCTATGGTTTATCTAACTAGATGCACAATTTAAATTAGGCGGAATCACCGCCGATGACACCCAATTTTACACGGCGTTCTCCGCTTTGGAATCGGAAGTGTTACAATCGGTACGGAAGCTTGTCCTTAATCCCCCACCTACCGACAAATACAAGTCTCTTAAAGCCAAATTAATTGCCGTATACGCGGAGTCGGAGACTGTAAGAATTAAACACTTGCTCCAAGATCTGCAACTTGGCGATATGAGGCCTTCCCAGCTGCTGTCTAAGATGTCAGACTTATCCGCCGGTAGTTTACGTGACAACATTCTTAAAACTTTGTGGATGAATCGCCTCCCATCTAACACTCAGGCCATACTTGCTGCCAGTAGCGAACCGCTCAACAACCTTACCGGCATAGCCGATAAAATTCAGGAGTTAGCTACTCCGGTGCACATACACGAGTTGCAGGCTCCAGGTCCCAGTATTGCAACATTACAAGCGCAAATAGACCAGCTTACAAAGCACGTTGCTCATTTATGCTCTGTGCAACAGCAGCAGCCGCAGAGGGGTCGACCTTCTTTCCGTCAGCGGTCTAGGTCTCGAAGTAACTCAAAAAAGCGATACAAAGATCCCCCGGCAGATGTTTGTTTTTACCATCATAACTTCGGTGCAAAGGCCCGTAAATGTACCCCTCCCTGTAATTTTAATGATTCGGAAAACTTAATCGGCCATCGCTCGAAGCCGTGAGCGAGTGCGGCCGATCCATTGCGCGCCTCTTTTTCGTTGATAAAACCTCTGGCCTGAAATTTTTAGTTGACACCGGGGCTGACGTATCTGTCGTTCCTCCGCTGTCCCATGAGCGAAAAGGGTCCGCCAGCAAACTCGAGCTGTTTGCCGCAAACGGTTCCCCCATCAAAACCTTTGGTGAACGTCTGTTACAGGTCGATTTGGGCTTACGGAGAAAATTCCAATGGCCTTTCATTATTGCGTCGGTGTCACACCCTATTATCGGCGCAGATTTTCTGCATAGATTTGCACTGTTGGTCGACATTAAAAATCGTCGCCTTGTGGACACTGTGACAAACCTCACATACCCAGGTTTTTTTCGTAACAGCACGAATTTCGGCGTCAAACTTATTTCTGGAGCTACTCCGTATCATGAGCTGCTTAGGAAATTTCCTTTGATAACACGTCCTGTTATGGGACACAGCCAACCTAAACACAATGTTACTCATCACATTGAGACGACGGGACAGCCAATTTGCTCTAAGCCGAGGCGTCTCCCTCCTGACAAGCTGAAAGCCGCGAAAGATGAGTTTTCTTATTTGCTCGAGCAGGGCCTTTGTCGCCCCTCGAAAAGTCCATGGGCCAGCCCGCTCCACTTAGTTAAAAAGCGCAATGGCGACTGGCGCCCGTGTGGTGATTACCGGCGTTTAAACGCTGTCACCGTGCCAGATCGGTACCCTGTCCCTCACATCCAGGACTGTATGCAGGTGTTGGACGGTAAAACTATATTTTCTACTCTTGATCTCGAGCGGGCATACCATCAAATCCCAATTAACCCTGCCGATATTCCGAAGACTGCCGTAACAACACCCTTTGGTCTCTTCGAATTCCCCGTAATGACCTTTGGCCTCTGCAACGCGGCGCAGACCTTTCAACGCTTCATCCATCAGGTTTTATTCGGGTTAGATTTCTGCGTTCCGTATTTTGATGACGTCTTAGTCGCATCGGCTTCGGAGCAAGAGCACTTGACTCACCTTCGCGCGGTGTTTGAACGGTTCCAGGAATACGGCGTTAGTCTTAACCCATCTAAATGCGTTTTCGGTCAACCCAAGGTATCTTTCCTTGGCCACGAAATTTCAGCCGACGGCGTTCGACCTCTCATGGATAGAGTTGCCGCTGTACGAGATATCCCCGAACCGACTACAATTCAGGAGTTGCGTCGATTCCTCGCTATGCTGAATTTTTACCGTCGTTTTCTTCCGCACGCTGCTACCACTCAAGCTCCTCTAAATGCCTGTTTGGTAGGCAGTAAAAAGAAAGACAAGCGTCCTATTGCTTGGACTCCCGAAGTGCGCGAAGCATTTCAAAAATGCAAAAGTGACTTAATTTCTGCCACCGTCCTGCAATATCCGTCGGCGTCTAAGCCCCTTTCCCTTATGGTAGATGCGTCCAGCTCTGCTTTAGGAGCAGTTTTGCAGCAAAACGATCAGGGCACCTGGAAGCCTCTCGCTTACTTTTCCAAAAAACTTTCCTCAACCCAGACGCTTTACAGTACGTACGACCGCGAACTTTTGGCGATCTACGCCGCCATCAAATACTTTCGTCACTTCCTGGAAGGACGTAACTTTACTATTTTTACAGATCACAAACCCCTAATCTTTGCGTTTAAACAGCGGTCCGACAAAGCATCCCCTCGCCAGCTGAGACACCTCGATTTTATCAGCCAATTTACAACAGATATTCGCCATATTGATGGTGCCGAAAATGTCGTCGCCGATGCTCTGTCCCGCATAGAGGAAATTTCGATGCCCTCGTCAACCGATTTCATAGCTCTGGCAAACGAACAGAAACAGGATTCGGAGCTTCAAGCCCTCCTACAAAATACAACCGGCAGTAGTCTGAATCTCCAGCCCATGCAGCTCGCTCCTGATACATCACTTTATTGTGATATTCAGGGCAGTAAGATCAGACCTTACGTTCCCGCGAGGTTCCGACGTGCCATCTTCAATAACTTGCATCGTCTGTCTCACCCTGGGATAAAAGCTTCAAGGAAGTTAGTGCAACAGCGTTTTGTGTGGCCAGAAATGTTAAAAGACATTGGCGAGTGGACACGTGCATGCATTGAGTGCCAGAAATCAAAAATCCATAGGCACACTCACAGCCCACTACAAAGATTTGAGTTGCCAAATTACCGCTTTCAACAAGTGCATATCGACTTAGTTGGACCTCTACCTCCATCTAATGGATTTTCTTATTTGCTCACTTGCATCGATCGTTTCTCACGCTGGCCCGAGGCAATTCCCATAGTAGACATTTCTGCCGACACTGTTGCCAAACAATTTTATAGCTTGTGGATTGCGCGTTTTGGAGTTCCGGAGCGAATCACCACCGACCAAGGTCGTCAGTTCGAGTCCTTGCTTTTTACGGCGTTAACCAAGCTCCTGGGCACTCACAGAGTGCGCACTAGCCCGTATCATCCGCGCTCTAACGGCATTGTCGAAAATTTTCATCGCTCATTGAAGCAGTCAATACGATGTCATACTTCGATTCAATGGACCGACGTTCTTCCCACAGTCTTACTTGGTCTGCGCTCCGCCATTAAAGAGGATATCGGTGCTTCTGCTGCCGAGTTGGTGTACGGCACCAGTCTCCGTCTGCCCGGAGAATTCATGCAAGCGGACAGTTCACCCACATGCTGTGCCGACCAGCAAACATTCGTGCAAAAGTTAAAAAACTACATGTCAGCTGTTCGCCCCGTACCCACCAGCGCTCATTGCTCAAAAACTGTGTTTGTGAATAAAGACTTGCAGAACTCTTCGCATGTGTTCCTGCGATATGATGCGTCAAGGACTGCTTTCGCACCCACGTATACCGGACCCCACAAAGTCCTCGAACGAAATGTAAACACTTTTAAAATGTTGGTAAACAACAAGGAGTCTGTTATAAACATTGACCGCCTCAAACCCGCATTTATCTGGGCTCCTGAACGTACGGACAATGCTTCACCGGCCGACCGTAAAGAATGTCCATCAGGAACAGTGTCAGCGCCCACATCCTCCGTAACTCCACCTCCGACTGTGACAAAACCAGCACCCTGCATCACGTCACCTCCGGCTGTTACTACACGTTCTGGTCGGAGAGTGCGTTTCAATTCAAAATATTTGTGAAAGCTTCGTGGTCACTGGAGGGGGAGTACTGTGGCGGCCGCCGCGCCTGCGATCGGTGCGTTCCCGACTCCAATCTGATCCTTCAGCGGCCACCACATCGAACAAGCTTCCGCGCATCCTGTGAGGAGCGCTAGCGGCTACTCCCACGATAGCAGAGCCAGGGAATCTGGCAACGCTGATGTGCGATCCGGCAGTATAAAAGGAAGTGTGCTCACGCATGGTTAGTAGCAGTACTATTATTATTATTATCGCGTTGCTGTTGTTGTTACCAGAACTCTATGGATGTAAATTGACCGTATCGTGCAGAGCTTGCATGCTCGACTTAAAGTCTGAATAAAATGTTGTTAAGTTTTTACTAGATGGTATTTGTATTCAACTGATGTTACACTCGACGTATTCTTAATTTTTATCTATTGTAAGGAGCTGATAGCACGCTCCTCCACATTGGTGACCCGCACGCTCCTCCACAAGTTCGAGGGAAAATATTTCGATACGAGTCGAGTCCTTTTTAAAATACAGATCGTTCTAAAATGATTGAAAATATCATTATAATTTAAGTCATTGCCATTCTGCGCATGCGCATGCCACTATCATGGTTACCATTTGAAGGCAACAAGTTTTCTCTCGTTATGCTCAATCTAGAGATTCCTATATCTGTGAAACTGAGAACGAATTAGGTTCGATTGAGTTTTACTTTCTGTGCTTTGTTTTTGTTTAGAAATGATGGCGTCCGTTTTTATGGAATAGTAATGTTATGAAAAGTATTTTATCTTTGCTGAAGCTGCAAATATTAGATTTTCTAGGAGGAAATTGAGGCATACGTTAGAAACTACTACGAAGGTACATACTTTTTCAAAGGTAATCATTTTCTTGTATTTTTCCTTTTAGTAAATTCAAAAATGCATGTTTTAGTGTCGAGATTGAAGTTGATTTAAACCGTTATTTGCGAAATTTGAATTTCTCTTGCTAAACACTTTTGAAAGAATGAAATTTAAGTTGAAATTTCTAAATTTTGATCTGTGCACTTCAATTATGGCCACTCTTTCTTTTAAAAATCCTGTTGATTTTATATTGAGTATGTGCTAAAAACTCTCCTCAGCAAAGTTGACGCATTCGTGAATTGTAAACAAACACGTCTCCTAGGCGACGAAACTCAAGAAACTGAAGTTGTTCGTAAAGGCAAAAGAAACTGATTACCACTGACAGCACTAAACACACGCATTCCAGTTTTCTTACGAAAACTCGTGCAACGAGTTTGTCGTCAACGAATGCAGCCAATGTAAAAAGCAATGTCTTCTGAAAAGTACAAAGTATGAGAAAAGTATGCCAAGAGTTAAATTTTTAATAAATGGCAATATTTCAACATGATGTTCCTTTCATATTTCTGATTTAAATAAATATTTATAAATGAATGAAATACTTCCATTAATTTATTAGAAATAAGACTGCACAATTGATATAATATTAGAGTTCATTTTTAAGTAACAAAGTCAGTAAAGATTTAAAGTATCGGTACGCTGATATACATCGTAATATGATGTGTCCTCGAATATGTCCCCAAAAATATTTTCTAGTGTCCTCAAGTTTTCCTTGGATTCGAGGACAACGCTTGATTTGTCCCCAAAAGACTGTTTAGAAATATGGTTGGTTGCCTTAGTTGTACCTCAAGTTGCAAGGTAAGTTTCCATTTACGTCATTACTCAACTGCATGATTCGCATGTTGCAGAATAATTTTAAGAATGATTATTGGCATAAAACTCATTGAATGATTCATTTTTTATCAGACCGCTGCGAACTGCGAACTGAACCACTGCTGCAAAGTTGTCAAATGCTGAGTATTGTTTACAAATGCCAAATTTGTTTTCTTCCTCTTTGTCTGTTTAACACAGCTAATACCAGTATTGAGTTTGTTGTTTGAATATTAGATTTTAATAGTGTATTTAATCGATGAAATTGTTTTTTTATTACACATATTTCAGATTAGCAGGTTTCAGATGATTTCGTACTTTTAGTGCAAAAATATATTAACCTTTGTGTAAATATGAACACTACCATTAGTAACCCTTGTGTATTGTACAGTGAATTTCTGTAAAGTATTGATCGAAACACGATTATGTAGTAACATTCTGATCAGGTATCTATTTTTAATTTTTTTTCCAGTTTCTCGGTTTATTTATTTATTTATTTTTTTTTCAAATGTAGCAAAAGTTAAGATAAGTAGTACGAGCTCTGACTGGGCGATAGAAAAAGTGTCTCCAAATTGATGGTTTTGACAACCTGAAACGATATTATTGCATCACAACTTGGAAAAATGAAGTGAACGATTACATGTTATTATGCAGTTTCAGTTTTAGTTATCGGAACTACTCAATAAAAACTATTATCCATACCCGTATTTTTAAAAAAATTAAACTTTTATCTTTGAAAGAAAATTTCCCTGTCAAAGTTTTTAATTAGAGTGAAAATACACACAAATACATCATTCAAATGTGTATTTACTATTTTTCCCACATGTATTAGTTATTAAAAGGGCCTAATCCTCACATCTGGTGATGACAGAATACAGTGTTAGTTGGCATTTCAATATTTAACTTTTTTGACTCCAAGTTTATGCTCTGCACTAATGATTCCTGCTTGTACAGTCTGATTTCATTCATATGCACTGTGTGCAGATTTACTATACAGCTGCCACAATTCGACACCTGTCATATTGCATAATTGGGTGTTTCGGGTTTTATAGCTTGAAAATGAGTGTGTTGAGAATTTAGTGGTTTTTATTTATATTGCTTATTGAAATGAAAACAAAGTGATAGTGTGTATTTAGATCTTTTTATTACATACGCATATTTAAACAAGAGGGATGTTGTAGTATGTATTTCCATGTATATGTAACATTCTTTTATGATCAAAGAGCGGATTATTTTGAGTTTTGTTGTATTAGTGAATAAATTTTAGTGTGGATATTGTTGCAAAAAGGTGGGATTTTTATGGTTTAAAGAAAGACAGAGATAATAGTGTTACTACTTGTTACTGACCTAGAGAAAGTCATGTAGATACTGGAATGGGGTATTAAATTAATGGGTAAAATCATACAAGCCGGTGCCCACCCCATGTAAACATGGCGACAGTCGCTGGAGCTTGGCATCCGCCAAGCTCCAGCGACTGTCGCCATGTTTACTAGTCATTCTAGGCAACCAGTGGTCCGTTTTTAACTAAAAAAACCCCAGTGGATTCAGCAACCTAGTTGTACAGCTATCTAAACTAGGCAACCAGTGGTCTGTTTTTAACTAAAAAAACCTCAGTGGATTCAGCAACCTAGTTGTACAGCTATCTAAACTAGGCAACCAGTGGCCCGTTTTTAACTAAAAAAACCTCAGTGGATTCAGCAACCTAGCTGTACAGCTATCTAAACTAGGCAACCAGTGGCCCGTTTTTAACTAAAAAAACCTCAGTGGATTCAGCAACCTAGCTGTACAGCTATCTAAACTAGGCAACCAGTGGCCCGTTTTTAACTAAAAAAACCTCAGTGGATTCAGCAACCTAGTTGTACAGCTATGTAAACTACGCAACCAGTGGACCGTTTTTAACTAAAAAAAAACAACAACAGTGAACTAAGCAACCTAGTTGTACAGCTAATGTAAACTGGGCAAACACTGGCCCGTTTTCAACTCAAAAAAACATCGGTGGATTAAACAACCTAGAGTTACACCTCTTATAAAGTCAGTATGATTAGAATAGCACGTAAATAGCACTTACGAAAACATAAACACTTCAAATATCAATTTAAAATTCACATTAAAAACCTTAAACATCGAAAGATTCGTTAAAAAAGAACACTTACCTCTATTTTTTTGGTAAATAACCGCTCAGAAATGTCCCCAACACCCACCGGCTTATAACGTACTATATTTCTAACAAACACCCACAAATTCTTTTCTTATATTAACATAACACATTTCATTCCCTTCCATCAATAACGCAAACAATTTCGAATTCCCAAACCTGACGAAACACGTATTCTTTATGGTTGCCAGTCACAACTACCACCGGCAGTTGGCGGTGCATCGCTCACTCTCGCGTCAGATTGTTCGCCAATGATTTGTAAACAAACCATTGACATGTAAACAAGGCACCGTATACGGAATATAGTCCAATTAATGTGTTTGAATGCCATGCAAAAAGCTAAATGAAAATTAAGTAAGTGCTTTTGTTTAGGTAGATGTTTATTAAAGGAGGGGAGAGGATGATTAATTTTGTGAACTAGCCATTAGTTGAGTATTTTTCAGTGGTTATGTATCAAATTACTGAATCCATAGTTTTTTTAGGCTTATAGTGGGCCACTGGTTAAAGATATTTGAATTGTTTTGTAGTGAGTTTGATGTTTTTTCTGATTTTTTTAGTGTAATTTGTTGTTAAAATTATGTGAGTCTGCCTTCTAAATCATGCAAAGTGGTTGGTGATGATCACTGGGGCTTGTTCATTGTCATGTTTACATGAGGTAGGCCCACTAGCCTATAGGAAATTACTGTTAAAAGAAAAACTCCTTATTCGGAAGAATATCTACTTCAACTTGTTTATAGTAATTCACTTTCATTGAGTTTTCAGATTGTACACTAAGGTGTACAATTGGCTTCAAAACTTTAAATATTGTACCTAAACTTTTAACTCTTTATTTTTGTCTCAATACCTCTTAACCTTTTACAGGCCAATATTCCTAGCTAGGAACATCAAATTAAAAAATTATTGAAAAATTAAATTTTATCAATAATAACTTGAAAAAATAAGCAGATATAGTCAAAGGATGACTTGATTTTTTAAAATACTTTTTGCATTTTTATCATTAGTGGGAAACTGGATAAAAAATCATAAAAATAATCATTTTCATAAATTTTTACAGAGTTATCTTAAAAAACCCTCCCCCCCTTCAAACTTAATTCATATCTTTATTTAAATTTAAAATTAAATCAATAATTTATTTATATTTCAAATATCATTCAAACTACCCATCACTGTATTCCATTTTTGAAACCAATGTGTAAGTTTGTCAGAAAAGACCTATGTTCCCAATTGCACACACAACGAAAATTGTATACAACTTTTTCCCTGTTTAAATGGATCCTTTGATTAACGCATTAGAAGGCAAAATATGCAAAAATCTAATTTAAAATATGTCTGGATCTGAATTCGGTCTGTTAAAGGTTAATGCTAGTAACTTGTAACGATACAATAAAAATTTTTTGAGTCAGTGACATAGTTTGATTGCTTTAAAAACTGTTTAAACAATGCATTATACCTCAAAAAAACGTTATAGGTTTGGAATGGTTCATGAGAAGGTTGTGGAGAAAAAAAAACGCTAAAAAGCAAGTAATGTATCAATCATATATTGATATTATGTATTGTGATAATGTGTAATGTATTGTGAATGTCTCATATAAACAACATAAACCTGTCCTATTTTGATAAAATCTATTGTTTCAGTTTTGCTGTACAAATATGTTAAAAATGTATCACAACAGCAAGCTCATACGGAGGAGCCCCACCAGTGGCTGAGCACATAGCGCTCTGAACTGGAGATGGAAGGTGCCTGGTTCAAATCCAGGTCACGTCCTCCGACCTAACCGTTTGGAGTTTTTCGTGGTTTTCTCCAAAACTTTGCATGGACACGGGTTAGTAACCTTTAAAAAGACTCCCATGGAAGGCACCCACCCCTTGGTCTAGAGAATACATGCATCTAATAGCCGTAATCCCACAACAACATGATACTCAAGACTAGTTTTCATACTCTTAAAAAAATCTCATTTTATTGTTAACTTATATATACATACATACATACATACATACATACATACATATATATATATATATATATGCAGGGTGTTCCAAAAGGTGAACAGGCTTTAATTTTTTCCTATTAGACATAAGTGGGCAGTGTAACTTTAAAAAAATGTTCAAAATAAGGTCGGAAATAAGACTTTGTTAAGAAAAAATTCCTTTAGTTAATTTTTAAAAAGTTATGCTTTTTTAATTTTTATACGACCCCCATACACAGGGATGAGATTCTTTAGCTTTTAGGCTGATTTCAGCTTTTTGTGAGTTAAGGGAAATTCACTTTTATGTCTTTTTTCTCTGAAAATTCTGCTTTTTTTGTGAATTTCTGATAGTTGTTATTAATTAACTGTGCAATATTTTTATCCTGTAGCATGTCCTGATGTTTTACTTCTTAAAACTTTTTTCCACATGCATTAAAAACAATTATCACATGTAGAACTTTTTTGCTCGCGTATGATTTCAGTCTTTTTGCTTTTTCGCCAATCTCATCCCTGCATACAAAAACATTCCCAGTTAGTAAAATGTCCCCATACACTAATGAGGTGATGTACCAAATTTGAGCCTTTTAACGTACAACGTCACAGAGATATCTTTAAAGAAAGATGATCGGAGACTATATATGATTTGTAATACAATTGTTTATTGCTAGAGTGTGAGAAAGATATTCTTTCGTAATTTCTGTACGACCCATGAAATGCAATCATTCGACATGAGTTTTTCTCTTCGAGAGTCATCGTTATATTTATCTTATATCTCTACACTTTTTAAGATATAGTTCTCAAACTTTGTATGTCATCTCACTAGTGTATGAGGCACATTTTACTAATAGGGTATGTTATTGTATGGGGGTTAAGCGTAACTTTTTGAAAATTTACAAGAGGAATTTTTTCTTAATGGAGTCTTATTTCCAAACTTATTTTGAACATTTTTTCAATTTACAATGCCCACATATCTCTTAATAGATAAAGAATGGAAGCCTGTTATCAACTTTTTAGGACACCCTGTATATATATATGTTTGTGTTTGTACGCATAGACCCATTTTTATTATGCTCTTCAAAAATTTTCCAGCGCCGCCACCACCGGGCTTCTGAAGTTGTTATGCCGCTGTCAGGTTTCTGAGGTCGTTACGCCACTCCTGCGAATTTCCGTGTGCTGCAGACCTCTAGCTACAAGTTGCAAAACTACAGTACTAATTGCTTTTTTCATTGTTAGTGTATTGCACTACTTAAATGCATTGTAAGTAGTACCATACAAAAAATCATTAATTTGTAGCATGTTCTGAGAGTTACTTTAAGTATTAGTTCAATGAATAAAGTGCCATTCTGCATATCACGCGCATAGCTGCCAACTCTTTTGTTTTTGCCAGAAGTTTTCCATTTTTATTATCTGCCTTCCTATTTTTATTTCATTTTTTTCTGGTATTTTAAAAATGGCTCTACTGTCTTTTGTTTTCATAAAATTTTCTTGAGTATTACGTTCGGCATCCCAATTTTAGTTTTTTCCCCATCTGTTCTGAGAAATATTTTGTCTTTAGTATTTTTTTTTTTTTAATTTAAACCTCCAATGTCTTTAGAGAAAAAATTAACTCTTATTTCAAATTTAATTATTATTTTTTTTTCATGCAAAATATCCCTAATAGCATAGATAGTCATAAAACAGTTACTGTGACCTCACACTGGTCACAGAGTGTCACAAAATACTCTCATTGTGACTAGCAGGCATGAAAGTTTTCAGTCTTTTGACTGAATTCAGTCTTTTTCAACATCTTTGATGCATTTGAGATTTAGTATTTAAATTAGTTTAATGAATTAAGTTTTACTGAGTACAGTGATATAATGAATATTAGTTAATTTAATAATAAATACATATAAAAATATAGCAAGTAATGTGTTAAATACATAATAATTTATTTGTTCTGTATGATCCGCAGCTAAGTTCAGTCTTTTTAGCTGTTTCATGCTTTCATTAGTGACATGATTTCACTGTAACGCTTTGTGCCTTGAAACCAAGTAAAAAGTCACTGTGAAGTCACAATGTAACTGCTGATCTTATGAGTAAAGTGACATCATGATGACCGGTTTTGTGACTTTTAAACCTGACTCGATTTTAAAACATCTTAACAAGCAATTTCGGTTATAATAATAAGGAAATACAATAAAATCTTGTAGGAAAATTTTGGAGACTTCTTTTGATTGAATTAATTTGAAAGAATATAACGAATTCAATTTTTTTGTACTTGAAAATGCACTTTTATGTGCAATGTATCAAGCCTCATAAAAATATTATACTTTGTAAGATTACTTTTAATGGAAAAAAATGTTTAAGAAATTATTGACTCCTAAAAATTTTTAGAATCCCCCCCCCCCTCCTGAAAAAAAGGAGATTTTTGAATTTTGAAAAATGAATTTTCAAAATCCAAAATTTAATTTCTGTTATAACTTAATAAAATATTAAAATTTATGAATTTGAAAATATACTTATGTAATGTATCAAAGCTAGCTAATGTTCAAGAAATTATTAGCATTTGTATTTAACAAATAGTTAAATTATTACTCAAACTCATAGAAAATAATATTTGAAAATAACAGAAAAAAAAATTCCAAAAATTTGATTTAAAGCTTAATTTAATAATACACGTATTTTTCCTCTATTTTTAAAGTATGCCACTAAAATTTCAGTTTTCAATTGTTGCTATCAATTCACTTTTTAAAGAGGCTTAATGCGAGGCTGTATTACATAATGCTAGCTTATTCTATTACGAACCAGCTGATCCGGGTTCATATCTCGGAAAGAATTGGAATCCCTGGAAGAGGTTCCAAATACTCAGAGACCTGGCAGTACCTCATTACCACATATTTTTCCCTCTCCAATTGAGCTTGCATTTTTATCTCCTACCAGTCACTTTGAGGTCATCTTGTGACCACATTATGAGGTCACAAGATGACTGTCTCAAGAGTAGAGCATATTGACCTTGCAGTGACCATATTGATGTCACAATGACTACTCATGACCAAATTGTGACTGTCACTTGGGGGTCACTGTAGTATCAGGATATTTTGTTATTCTAGAAAAAATCATTGAAATTTGTAATCATTACTTAAAATCGGAAAATTGTTATCTTCCATCAGTATAAAAAAAAATCAGGGTTGGTAGTTGACTGTTTCAGTTTCATTTGAAGCGATAAAAGTGAACCCTCCTTTTCTTCTAGAAAAATTCCGATAAATATTATACTCCAGCATCTGATTTTCATTCTTTGTTCATCTCTTCTGAGAATGAATATTTTCTCTTTAGCATTTCTTTCTTTAAATTTCCAATAAAAAGAATCCTGGTAAAGAATTGACCCAGTTTGGTTTTTTAACAGGGAACAGACTTTTCCAATTACAAAGTGTACTGGATAATTTGGTAAACATTTTAACCTTAGTTATATTGCAAATGTTTTGTAATAGAGCCTATATCGTGCATCAAGCAGCTTTGGATAGCCTATTCATTTCGACTTAACTACATTAAATAGTAACCATACTGGTGCACATTAAGATATTTATAATTTTAAATATTATGCAAAGATACATTTTAACTTTATGTATGCACTTAAATAAATGAAGATATTGAAGATTGCAGAAAAGTTGTTTTAACAGTAATTTTGAATCATCATGAAATTTGAATCATAATTTTGAATTGTCACGAAAAAAATGCTAATGCTATTATTATTATTTTTTTAGAACTATTTGTGACAATTCTGTCCTTAAATATTGTGAAGTATCATGCATCGTCGCCCAAAGAAATTCTTGTTTTTAGGATTTATTCTCGCTCTTCTGTTACTCAGTACAAGGTTATGGAAAATCCAGTACAATGAAGTAATGGCCTTTTTTAGCAAAATATCAGACTCATCACAATCTAATGACAGTACAAAAAGTCAAGAAGTGTTAAAAGCTGAAACTGCTGTTCAGTGGGCACCATCATTCAGCCATATGTACTCATGCCCTATTTGTTTTGGTTATGGAATGTGTAAAGAAGTCATGAAAGGCTCCATATTATTTCATGGGGAACTTACATTAGCCCACAATAGTAAAATTTTATGGAAAAAAGGTGTCTTACAAACTCAGCGGGTGTTAATAAGTTCACTAATTTCTGAAGAATGGAATAAGCTTGATGAGTTTTTATGCAGGAATGCCAGCCAAGCAGTACCATGTGATTTATCTTCAGCTGTGTGGAAAACAGCTCTTGCTGAAGAAGATTTACTGTCACTCCAGAAATTTAAAAACTTAAACTCTCTTCTTGACATTCCTCTTACTCAACTTGCGTAAGTCTTTTATTTTCTCTTCTATTCTAATGATTTTTTTCTTTTCAAATGAGCTTGCTTAATGTTGCTGTACTTGTAACTTTTATAGCCACATTTACCTGTGTTTAATTTAAATGTAGACGTAATAATTTTTTTTTTTTTTTTTTTTTTCAAATTAGTGTTTAACTGCATTTTGCTACAATGCAGCACTTTTACAACTTTATTTAGGGAATTTTGTGAATGTTAAATCAAAGTAAATTAATAATACTACCTGAATTTTTTGTTGGCAATAAATGAACTATCCAATAAAACTTACTTCATGTAAACATGAAACTAAAATTTGGTTAGTATAATTTTTTTTTTTTCATGACTTGAGAATAACTGTACAATTCTTACCAAAGTATAGTGATTGCATGACTAAAGAAAGATAATACTGGGCCTAATGTAACCAGTGTTTAAAAAAATGATATTGTCTTTCTCATCGGTATATACAGTATTACGTACATGTGGTGGTGATTATTTTAAGTTAAGCATATAAGTTAGCAATAAGTTAGGCATATAGGTTTTAATGTTAGAAGCTTGAAAACATTGATTTTAATTTTTAGTATACACCAATTTATTACCTGTAGTTTTCTTATGTAAGAAATTATTTAAATTTTCTCACAATGTCTTCATGTCTGTGTTATATAACTGTTTAAACTTTTTTTTCAGCTTTTCTGTTTGTTCAAGCAGTAAACTTTTAAATGAATTAATAAAAAGCTTTGATGAAAATTTTGATGGACTTTTTGACAAAGAAGAAAGAATTTTGCTCATAACTAGCCTTATAATGCAACCTGGATATGCTATTTTAAAGGTTTTAACTTATTTTTAATTTAAATATTAGAAGCATTTGTTAGTTGTGGCCATCTGTATTTTGTTGTTTTAAATAACTATTAAAAATACTATTGGAGAAGGAAAATGAACCTAAAGTTAAATTCTTTCATGTGGATTTTGATAAATCAAAACCGTAAGACTTGCCCCACCTAATTTTCAACTGTAATATGTATAAATGGGGTATTATGTGGATATAAAATAACATAAGGTATTTGGAGCTTTTTGCTAACAATCTCTTCAGTGAAATTAGTTTACATTTATTCTGACTATAAGAATAAAATTGATATATATAAATGAAAAAAGCATTTGTACCTTAACTGGAATATGACACAGTATACACAATTAACCTTCTTACACTGTAGAAAAAATGTTATGCTTTACCTGTAGTTCCTAATCAACCCAATTTGTATAGGTTGACTATTTAGGCCTTAAGAATTATTTTCTATGAGTCTCATCTTAGATATTGGGGATTATCTGATAAATGGGGACAGTATCCAATATAAGCTATATTTTTGATGGCATGGCAGAAAATTGTAACACTGCTTCAGCACTTGGGTTTTAACAGCTGTGACCACTTTGAGACATGTGACATTCACTTTGCACATGATGCTGAAATTTGTGTTTAAAGCATATTGCATAGTATGAAATGCTAGAATCTGGCTGGAATAATGTTTCTGTTTAAGAAGCAAATGTCTGTCAATTTGTCTTGTAAGTTTGATTTTTTTTTTTATAGACCTGTATTCAATTCGGCTTTATCACAAGTTGTGTTGTCTGTGAATTGTCGCTAGAGTCAGTTTTGGTGGAAAATTGAAAAAGTATGGATGTGGTATAAAGAGACATGTAATTAACACACCCTTGTTAGGCCTATGTGCTTCTGTTTATTTGAATGGTTTTATTTTGTGATAAAAGCCACTGGCTGGTAAATAAAGATGTATGTCTAGGCCATCAAAAAAGGATAAAATGGAAAATTCGAGGTAAGAGCTTGTTTATTTAAATGTTAATTGGTTGTTTTAATTCTGTGAACAGGCCATCAGTAGAGCATTTTTAAGTTGCTATGCAGTGAGTTGCCAGACTTTTAAGTTTTTTTAGGTTAAAAATAGGCCACCAGTTACTGATTTTCAAGTGGCTGTATAGCAAGTTTTGGAATCCATTTAATTTTTTTTAGGTAAAAATGGGCCACTGGTTGCTGCTTTTAGAGTTGTTTTATAACAGGTATGGGCAACCTTTAGAAAGTTGCGGGCCAAACTTCAGGATGTTAGCGAATTCGCAGTCCTTATAATTGGTATTAATATGGGATTTTGGATGGTTTATATGGGTTTTATACAGGGTTTTGATATGTTCCACGGGCTGGATCCAAAGCCGTGGCGGGCCACATCTGGCTTGTGGGCCAGCAGTTGCCCATTTGTGTTTTATAAGAAGTTTGACTTCTTTTTGATGCTGTTAGTATAATTTATGTCCAGTTGTTTTGTTAAATGCATTACTGTTTGGTTTGTTGATCACTAAAGATGATTAGCAGTGGTAGTGACTTTGACAAGGGAAAATATAAGTCCCCAAATAGCAACTTTGGCTAGGCTTGTTAGCAACTCTGAACAAAGCTAGATTGTCACATCCATCAAAATATTTATTTTGTAACAATTTTACTTTGAAAATTGTCAGTCATCAAACTAAGTAATTTAGTTAGTTTAGTTTTAGACTACAAGTGTGAATTTTAGTAGAAAACTAAACTAATTAAATGTATGAATATTTGAGGTTTTTTTTTTTTTTTTTTGTATGCTTTGTTCAACATAAAAAAATATTTTATTTACCTTAGTTTTTTGTTACATTTTCTACTGTAGTTATTATTTTAAAAAAGAAAGTGAAATGACTTTTGTTTTACATAGATTTATGTATGATAATTATATGCTTGTATTAAAACTCATTTTTATTTTACTATGCAATGTGTGTCTGTTAAATATCTAAAAAAATTGTATTCTTAGTTGCAGGCTAAAACCAGAATGACAATGCCAATGCCAAATTTACTAGGAGCATGTGGCCGCTCAATAATTCTTGAAGGTGGTTTGAAGCCTTTGAAATCATTTTTGACTGAATCATTCGATGTTAGAGCAGGATTGGCAGTTCAAGTTTTACAGCTTGTAGAAGACTTTGAGGTTTTTTTTTCTTTTAAATGTTTCTTTTCAATGTTAAGATTTTTGAGGCTTATTAATTATTAAATTTTATTAGTTTCATGAAAAACTTAAGTTTATTGTTCGTTAATTGTTTTTATTTTGTTCTCCCCAACATTTTTATCGCCACGGACCAGTCAATGTTTGATAATTTTACGGCGGCCCTCTGAGGGGGTGGGGGACATTGATTGTTTTGATTTTATAATTTTAATTTAGTTGTATTTAAACATCCTTCAAAATAAACAAGAAAGATAAATCATGCCAAACACATAGATTATGAAGCACTTTTCAACATACTATTTTTGTGCCAAATTTGGTGACATATTGTGCTTCAATCTGGCAAAATTTTGAAGATAATCTTAAAAGAATGTTTTATTATCACTATAAATGTAATTTTGCAAGATCCTGTAAAAAAAGCTTTAAACGTCTTTTCTATCGTTTAACTGAAGAATAAACTGCTATGAACATTTTTGTATGTATTCAACAGCGCTTGAAATGAATGAATGTCTCTCAACTGCCGTAGACCGTAAAGTACTAGAATTCTTTTGAGTGTTCCTGTAGAGGAACTATTAATAACACAGATACTATTTTTGATGGATAACAGTATTTTGTGAGTCTTAATAACATAAACGTCATTTTTTTTTTCTGTTGAAAAAACCAAATATCTAAAATACGCTTTCAAGAACGACTGACCATAGATCGTAATGTATTGGATTTTTTTTCTCTTTTGGTTCATGTAACAGAATCATAAATTTTTTATACAGCATTTTCAATAGTGTACATGGTAATGTACATAGAAAAGCATGTATAATTTTCACACCAATTGATGTAAATTTATAGCAGTTAGAGCATGGACCGGTGGACAGAAGAATGGGCCTACAAATGAAAATCCTATAAACACTTCTCAATCTTGCTGTAAAAGTTGAAAATATAAATATTCCTCTTATACTAACTACATAACGGTATCGCATGAACACGGAGAGCAAGAAATTTATTCTTTTTAGGGTTAGCAGTCTAAAATTAATGTTGCACACACTAAAAATCAAAGTTTACAATTTTGTTGCATGTAAATCGGTTAACGTGTTAGAAACACTTAACAATTCCTTCAACTTAACTCAACTCATTGAATCGGTTTATTAGAGCATGAGTAACAAATTTTCAAAATTCCCATTGAAATTGCCATAGCTTAATATTATCACATTATGCAATTTTCTGCCAAATAACGAAAACATTGCCAAAATATTTTTTTTGCATTTGGCCATTTATCGTAAAAGTTGCCAACTTGGTGAATTTTGGCAAAAGTTTTGAAGGAGGCACGTGATCTTCGTTAGATCATTAACTAATTATATAGTAGTGTGCTTTTAATGGATCCATGTCTCAAAACTACCATCGACTGTAATGATTGGAATTATTTTGAGAACTCCTGTAGAACTATTTACGATACAGACACCATTTTTGTTGGAGAGCTTTATCTTGTAATCCTTTATAACATATATCAATTTTGCTTCATTTCAAATACCTTAATATTTTAAAAATACATTACACACTTTAAAGATTACATTAAAAATCTATGCCAAACGCATAGATTTTTCATGTTTCTCATATTTACACTAGAGGGATTTTATAGGAAATTTTAGTTGTATGGCATAAGAAATTTAAACTTTATTGCATGAATGATATAACTATAAAATTTTATTCTATTATTAGAGTAGTTTATAGCTAACAATTTTTAAAAAGAAAGAAAGTGCCTAATAGAACTTTAAAAAAAATTAGAAACATAAACATTTTATATTTATATATATTTTTTGTGGATGTGAATGTTATACATAAGAGATTGTGCATGAAAGTCTTGCATTTTGCTTAATTATTTATATGAGGGTAACATGATGATGCTTCAATATCTTGATATTTTAATTTTACTTTTTTTATTTCTTTTTGTTTGTTTATTATCTATTATTTTGCACATTGTTTGTGGTTAATATAAACCAACATTGATGTTTTGTAAAATTATATTTTCTAATTTTTTTCTTCTTCTTTTTCTTTTGTTTTTCAGAATAAGCATGAATTCTCATGTCTTTTGTCTGTTATGAGTAAGTTTTCATGTCAGATTTCCCTGTTATGTGTTTATTTTTATATTCTTATGGTTTTTAGTACTCTAATGTCATTGTACTTTTTTTTTTTGTTGTGTATATATTAAAGTGAGTTTTATTTATAAAATATTCCTTTTTAAATATCTGTTAGTTCTTGCATGAAAGCAATGTTTTCAAATTCCTTCTTAGAATTGTTGGGATAGAATGTATAATATGCACTTCATATGTACACATATTTTTAGATTTGCTTTTTTGAATACTATATTTTTACTTATTCCATGTCGTTATTTTGAGTGCATTTGAGTGAATGAAAATTAAAGTAGTTTCCAGTATTAAAATTGTACCGAGATTGTTGAATTTAATTATAATATTTTGTTACATGGCAGTTTATATTAGTATGGCAGTGGTAGAGCTGGATTACTTTTGCGTTATATCAGTCAGCAATATAAGTTGATTTAAATGTTGTTTATGGAAGATCATTGCCCAGTTTCTTCATAAAATAAAAACTGGTGATCAAAATGAATGCATTGTAAATTTCTTGAGTTAAAATGGTTAAATTTATTATTATAAAAATGTTCCCTTTATAAATTTCTGTATGTTTATTAAGAGTAAATATCTTTAATCTCAAGCAAAATTGATTGTCCCTTTACAAAACTTAATCCATTTGAAAACAAGTGATGACTCAAAACTCAATGGATTGGAAATGATATTAATATGTTTATATCAGCAAATTATTAATTATTCCAAAATAGAATATACATATATGAATAATAATATTTAAAAAATATTGCAATATCAAAACTCACATTTTCCAAATGCTGCTACCTGTTAATATTGATAATTTACCAGCTTAGGCAACTTAACTTTGTTGATTCAGGTAGAAATGCTAAATTGTTATACTTTTGAGGTGCAGGAAAATTCACTTGGTATTTTATTACTCCAAGAGCTTAACTGGTGTTATATTCTTTAAAATATGCTAAGGTTGTCATCTTTTAATTTATTCATACTTAGTTTTGTAAAAAAACAATGCATAAACATTTATATTAGATGTACTGATATTAGGTAGTTTATTGCTTGTAACGATACTGAAACTAGTGCTATAATGCTTGATTATTCTGATTATTAATGTTTTCAAATCAAATGATAAAATCTGGTTTTTATTTCAAAGTGAAGAATATTGTTAATACCTTTAACCATGATAAAAGAATTGTTATTCATTGTATTACTGTGGAAAGTAAATGATATATATTACTATTCTGGTAGCATGTGGATGTATTTTAAACTACAAATAATGTCACAAAAATATTGCATTCAAGCTCATGTTACCTGCAAACAGAAAATGGTATTTTTGTGACCTTGATAATGCAAGCAAATTACGTAGAATGTGTAACTTATACCATCAGTTGATTTCTGGCAATATAAGCTTCCATTGTTAACTTTAAGAGCAGAAACTTTAATCAATTCATAATGAACTTTGTAAGTATGCCCATGTTAATGAATAGAATTAATAAAATGGGATTTTTAACTATGAACATAAAACAACAAATTATCATGTTCTGTATATCAAAATAAACTAATCAGAAATAATTATCAAGATAAAAGTTAAGCAGAAAAAAATTAGATTTTTCAAAGCAAAGTATCCAATATGTTTTGATTATGCTTGTTTTATCTCTTAACTAATACAATATTTTTTAGTTTCCTTGAAAATATTATTTTTTTACTCTGTACTTTAATTAGTGTACCAATACAAAGAAGATTCTTTGACTATCTATTTTTTAATTTTGTATTTTCTAGTATTTTTATAATGCAAAATAATTAGTCAATAATTATCCTGAGACAACACAGAGTTACCTCAGGATAACTAGGTATCTGGTTAACTTTCTAAACTTTCAATGTGTAAATTCAAGTTTGTTACATTCATTATATTTTATAAAGTCACTATATAGCATATGAGTTATATGAATGAAAGAGAGAATTTTTTTTTCTAATGAGGTTATTTTCCTAATTTGCTAAAAACAAAATGAGTTAAGACATTCATAAAGAAATTAGAATGTGTTCTGCAATAATAAATGCTGGTATTTATTTTAACAATTTCTTTCTTTAATTAAAAATAAAAAATGGAACTAAATATACACTGGTATATACAATTTAAAATCATAATCTATTATAACTGAGGAGATATTAAATTTGTTTTAACAAAATTTGCTACATAGATATATTAGTATGAGAAAAAGCTTATAGCAACATAACAATATCAAAAGGGTAAATTGTTAGTTAATATTCAAGTTCTATTAAAAAAAATGGTTAAATCATGGTGCATAATATTATTGGAAAGATCTATTTAATATGGAGTATAGCTACCCTGCACTACCATACAAGTCTCACAAGCTGCCATACTGTTTATGAAGGTGTCATATTTATTATTATGTTAAGTTCGTATTGCTTGTAGCAATAAATACCATTCATCCCAAAATACTGCTTTTAATGCCTGTAGAATCCCGGGAGAGGCATGATGTTACTCAATGTCTCTTTCTAGACTGTCTCAAACACATATTCCGTTAGATTACTAAGATATGGATAACCCAGAAATCCTCATACAACCAACATCTGAACTTCCCATTCCATGAATATCCTCTTTTTCAAGAAAATAATCAACAATGTGAGGTCTGTGTGGTAACACTTTTTCATCTATGTAATGGAAGTCTAGGCCTGCAACATCATAGAAAAATCTCACGCCTGACCACCTAATCGCAAAAAAAGTCACAAGGACCTGTATAGTACTGTGAGATGATACTATCCACATCACATGCATGTCAGTAATGTATAGCTGCCATACATGATGCCATTCTAGACAAGGATTCCTCTGTCACCAAATTATTTGATTTCCCTTGTGTTTGAGGGCTGATTACAAGCTATATTTTCTCCAGATGAAGACTGTGCTGAATCTGTACTCATCAGTGCAATGAACACTTCCCATTCTCAGTCTGTCCAAGAATGATATATTCTACTCATGACAAAAAGTTTCTCCCTTACAATGTGATGAGAGGGGGACACCACAGCTAAGTCAATAGAAAGTTCTGTTGCTGCTGTTTGCTTGCATATTTGTACATTTAATGCTAAGTAATGATCTTCTGTAGGCATTGTGGCTCTTGGGAAACTTTGGCCAAGCTTCCTGGTGGTAGTATCACTTGTTGGAATTAATTCCACCACCTGATACCACTTTCAGTGCAACTTGTAAACAGCAAGCCATGCTGCTTAACTCTTTTCGGAACTCCTTTCGTCACCAAGTTTCGTAAAAGTTACTGCAGATACAAAATATGCCTCTGCACAATTATGCAGGACTGCAGATTTTTAATGCTAAGCTTATAGATGAAAGTCTTTAAAATCACATTGTGTTCCATATTAATTATATTTTGCATGATGAAGCTGTGTATGCACCTTCGTCTTCCTTTGGGCTAAATTGTTCATTGTCATGTATTCATGGTGATCGTCCAGTAAGGGTTTGTTTGTTTGTTTGCCAGGAGAGGACAGCTCACGTCACTGAATGTGTCGCTTAGAGCTGCATATACATCCTTCCTGGAATTTCCTGCCACAATTTGGAACCTCATCAGAAGATGGGGGACTTCTGAATATTGGCACACCTCGGAAACTGCTAGCGACCGCCAAGAGGACTTTCGGAACCACGGATTTAGCGTGCATGTACACCGCATGTACACGGTGGTCTTTAGTGGTATGCTGGTATCGAACCCACAACCTTCCGGTTACGAGTCCAACACCTTACCACTGGGCTACCACGGCCCTGTCCAGTAAGGGTTAAGACTGTTCAACTTCAAGACTGCTAAGAGATTTGCATCTCACTGAGTCATCTAAAAGATTATAAAAACTCATTCTCACTACAAGCTTGCCAAACTCGTGGATTTTAATGCAAAATTTACAATACTGCAGGAAGAAGTCACAGATACTTAAAATATCAAATATCACATTGTACAATAAAACTAATACTAAACACTATTAATTCGAAATTGTATGTTGACGTTGTGTTATTTGTTCCTCAAAATATCTCTAATAGCACTGTGAATCAAATGCAACTTAAAAGTGATGATCGCAATTGAGTTAAGCGTAGTAATTGTGATGGTGATGTGTAGTCACAGTGAGGTTGATATGTCTGCCTTTAGTTATTGTCACAATGTCACAGTTTGTTATTTTTACTTATTTATTCATAAAAAAGGCTAATAATTTATTGAAATTTTTTTTCTGCTTATGAAATGAACTTATAAAATACAATATTTTTAGGAAGTTCAATACACTACAGTTACAGGTGCAATTTAAATTTATAAATTTCAATAATTTATTTTCTTTTAAATTAATTCAAACAAAAGTCTCCAAAACTTTCCTGAAAAAAGATTTCGTTGTATTTTCCCATTATTAACTGTGTATTTTGAAAAAATCAAGTGATTTTGGAACATAAATTCCAAAAACTAATTATGTCAAGCACTTCAATGTTTTTAGAATTTCTCTATACAAGCTGTACTATACATTATAATAAATGATAAACCTGTATCAGAATGAAACTTTCAGAAAAAGTCTCTAAAATTAAAAATTTGATAGGATATGTTACTGTTCGAAAATTTTTGCTGTGTAGTTCCATGTTGAAGAATTTTTTTCAGAAAGATTCATAAAAGGCATCTTTTTTTTTCATTTATTATGGTATGTAGTGCAGCTTATTATTTGTGCCATTTATATATTTTAAAACCAATAGCAATATTTTGCCAAAATTACCAAAACATCATTGTGCCCTTGAAACATTCATGGATTTATTCGTTCTATAATGTCAGAACTGCACATTATCAAAGATCTATAGCTTCTTGTGAAAGACTTTATGATACTGCCCAGATCAAAGGTTATCAGAGAGATTCAAGTATTGATGGGTAAAGAAAAAAAGGAGCATCACACATATATCTATAAGTACTATTTGTTCATAATTTTTTGGACAATGTCCCAATTTATATATTAATAATATTTATACTTGTGCTCGTAATTAACTATTCAAATTCTTGTTATTCCCTACTTCCCACCTAATAAAATAATTTTAAATTTGCCATCTAAATAATAATTTTATAGAAAACAATCATATGTATTTAAATGCAGTTGCAACTGTTATGATTTCACCAATTCTTGACTTGTTTCACTGAAAAATGGGGTGGCCATCCAGAAAATTCAGGCCATTACAAAAGAGCTTGGAGAAGCTGAAGGAAAAAAAAAAATTATAAAGCAGACCCCCCCCCCCCTTCCATCTGCCCCCAATTTTTTTTTAACTGTCATGCTATTTAATTTTAGAGTTTTTTTTTCTGATTATTCACTCCAAAAATATTTTGTTTGATTTTTTGTTAATTATGCAGCCAACGTAAAGAAAAAGTAAATGTATGTCCAAAAATAATTTTAAACGTATTATATAAAATGTTCTAATTTTTCTGAATCAAGGAAGTTCTAAGAACATGAATTATTTCAGTATAATTATTACTTTCTTTTCTTTTTCTCTCTTTTTTTTTTTTTTTTTTTTTTTTAAAGAGAGAGATAAATCTTGAAATGTTGCACTTAATTTGGCTAGAAATTTTTTTACAGTTAACCATAATCCACATTCACGTATATCCCTTGTTCAGAACCTTTTTCTTTTTTTATTACAAATGGACTTTTATAATTTGTATTCTGTCTGAATTAATGAGTGTCTTTATTTTCCTTTGTATTTTAAGGAGTGATTCTGATGTTTTTCGCAGATGCTGAAAATAATGTGTTCATAGTTGAATTTAACTTGGAATGGTATATTAAAATATATATGTAGATCTGGATTGATTTTAAATGTAATAAAAATAAATTTGTCGAATCAAATTGAAAAAAAAGTACTCCTTTTTTCTTCCAAAATTTTCTTCTGCTCTCCTTTTTCTCAAAATTTTGGCTTCTGAGTTTGCCACACAGTAAAGTCACATCTCAGTGGAGTCATGATGTGACTACTTTGTGACACTCAGCGACCACTGTGAACCTCTGTGACATCATTGTACTGCTTTGTGACCATCAGTGCTATTAGGGATATAAAACACAAATTTTATCAATCTCTCTAGTGACAGTTTTGAATTATGGTGAAAAACACACATGTTTGTGACCTTAATTATAGACCCAAATATATTTCAACTTTAACAGGGGGTCACATGGTTATTGAGAAACTTTAAATTAAAAGTCTTTTAAGTTTTATTTTGGAAAATTAGGGCCCAGAAAATTCTTTGAAAATTTACACAAGATTCTAGAAGAGTCTTTGATTGCAAATGACCATGAAGTAGCTTTTCATTTCATGTGGAAGCAAAGATAAACAAATTTCTCACAAAAGTGCATCTTTTCAAGAAATGTTCAATTGCCTATTCTTCCTTCTTAGCTCATTAGAGATTAAATTGAATTCAATCAGCATTGCTGTGCTCTTGGTAGGCATTTATTTTATTCTCACTAGTGATACTTCTTACCTAGAAGTAATCCATAAGTGAGAAACCATACTTGTGTTCATTCATTTTGTTACCAGAAAGTGTACGAGCATGCTAAGATTTCACTGTTAAAATGAGCTGCATTTTCCCTTCATCAATAAAATCATTGCAATATGAGATTTAGTGTATTAGGAATTTCAGTATATTATATCCATGTTTCTGAATAGATTTTATAAAATTTATGGACTACTCATTCTAGAAAAAAAGTTTTAAAAATATGTTGGCAAAATTTGTGTTGAGGTCCTTTAAAAATTTTTAGAAAGCCTTGGAACTATGTTTTATAGAAATGAGTGGGATCCGTGTTCTGAATAATCATTTATGCATATATTATGATGTCCAAAGAGTAAAGGATATGCAAGTTATTTTCATGAAATAATCTTAACTTTCTTTTGAAGTATTTTTTTTTTTATCTTAATATTTCACAAACAAGGATGTAGTGAGAAAAAAATATCCAGGGGGTACCCAAAAGGCGAAAAGGTGGAATTTCCCATAAAAGTGCTTGATTTATTGATATCTAATTAATAGAACTCCAAAATTTCGGGAGGAGGATACCCAGGTTCCCTGGCTATGTCCCTAAATATTATTAACATTTCACAAATTAATTTCAAACGTACTTGTTAAAATTACATACTGCTTTAGATTTTTAAAGGAACATTTAAATAAAAGTAAGTCTTGTAGTACAGTTCTTTTTTTTCTTTTTCTGTATTCCTGTTAATGTTTTGTAATTTCTTTTTCTTGATTTTCTAAAATGAATATGTCATTTGCTATATTTTCTGTAGGTTACATGCAATAGTTTCCTTGTGCCATTTTAAACTTGTTGAATACAAGGATGAGCAAATCACATCATCAATATGCCATTTAGAGATAGTGTCCCACCCTCAGATTCCTTCCATAATTTAGAGACTATCAGGAGTTAAAGGTATAAGGATGTTTTCAGTGGTAGGTTGGGGATTGAAAACACAAACTTCCAGTTACTAGCACACTGCCTAACTACTGAGTTACTGTAGCCTTACTTTTTATTTAACTTATTAGTGCTTTGATTAACAAGACAGTTATATGTATATATATGTATATATGCATGTCCTCTGTCTTGTTTTCTTTTATCTACTTTTTTCTGTGTAATGCTTGTTTTTAGGTGTATAAAACAATTTTAGTTAAAGTATTTTATAGAACTCAGAAATTTTATTTTACTCATTCTCAATGCATGGTAATGTATGCCTA
Organism: Cheiracanthium punctorium; assembly: GCA_038373885.1. Lineage (NCBI taxonomy): Eukaryota > Metazoa > Arthropoda > Arachnida > Araneae > Cheiracanthiidae > Cheiracanthium > Cheiracanthium punctorium. Next base: position 794,827 of record JAWZYV010006947.1, on the reverse strand, counting down.
TTGAAAGTTGTATAGATTAATAATTTTATAACAGTAGTTGCTCAAAATAAATCTATTTGTAAACTAATAGAGAATGAGTACAGTTTTACTTGTTTACATTCTGTCAAAAATCTAAAGATATTATATTTTTGTATGTAATTAATAGTGTCAAGTAGTTTTTTTCAGATTTCCATGCCTTTAATTTTAGGAAGAAGACCCACAGTGGTATTTTCTTTACATGGGATTTACACTTGATGGTATTGCTGTAACGAAGGAAGGAGAAATTGTTATAATTGATCTTGATAACATTGTTATCTTAGATAAATCTCATTTTCCACCAGGTACTATTATACCAACAGAATAAAAATGGTGTGAATTTTAATTCTTGTCTTACATTTTAAGATTTTTTTGGGACCTGCCTTGAAAAAACTATATTTTTCCATATTCAGTTTGGATTAAAATTTTTGTTAAAACATATTTGTAATGCTCAGTGATAGTTATGTACAGTCTCCTGCTAACCTAAGATTGCATTGGTAGTCCAGAAAAAAAGTAGACTCCTTAAATTTCTTTTTGAAAAATGAGTATGAACTCTGTTGTCCAATTTCATTTAACACTAGAACTGTAAATAATGTAATTTTGGTCTCATGCAATTTTTTCTTTAATGGATAAGCAATAATTCAGTACCTTAGTTTTGAATTAGTACTTAAATCATTGACAGTTTAAGTCAATATTTATTGAAATTATACTATTTTTCTAATAAATATAATAGTTATAAACAATGCTGAGCTACTTATGTCTTATTCATTTTAAATTTACATCTAGTTTATAAAGAAATTTTTTTTTTTTTTTTTTTTTTTTTTTTTTTTTTTTAAGTTAGTAATACAGGGATTTATGTCAAAATAGCAATATGGAAATACATAAAAGAAATATAGAATATTCAATACAAAATATTATAATTAATTATTTCATTTTTTTCTGTGTTTTCATTGTGTTATAGTATATCTATTTATTTTACTTAGATACAAAGATGTCAACTTCAAATAATGGTTTGTGCAATGAAATTTGTTTTCAAGAAATAACTTTAAAACTGTTTGCTTCATGTTCATACATATCTGAATTTGGTCAGCTAATGTATGCTATAGTGTGCAAACAAGTACTGTCTGATGTTGGAGAACATAAAGCTGAGGGATTTTTCAATTTTGATGGCCACCGTATTCATAAGAAGCAAGACAGTCCAGGTGATGTGAATACACACTTTTATGTTGTTTTTAAGAACACCATTTACACATTTACTTTTATTAATTGACATTGTTTTTATATTATGTTTATAAAAGTATTTGGTTTTCTTTTGCCAAGGTGTTTGGCATATCATACTTGTAAATGTGGAGTGGTAGAATGAAATCTTAGGCACTGGCATATTGACCTATACAAGCTGGTGTTAGATATTTACTAAGTTTTCCTATGATGAAATTACCATTGCTTTATGCTTTAGTATGAGCAGATGTTTAAGGGCCCGATTCAAACGAAACAGAGTTCTATTGTTTTCCGTTGCAATCGCGGAAATTTTCGACTGATTCCTATGTTTCCTATTCAAGTGAAACCTGTCTATCCCTTTTGGATCACGTGACACTGCGATCAATGTTTTGCTATCGTTTTTTCAAAAGCGATCGTTTTGGAGAACATGGCGGATCGATCGGCGGATGGTTGATAAGAAGATTACAACAACAACGAAGACTCGTTATTTAAAATTACGAAGCAATCCGTTGGAATTATCAGACAGGAAATTCTGCAAAAGATTTAGGCCTGCGGAAAGCTGAATTTTCTCGCAGAACAGAATTTCTGTAGGGTTTATTTTCTGTCGGCCTTTGAGTTCCACTCTAGCAGACACTACGATGCAGGCGCCATCTATAGTCCTTATTTTAAATCGTTTATTGCTCAATAAATTTGATATTTGAAACAGCGCGAAAAAATACATGAATAACGAATAATTTCTCGCTAAAATAAGCATCCTAGCAACCCTCCTAAACAAATACAAATATTCATACCATTATATTAAGGATGTCTTCGATTGTTAATTATATATCAGAACATAAAATATATAGTAATTCTACCCCTCCATTATAATTATAAACAGCTTCTCTGCTACAGAAAAATAAAATGTAGTATGCAAACTAGAGAACAATTATTATTCGATAATTCGAACAAGTCGACATGATAATTATGACGAACAATATTATTATTAATAATTTTCTAAAAAAAAATCTTCATAAATTAAAAATGTATTTCCATGATTATAAACATACAAAAAATATTAACCTAAACCAGTTAAAATTTTAAAACATTAACCTGCAATACTGTTGGGGAAAAAAATTAAGACACAGCCTGTTGTCTGTTGCAGCTCAAACATAAATAAATAAACAGTTAGTCGTCGCCATTAAGTTAAAAGTTTTTTCCAGAGAAAGATGCAATTTTTTTATTGGTTAACAGCGACTTTCTATGTCACCGGAAGTTGCGTTTTCACTCTGTGGCGATAAAGTTTCAATCTAGCAAACCTGTAAGTTCGATCGCCTATTTTGTTTCACTTTGAATACACTTTTGTGATTGCTTGTAAAAGCGATCGAACTTCCAGAGAGAAAATGATCGTTTTGGAGACGACCGATCGCGTTTCGTTTGAATCGGGCCCTAAGTTGCAAGTAATATTAAAGATAATTGTTCACATATTTCAGTTGTTACTACTTGAAATCAATGGATTTAAAATATATATTTAGCATTTAGCAAAGCTGAAATGCGTTCTTAATTAATTTTCTTGTACAGTCAATATTGCACTTGGTTTTACTTACCAGAAACAGTTATGTATATATATAGGCATACTAACTTTAAACAAAGGAACTTATTAGCTGCCATATAAAATAAAATCATGCAAGATGTTTTAGTGGGTAACAGATAATTATGAGTTATCATATTGTTACATCTTTAAACTTCAAAAGTCACATTGCAATTCAGAAACCTCAGTACGAAGATACAAGGGCGAGTCAAATGAAAGTGAGCCAACCGTTCCTGCACAAGAATGGTCATTTATGAAAGTGATGTGAAAGTGTGAGGTAAAAGTGATTTAAGGCGCTCATACATTGGGTTGAAGACGGTAGCATGACATAATGGACGCTCCAAAAGAGGAACAGCGTGGTGTGGTCAGGTTTTTCGCAGCTGAAGGGGTTTCCCAACAAGAAATTAGTCGCCGTATGACTGCTGTGTACGGTGAACATTGCGTCTCATTGGCCACTGTGAAGCGTTGGAGCAAACGGTTCAGAGAAGGACATGAAAGTTGCAAAGACGATCCAAGACTGGGGCAAAGCCACCTCGCAATCACCCCTGACAAAATTGCACAGGTTGATGTGCTGATTTGACAAGCCATACAGACCAGATTTGTCGCCATGCGACTTTCATATTTTTTAGAAACTGAAAAAACATCTCAATGGTACCAGATTCGTGTCGGACGTCACTGTGAAGGAGTCAGTTACAGACTTTTTGAATCAGCAGCCTTCGGAGTTTTATGAGACGGGAATCATGTGGCTCGTTTGTCAATGGGACAAATGTCTCAATGTTCATAGACACTACTTTTAAATAAAGTAATCTGTTTGTCCTATATTCACATTTGCTCACTTTCATTTGACTCGCCCTCGTAGATAGAAATAAACCATTTATCAAAGATGATGCAAGTTGTTTTTTTTTATTTTGAATAAAAATATTTTATATTTCAGACAATAAAGCATTAAAATAAAACAAATCAATCAAAAGCAACACAATAATATATAAATCTACTTCAAAGCTTACATTCTCACTTCAGAAAATTTGACATACACTCACTTGTGCGTAGAAGCAACATTCACTCACTACTTTGCTATAATCAAATCTCTATATTACAAAGTTGCTAAATCTTGAAAAAAAAAGTTCATTATATGGAAAGTTTGTTAAGTGGAGATTCACCTACTTTAAACCACATAAATTAGATTTTAAATTCACAATAACTAAATATTATTTAAAAAAAGTAATTAATCACACTTTTAAAGAATAAAACTTCTGGAATTAAATTTAATTTTCAATTAAAAAAATAAGTTTACAATAAATAAGAAATTTAATAAAATTATCACATGTATTATAACAAGTAGTTTTAAGCATTCATTGCCACATGCATCCTTAAATTTAATTACTGAACAAAGTCTGTTAATTTTGTTTGATGTTTTTGTTGACAAAAGTGTTTTCTTTCATACTGTATCTTGTATTTTTACAGTACAGTGAAAACACTTACAGATGTATTTTCTTCAAACTGTAATCCATATCGGATTGTTTCAAATGATTTTAACATTTCATCATAGTTTTGGTGATTTCTGCATCATCATCAATTCTATCTTCGTATTCATTACGGTCCACTGGTGTAGTGTTTTTATTTTTCATCTTAGCGGAAGTACCCATCATTGATGGGTTAGTATTTAATGAAATGCAAATTTCCAGAAAGCTTGCATTTTTGCCAGCATTCTTGGCATGCAAGGAATAATATTAGTATGTTGGCAATAGTATAGAAAGCAAAATTATAACTTCTGTGTATTGATAAAAGATTCCAGGTTATAAAGTAACAAAGTAATGAGTAAAATTGACTATAGATAATTTCTTTTTATTTTAAAAATTAAAGTTTTATTCTGGTTGAATGAGCTTTTCAAGTCAAGGTCATTCCTAACCGGTAACTAAATTTTGCTTGATTCACAGATAGAAATTACGAAATTTTTGAATTCCAAGTAATGTTCAAACAAAAATCTAATTTTATTTACCTAGATTGTCCATAATATCCAATTCAGTTAATTTTACTGAGATCACGACTTTAAAATAATTAAGAAAATCATCAGTCAGCACATCATCTTTGATTTCTTTTTTTCTGTCAACTGTGCATATATTTTTAAAAAGAAAATACTATCTCTGGCCTCCGTGCTTTCCAAATACTCATTTCTGACAAAGAATCCAGATTTGGTAAAGCTGTTACAAATTCAGTGAAACCTCCCTAAAGCGACCACTGTCTGGACCATAAAAAAATTGGTCACTCAGTAGAGGTAGTTAAAAAAAATTTCATTCAATATATCAAGGTGTCCCTAGAAGGTGGTAACAGGCTTTAATTTTTTATTAAAGGTGTGTGGGTAAAATAAATTAAAAAATTTTTGAAATAAGATTGAAATTAAGACTCCATAAAGAAAAAATTCCTCTGTGTACTCTGTGGGTAGGGGCAAAAAAAATCAGTGCTTTAGCCAAATCTCTGAACTTATACAGTTATTCAACAGGGTTAGAAAGCTTAACCTATTCATTGCAAAACATATAACGCAGAGAAAGATGAAATGTATTATGGTTCTCATTTCTATTTGTATTTTTTTACATACTTTTCAAATGGCACCACCTTCCTCTTGTTACCCAGGCAGACTGCTTGTAACCAGGACTTCCCTTTAAACACTGCTGCTTACTTGTTTTTTCCCCCTTATAAGTACTAATATATATCATCTGTAGGTAAATAAAATTTCAGTTTAAGTAAAGTTCATTGTTGCCTGATATATGTGATTTCACAGATGCACAGAAAATGAAGTAATTCAACTTTGAAAAAATAACTTAAAAAATTTACTTATATTTAGTACATGTGTTTGGAGGAAAATTATTCACTAGGGATGTAACGGATATCTGGCAAGTATCCGGTATACGGCAGATTTTTCAATATCGGAAATACTGTCGGATATCCAAATCATAACTACCAGATATCTGGCTTAAGTTCTATCTATAATATGCATGGGACAGGATGGAAAATTATATTTGATATAATTAAACTTCCCCTATATACAGGATTCTTCCACTAAAACAGGTGAACAGATAGTAACCAAATTTGTTTTATAGAGTATAAATGCTTCGGGGATTTTCATTGCTTAGGGAATTTTCATTAAAAAGCTCAAGTTAAAAATGTTCAAGTTGCTATTAAACATGAAAAAACAGCAAATTTAACACTGGAAATGGATCATTCAAAACAAACAAAAATTTCAACATTTGTTCAATAGTTTTTGAGCACTTTTATAACTAGTTAGGCTCATATTTAGAATTGTTTTCATGCTGCAAAGTGCTGCTTAGCAGACATTTTCTGAATTAAAAAAGACAACTTATGTAGTGTACATGTGCAAATTTGGAGGCGATCCTCTCATCCTTTTCAGCTGTAGACTGCTGTTTATAGAGAAGTTGAATTATAAGCATTGTGTAGTATCATTTGAAAAATATGTGCATTCAGTGAATATGCAGCTTCTCTCATGGTAATCCCACAAGTAATGCAATTTTACACTCTCTCCCCATATAGTTTCTCCAATATTTTTATTTTGCTCTGGAAATCCGATAATTAACAAAAAACTCTAATTATTCTGTCTTCAAAATTTATTTATAGAGGCAGGGAGAAAATTTTAATCTTCATCCTTTTTGTAAATGATAATCTTTTACTGAGCATTCCTTTATTGAAGTCTCCAATATCTAATGATCAAAAATTAACCCTTATTTTACATATTTATTTTTTAATTAAATTTAGGTATTTAAATTCGCTTATGATTTTCTGTAAGTTTCAATTGATTTTTTAAGTTAAGTCTACTTAAAAGGTGTACATTTAAAATGTGTTCATGAAATATTTGTTAATGAAAATTATAACATGGCTGCTTGTGCAGACTGCCATATTGTAACATGATATTTTACTAGTTTAAAATAGGTTTTAGTTACTACTACAGTATTGTGTATGATTATCATTCTAGTTACTACTGCAGTGCATGATTATTACTTCATACATAAAGTACTTTGACAAACCTTTTGTGTGTGTGTGTGTGTGTCGCATGTCGAAATCAAGAGTAAAAAAGTTAAATTCTCCTAAAATTTGGAAACTTATGTTTGAAATTATTTTTTAAAATTAATTTGCCCCCTCCCTTTTCCCCTTGCTGTGCCATATAAGGTTTTGTTCTGTGAAAGAATGCTTGTGTATTTTAGAAGCTAAACAATTAAGCAGATCTATTTTTATTTTTTAACTTGTTGTTAAAAAAATATTTTTGATTAAAGAAATATAATGCATAACCTTAAAAATTCTGTTCCATAATAAAACTACAAAAGAAAGAATTATAATTTCATTATAAACATTTAAAAAGGATTTACTTTTTATTTATCAATCTCTAAAAGTAATTTAACTTAAAATAAAACTAAACATGACTTAATGTAAATTTATTTTAAATGATTAAAACAGAAAAAAAAAAAGCATTAAACCTATGTTTGGCAAAAAATAATTCACCTATCATAGGTATCTTATCACAAGTCATGGTTAAAATTTATTTGCTTCTGCCAGTAGTGTACACATAAAAAGAATATTTTAACTGTTCATGTTTCAAGTAACATTTTTTTATGTACATATATGTAAACATATTTAGTTTTTGTAAATTATAAGTCAATTATTAAAAAATACAGGGTGGCCATAATTAAACTGCAAGTGTTCAAGGGATGCTGGAGAGAAAACTACCGAGAATATTCCAGTGAAATGTGGTATCTACATGTTTCAGAATATGCGCAAGTTAAATAAACAAATAAAAAAAATTGTTATTTTCACCCGATAGATGGCTTTGTACCGTATTTCAAAGCTCACCGGTGACATATACAACTTCCAAAACCGATAGACAGAGCACAGTGACACTCTAAGAGGCATATAAACAATATAAAACATCATTTACAGTTTATCAAAATTCCATACAATTCGCTTCACTAATTAAATTTTTACAGTAACATGTAATCAAAAATTAACGTCAATTAAGATCACAAATTAAACAATTGGAAAAAGATGCTTTGAAAAAAGATGCTTTGGAAAACAATTAAACCATTATTTATTCTCATTGATACCCATTGGACCTCTTCTTAATCGTTTCATACGCCGGTATTCTTTCAGAGTAGCTGAATAATTGCTACCATTCTGAAAGAATATCTTCACTAACAATGCACGTTCCTTCTTATTCAGAGTCATGATTGACCATTACTCAATGTGGTCTTGTGTTTACACTGTTCGTTGGGCTTAAAATTTGCATATATGACGTCCATAAGCATTGAAACACGATATAGCGCCATCTATTGGGTGAAAAATGGCGATTTTTTAAAATTGCATATTTGACTTGCGCATGTTCTAAAATGTGTAGATACCAAGTTTCACTGGAATATTCCTGATAGTGTTTTCTCCAGCACCCCTTGAACACTTGCAGTTTAATTATGGCCACCCTGTACTTTAATGATGTGTGAAACATGTCTGCAATTTATTTTTTTGGTGTCATTATATTAAATAAATGAAAAAACACACTTAATAACTAAGTACATGTTTAGTGCTGGATATCCATATCCGGCAACCGAAGGACCTTCGGATACTCGATATCCGGTATCTGGCAAAATTAATATTCGTTACATCTCTAATATTCGCCCTTCATCAGCTGCAGAAAAGAGAGCTCACACACTGTAAGAGCAGTAGAGTAAGAACAGAAAAAAGTAAACAGTAGGAAGTTTTTGACTATCAGAAGAAGGAAAAAAACAAGAAAATCACAAGATTTAAAGCAAAATGTGTATGGGGGGGGGGGAGAAAATAGCCAAGAAACACAATAATTCGCAAAAAAATAAAACAGTGGACATAAAAAACAAAAATATACACAAAAAGTATAAACAATACAGAAATATGCTATCTTTTATTCTTTTTAATAAAATAATTTACTTCCTTGTATGGAGGATAATGAAGTAATGTGATCCCAAAAAATTTCGGGGGGCCAGATTTAAATGAAAAAACCGATTTTGACTACCTCTAAATTTATTTTAAAGAATTTTTGCAATGCATCTCATTGTACGCTAGCATGCATGCTCATGTAAATGCGTGCGTAACCTATTTTGACCAACCACGAGTCTGTTTTCACCTGTTTTTCCATGCCGTCTATATGTAAGTATGTACGTATGTATGTATGTAACTTGCATATCTAAAAAACTATTGGTCATAGAATGTTGAAACTTTATATTTAGGATTATTATAAAATGTAGTTGCACACCTCCCTTTTTAATCCTAATCGACTGGCTAGTTTATCTACAGGGCCACCCAAAATATTTTAAATACACACTCTATGGGCCGAAATTCATTAAACTTGCGTATCTCAAAAACTATTAGACGTAGAATGTTGAAACTTATATTTAGGATTGTTGTAACATCTAGTGCACCTTCCCTTTTGGTCCCATTTGATTATATAGTTTATCTACAGGGCCGCCCAAAAGATTTTAAATGTATTACACTCTAACGGCAGAAATTCATTAAAGTATATTTTGAAGGTATTAGGCTATTTCAAATGATTCAGAGATGATATATCCAGTCAATGGCAATTTCAGGAAAATTCATTCATTTCAAGCACAACCTACCATTTAGTTAGGTAATGGTCCGACCATTACCATAGTCCTAATATTTAGTTAGGTAATGGTCCGAAAATGGTCCATGTGCCTCCCTCAAAAATTACGCCAAAATTCACCAAGCTTGCTGAGTTTTGGTACACGCATGTATGTATTTAACTCTCAAATCTCAAAAACTATTAGTTGTAGAATGTTGAAATTTCATATAAGATTATTGTAACATCTAGTTGTGCATCTCGATTTTTGGTTCCAATTTACCGTAGAGTTTATTTACAGGACCACCCAAAATAATTTCAGTACATTAATGTCTATGGTCATCTTCAATATATTGCATCTATCGTCAGTCATTGTTTGGCCTATGAACAAAATCTCGCCATTTGTCATCGACCATGGAACGTTTTGCTGAAATATCACCCAAATTTGATGATAGTCATTCATTTGATCCATGCCCAAAAAATCTCCATTTGTCATTGTCCTTGTCAAGTTTTGGTGAAATATTGCCAAATTTGGCAATAGTCAGTCATTGTTGATCCATGCCCAAAATCTTGCCATTTGTCATCAATCTTGGTGAGTTTTGCTGAAATATCGCCAAATTTGGCACCAAAAATAATTTTGCATTTCACATAACTCTAAAACTTATTACAGTAGAATGTTGAAATTTTGTATTTAGAACTATTGTAACACCTAACTGTGCATCTCTTTTTTGATTACAGTTGTCTGGGTAATTTATTTAAAGGGTCAACCAAATGACTTTAAATTCAAAGGTGTATGGATACATTCAATTCATTGAAAGTCAGTGGTCAGTTACTACTTTGACTATCCTCAAAATCTCACAAACCATCGCAAGCTTATCAGCTTTTGGTGAAATATTGCCAAAGTAAGTGTCAGAAGGAAATCTTTCAAATTAAACCCCAGCTTGGCGATATCGAAATATTTGGGTAGAAATCACTAAACCTTAGTATTACTGCAGTATCTTGTCTCTTTTAAACGAAATAAGTTTAGATAAAGTGTACAGAAAATATTTTTGATTTAAAGATGTGCAAGGAAGTTGTGTTGTCCACATCAGATTTTTTTTTTTTTTCTATGATTTTTATATCCATTTTACTGTTTTATTTATTTAGTTTATTTTTATCTACCATTCTGGTTTGCTAGTTTCTCTCCCATTTCAACATTTTTCTTTTAATCTACCTGGTTTCTCACTTTTTCCTTCTTTCAATCAGTGGGCTCCACCATTGGAGAGTGGATAGGACCAGGCACATAGTCAGGAAAATTTTTCGGGAGGGGATATGCACCTGGAAAATTTTTCGGGGGGATATGAACTTATATGTGTATAAATAAATGGAATTTCATCACTAATCCAAAAATTTTTTTTTGGGGGGGGGATATATCCCGACATCCCCCTCTGGCTACGCCCCTGGATAGGACACCAAACATGGCAGATTATTAAAGTGCAAAGGTCCCGCATTTGATCCCAACCAATGGCTGTCAGTCTAATAAATTAGGAGTTCGGGTTTGTTTCCTCCATATGTAATGTGAATATGCATTAGAGCCCCTTAAAAAGTCCTATATCCAAGGCAACCCCCTCAGACACAGATGATCGTTCTGTAGGCTTGTCATGAAACAGAAATACTCTTCCAATTGGCAACAATTTCCTATTTCCCTTTTTCATTTCTCACTCTACTGCTCTTTTGGTGTATAAAACCCAACCAACCAACCTTTTGGTGTCCGAGCTCCCTTTTTTACAGCTGAGAAGGATAAACATTTTCCCTCCAAAACTCATGTATTAATGGTAAGTACATTATTGTGAGTGTTATTTTACGAAGTTTTAATAATTTGGTATTTTAAACACGAGTTTTCTATTGAGTGTTTTCTGTTACACACGGAAAGTTTTGACTCATTCTCTCAACAAACATTATCTTATAATCATGTTAAAAATTTGTTTTTATTATACAAAATATTTTTAATTATTATGATTATATGAAATACTTTTATGAATACTTATATGATATACTTTTTATGATTATGAGAAATTGGCACTGTTGTAGGTATCAGTATTAGTATGTTAGTAATCTTATGAAACTTTCTAAACATTTTTGAACCCTTTTAAAGCATTAATCATTCCAGAAAATTGAGATTCTATGAACACTAGTACTTGACTCTGCAAGAACCAAAATATCACTTATCATAAAATAAACAAGTCCATTGTTTTGTATTTTAATATAGCTTTTAGAATGAATATAGTATAATTTTCTCAGATAGATACACTTATTTGCTTTAGAAAATAGTACAATAAGAAAAATAAATTTTATGATAGGCCATTGTTTTTTGCTGCCAGATATACCTTGGTGTGAAAGATAAATATTATTTGCTTATTTCAATTGTTCTTTTGTTTTAGGTCTTCTTCATTCCCTTCCTCCTAAAGCAAAGGATTTTATTGAAGATTTGTTAAGAGAATGTGTTCAAGAAACTAAACCAAATGGCAGGAAGAAAGCTATCTCTGATCTTAGAGATGTTTTGGACAATTATGTAAATATCAATGACTCAAATAATCATGGATTTGGTGTACATGAAAATAGTATATTTGGAAGTAATAAAAAAGATTCAAAAAACTAAAAAAATAATGTTGATTCTTATTTATTATTTTTGTAAATTAATTAAAATTATTGAATATTTTAAAATTTAAATTTGAATTCTGTTCAATGTGAATGCTAAACATATGAAATTTGGCATAAATATAATCTTAAAAAAACTATACTTATTGAGGTATGCCAATAATATTTTTTTTATATTTGGCACTAAATCAGTTGCACTTTCTAGTGAATTGATAAATATGCTTATGATTGTTTTTTATATTATTCTATTGCATTAATATCATTACATTTTTTGCGAAATAATTTTTTTTTGACTATATATGTCATATTTTTTTATATTAAGGTTTACCATGAATTAGCTTTAAAATTAATAAAACCCTTTAATATTTAAAATAAAATTTTCAAGTAACATATTTGTATATATTTAGAAAAAATGCATATATATGTACATGTAGACATCTTTTTATAATGATTTTAAATTGTGCAATATCAGTTTAATATGACTGAAGAAATATGGATGTATCTCAACTTTTACAAATATTTCGAATTTCAGTTTACATTTATAAAAACAAACAAGGAAATAATCTCTTAGTAGTAAGTTAAATTAAGCATAAAATCTTTTTAAAGCACTTTCAGAGGCTTGAGCCACCTCCATCATTACTTTCATTCAAATCTTTCTTCCATCATTACTTTCTTCTCTTTGTGTACTCCTCTAATTTCTTTTGAAATCACACTCCAGCCTTGGTCAATTTGGGCATGCATTGTGTTGTTTATTATCGTTTAATTTATGTATAGAAAAAGAAGAAACTACCTGAATATATAAAATAAATTTGACATTTGAAGATAAAGAACATAGTTACTATGTAGAGGTCACAAAAGGAAAACAAAAGAAAAGAAACAGGAGCATATAAATGACATGAAATACAATAAACTAAGCACAGCCCAATCTAGAATAGCCAAAATAGACCAAAGATAATAAACTTCAATGAAGTAGAAAAATGAGCAGGTTTTAGAAATTATGATTACGCATTAAAAATGGAGTCTCTACAAATAATAACAATAGATGGCGTAATAAATGAGGCATGACCAAATTGACAAAGCTGGAGTGTGATTTCAGGAGGAATGAAGAAACTGATGATGGAGGTGGCTCAAGCCTCCAAAAGTGCTTTTGTAGGATTTTATGGTATATTTTAACTTATTTCAGTTAGCATGACAAACAAATGTAATTAAAAAAAAATACTTCAATTGCCCAGAGATTTCAATGATACAAGCATAACTCTATGCTGAAATGGATAGCGAGCCAGAAACGAGAACTTAAAAAGTGTAAAATAAAATATCAAAGTTATGTACATTAAAACTGCTTTAAGAAAAGTCTGAATGCAAGTAATATCTTGATTTCTATTTGTTGTAAATAGTACATATGCTTTTAGTTTCTTTTCTATGTATCTGCGTAAAAATATTTTTGAAGAACTGTCTACATATTTATTTTTGACTTTGTGTCTCCAAAAATTAAATACTGCCAACAGGGGTGTAGCAAGGGTAGGGCAAGTGCCTTGGGTGTTGAATGAGAAGGGAGCTCGACAAAGGAAATTACAAATCGAACCTGTGAATGCCATGTTTTTAAAGTTTACTTTTAGTTTTTGTACACGTTGTTTCTAATGCTTTCTGGCAACTGCGGAGCAGAGCCAGATTCTCCATAGAGGTTGACTATGAGCGAAAGAGAGCAGCTTCCATGTTAATGAGCCCAATAGGAGGAAAACTGACTTAGCTCAGGGTGTCCTAATTTTGAACCAATTCCAGATGAGAGACCTAGCACCTGAAATCAACACACCCAGAGGCACCATTTGAACATGGAGGACATTGGAGCCACAACATATTTTACATGCACTAGCTCTCATTAGCATACACGGTTTCCCAGCAATCCAGCTGAGAGAGGAGTTCATCTTCCAAGCATTGGCCTAGCCTGTGCTGCTTCACTTTCTGTGTTCTTACGGGTACATAGTGTAATGACTAGGCCACTGCAAGACTCATGGTATCACATGCCCTGCTATGAAAGTCAATGTTTATTTTGCATCTTAAAGTACTTGATCCCCAAAGTTGCTGTACCCACACTCAAAATTTTCTCATTATCACAAAACCGAAAATATGGAGAACCACGTCTCTCCTTTCAGGAAACGAGCAAAAGCAAAAGGAAAAGCTCAACAACTGTCATCACTATAATGTCATCTTGGCTGAGCAGTAAAACAGAAGACCAAAATGAAGCCTTTACACACAATAAAATAAACATGTAGCAGCTAAGTATATGAAGCTGACGTAAAGCCAGAAGAAAATGCTGAAAATGAAGACTTTCGTATGGTTTTATAAAAGTAGGATTATTGTGCTTATAAATTTTTTATTAAAATCCTTTGTTCATAACTTTGTAATCTAATCTGAAAATTAGGGGCAAGGGGAGGAGGTCCCGAACACTTGTTTTGCCCCGGGTGACAAATATCAGAACTACACCCCTGACTGCCAACTTTTACTGATAAATGTCATTTTATCAGTAACAAAAACATTTTATTTTGTACATTTAGTGAATCATTTTATTCTTCATAATGATAAAGAAACCTGGAAGGAACGTGTTGAAAATAAAACTACATGCAGCATTTATCTTAAATATTACAAATTTTTGCTTAGAAAAATTGGGAATATAATATAAAAAGTGTCTGTTTCAACTAAAATTTAATTAAATACTTTTGATAGGATGCTTAACTGAAAAAAATGGGTAATTGACTAAGCATCTGATCCTTATAAATTAATGTTTTCTATCTTTTAAAGAAATTGTGAGTTAGCTCTTTTTCTATAAATGTAAAATCTCTACATAAAAAAATAAAAATAATAATCTATCATCTTAAAACATAGTTTTAAATATCAAAAGAAAATTTTTCTTTGATGTAAATCAACATGCGGTAAATATTCAATATTTTATTTGATTTTGACTTCAGTATTCAACTTTATAACCTTAATATAAAATATTTATGTTTACTGTATTTTTCAATGTAACAAATGGAATTAATATTTATTTTTTTAAGTATGCAATCTATTAAATCTTTATTAGTAAAGAATTGTTTTTCATGATCATACAAAGCAGAATAGGATTTTGCAAATTTTGAAATATGGTATTAAAATTAATATTTTTATTCATATCACTTTAACCTTTTGAGCCCGGCTTCATGGCATTAAATATCTATTCTCTGTTCAGCAAGACATTTTGCAAATATTAGATTTTTCACCCTCTTTCATTGATGTGCTCTTTCGTTAACTCCCCCTTCCATTTACTTATCTTCAGAAGCTGTAGCATTTCCCCTTTCTTCTGTAAATAGATAACTCCCCAGAGAGAAGTGCACCTGGAGTGGGGGGAAGCGAACTTCTGGGACAGCTGTGGTCCCGCTAGCCGGCTCTTGGTCTAAATGACTCCACAAGACAATTGTTGTCCATGACAGTGTCAGAAGGTTAAGAGTGATTGGATTGGAAACAATTTCAGCTATAATATACGCATAAATTATTAACAAAAAATTTCATATACATATTTTTGTTTCTAATTGTAATGTAGTTAGATGCTTAAATTACTGATGGAGTATGTTTTTCTTGATTAATGATTACTATAACATAGCTGCTGCAGGCTATGTGCTACACATGCATACTTGTAACTTAGTGTTGCATGATAAATGTAAAATCAGAATGTGATTTCAACTTTGAAAAGATTTTTAATTAATTGTTCTTGTTAATTCCAAGGAAAAAAAAACTGTGTCCTGTAGTTGTTTATCATTTGAATGTCAAGTGGAAAAATGTAATAAAGATTAATTTTTTAAAAACTTTTTCTGTAATTTCTTTATCAATTTTTATTTTTATGTGATAGAAGTAGCACTAGAACAAAATAAACAGAAATAGCAGTCAGAAATCAAGTGAATTTGAATCACACATTATCTGCTTGCGATGGATTTATTTAGGGAGAAGTTAGCACATTTTGCAAGACCAGACAGAAGCTTTGCACTGGCTATGCAAGACAAGACAGTCCCAATTTTCATCTTGTGACCATCCCTGTGAGCAAACCCTTGCAGTCAGCAATGCAAACATTTTTCATAATTTGTGCTTTGATTGTGAATATCATAGTTAAAAGTTCTTAACATGTAGGTTGTAAAAAGTCAGTAAATATTTGAGTACAGTAGACATGAAACACACGGTATTGCTTGCAGGGTTGGTTCCCATGCGCCTTAAAAAGCCCATATTAAAAAAAATACTAAGGCACCCTTAAAAAGGCCTTATTTTTGCCCTATAAGCCTTAAAATATCATTTTATCTTCACTTTTCCTGTGATTTTTGCAGAATTTTTTCTTTTCATATGCGCAGGGGAAGGGTGTCTGTGTGTATTGTTGAGGAATTTATTCTTATTGTCAGTATGCTGCTCTCTTTGTGGAGAGGGAGAAAAAAGGGCAGTGGATATTTTTTCTGGGCTGCGCTTCCTTATTTCATGATTTGTTTACCTTCTGCCATAGTTAGGGAGGGAAGGAAAATATGATCAGAGACAAGAAAAGGGGAGAGTAGTGAGATGAAATAAATACATAGCATAATTATAACACTGATTACAAACAATGGTTGTTTAGAACTCATACACTTTAACCTCTTGAAGGTCATATTATTTTCAAGAAAATGGTCATAAAAGTACCTATTTTTTAATTCAAGAAAATTGTATAAAAATAAGTGTATGTACGATATGTTCATTCATTTTAAGGTTATAGACATTTTGATATAAAAAAAATTCTGTGCATAACAATTAAAATGCTCTAATCTTTCTGGCACATAACTTTTGAACTATCAAGCCCAGAAATATCTCGGGAGCGAATAGGTAGGGGCTAATAGACATGAAATGTGCAGTATTAAGGAGATGTACAAGATAATTGCATTGGAATGTATCGTTGATTATTGGCCTTGAAATTTTTAAAAATAGCCTTCAGAAGGCCTTATTTTTTATATCAAGTAAGTGGGGTATCAGGGAGTGGGAACCCTGTGAAAAATACATTTTTTCACCATAAAAATTTAGATGTTTCCACATTTTTTTCTATGGAGATATATTTTAACAACAGAACAAGTACTTCTAATGAAGTTTTAGAATATATCAATGATATTAATGCATGCAAAACTTCTCGTTTTTGCTCTAAAAGTGCTGCCTGTTAACAAGTGATATTAAAAAATTTTCTTTTAGATTCCTTATAATTAGTAAAAGCATTTATATTTCTGATACATAGTAGAGAGACTTCAGAAGAACTGAATTATATAAAAAAATTAAGAATAAAATTGTAATTTTTATTTTTAAATTCATTTCTTCTGAGGAAGGGTAAAATGGGGTATGGTTAGACATAGCAAAGTTTTACATGATACTGCATACCCGCCAACTGGTACGGATCGGCCGCACGGATTTTGAACATTTTGTACAGCTTACGATTTTACAAACGCATCGTTCGATTTTTCGGACAAAGCACAATGATATTCATTCTAGAACATAAATCCTCCACCGATCCTCGCTTAAACGCAAGTTTTGTGACATTCCTGTGCCAAATACTATGTTTTAAGTTTGCTGCCGGCATTTTTATATTTGAGATCGGGATGAGTCGTTAACTACCGAAAGACCGCTATTGAAGTTGTGACAAATGACAAGACATACCACTAACGCGAATGCTCATCGGCAAAAGAATCCAACATGGCGTCCTGGTCTTGCTCTCCCCAGGAAGGTTAAATGAGTTATTAGCAGAAATCAGCCTTCTAGTTTATTTTGTTGGTCTGCAGATTTTATTTTATTATCCCCCCCCCCCCCTCAAATCGGTAACTTTCGAGATTTTTTTTTTTAAGTACTGTAAAAATTTGATAACATTAATTTCCTGCATCCCAATTTCAACCTTTTCTCATCTATTATGAGAATTAATATTTTCACCTCACCATTCCGCTTTTTAAATCTCTAGTGCTTCAAGAATAGAAATTAACTCCTATTTCAAATTTATTTTCCAAAAAAACCAGTAAAGGAAAAACTTGGTTCAGATATGAATGAAAAGGATCCAACAAAATGAAAGTAAAAGTTGAGAGAAAGAGTTTTGTCGGTGAAAAAATTTTGATGAAAACAAACAAAAAGAATTTAACATATTTTTTACTATATTCTTTTTTAACGCAATTTTTTAACACATAAATTTTTGATGATTGTGACAGATTTTTTGTCCTTTAGGTGATAGAGTTTCCCTTGGTGGTCAAATTTGAGCCTTTTATATATTGCAGAAGTCTTTTCTACATGGTCCATATAATGTACATACCAAGTTTCATCAAAATCCGATAATCAGGGCGGATTAAAGATGGGTCTGAATAGGGTCACTTTAATTGTAACCTCGCTGTATGTACTTAATTAGCTCTCATGTGCCTAAAATGACGACTGTTTGACCACGGAAAAACGCATGTCTACAACATAGTTCGATTATTTACTGCAAAATTTTTTATATGTATTTTTACTATCTGACAAGTTAAATCGTTATTTCCTTTACAAATAACATTTTATGGGGAGATATTCGCACGAATAGAACTGTCTCTGTAAGCTACGGCGTGCAAGAAATTACACTAAAAAATTGATGGTATACACAAATGAAGTGGTGTGAATATATTATAAAGTGTAGGGCGTTTTTGCAAGAATGTTTTATCCATTGCGGAGATGTAGGAAGGAAATGGGCCATGGGGATCTCGCCCTCCTGAATTTTCAGATTCTTCTTAAGAGGCATTGCAGGAGGAAATCGGGAAAAAAAATTCCAGCACCATCTCAGAATTTCATGAAATTTTTTTCTTGTGTTGTCTTACCCATGGAAAAAACAAATCTGAAATATTTTTGATTTACCTCTTTTAGTTTTGGAGTTATGGGGGGTCAAGTACCCCAGAGGAATGCCGTAGAAATAATTTAGGACCATTTTTGCCAATTTACTGTCTCGACTGTGACTGGCTCTGAGGTGATTCAGAGAATTTTTTCTTTTTATCTGATAATATACCTTGGATATTAACACCTCATATTGAAAATTCATTCGAAAATAGTCAGAGCTTCCAAATTAGGGCCCCCCAATTACCCCCAATTTCATAAAAAATACAATTTTTAAGAATGCTTTAAATCTTGATTACGACATGATGTAGAAAAAAATTTTGCACAGTGCAATTATACATCTTCATATAAAGCGATGTCAAAAAATTTTGAAGGCCCCCAGGGCCCCAAACATAGTCCTTAACGCTAATTTATGCAATTTCGAAGGATTGATACAGCTGAAGCTGACTTTGCACATGAAAACTATTGGCATGGAGATACAGTATCAACCTAGTTGTTTCATATTATGAAAAAACATTTTTTGAAGGTACAACTGTTTGCAAGAAAAATTCCAAAAAGTACCTCCCTGTTTGGGACATTCCACTGACACACGCGTGAGGCTTTTCGGTGTTACTTTTAGAAGTTTAATCGACTGTAGCAATATTGAAAATTAAATTTATCCTGCATGCATCCCAAATATATCCTCCATATATCAAATAGTTCTCTTACAGAGGCACTCATAAGAATTACATTACGCTTTATGGGGATTTCTGTAACTACTGAACCGATTCGGAACTTTTCACTGATAGAAAGTTACACTATTGCTGAGTATTATATACATGCAATGTAAAGAGTTCTTTTACAGGGACATTCAAAAGAATTCTAGTACATTACGTTATATGGACATTTCTGTAACTACTGAACTGATTTTAAAGATTTTTCCACTGAAAGCTAAGCTATTTCTGAGTAACATAAGCTAAAATTCATGCATGTAGCATAATTTACAGGAACACTCAAAATAATTCGTAAATAATGTCATAACTGTCTATTCGCCCAATGAGGAAAAAATATGCTATCTAAATTTATTAACTCTACATATACCATGTCTTATATTTCATTTAAAATAAACAAAAAGTAAATAATATTGTGAATAAAAGAAGTTGTCACGAATCTATATAATTTATTTCTGACTTGTATACCATTTTACAACAAAATCGGTAATCATTTCAAACAAAAAGTAACATATAAAAGAAAAAAAGAATTCTTAGGTTATTTATGTGCTTTTATTATAGTGTCTATTGTATAGTTGATTGTGAGCTGATTTGATACTTTTTACATTAGTAATGGTAAATGGAGTAACTGAAGTAAATTCAATTGGACCAAAAAATATCTTGTCTGCAGTAACTCTTTCTGCGTCATCTTGGCGTGGCCAAGTAAAAGAATTTGAGCCACGTACTGCATGCAAATATTTCATCGTAGCAATCTGATCTTGTTCTGATAAAGCGATAACCCTTCCGATGTAAGATATAAAAGAACTATTTATGCTACATGCATGAAAGGTAGCCCATCTATAATAATTAGGAATAGTGTAGCTTTCTATCAGTGAAAAAAGTCTTCGAATCGGTTCAGTAGTTACAGATATCCCCATAATGTAATTCTTATGAGTGCCTCTGTAAAAGAACTAATTGTGATATATGGAGGATATATTTGGGATGCATGCAGGATATGTTTAATTTTCAATATTGCTACGGTGAATTTAACTTCTAAAAGTAACGCCGAAATGCCGCACGCGTGTCAGTGGAATGTCCCGAATAGGAAGGTACGTTTGGGATTTTTCTTGGAAACAGTTGTACCTTCAAAAAATGTTTTTTCATAATATGAAACTGCTAGGTTGATACTGCATCTCCATGCCAATAGTTTTCAATGTGCAAAGTCGGCTTCAGTGATACCAATGCTTCGAAACTGCATAAATTAGCGTCCGGGGCCCCGTACCGAGGTGCCCTGGGGGCCTTCAAAAATTTTTAGCATTGGATTCACTTTATATGAAGATGTATAACTGCACTGTGCAAAAATTTTTTCTACATCATGTCAGAGTCAAGTTTTAAAGCATTCTTAAAAACTCTATTTTATATGAAATTGGGGGTATTTGGGGGGCCCTTATTTGGAGGCTCTGACTATTTTCGAATGAATTTTCAATTTGAGATGTTAATATTCAGGGTATATTATCAGATAAAAGGAAAAAATTCTCTGAAGCACCTCAGAGCCAGTCACAGAGACACTAAGTGGCAAAAATGGCTCTAAATTATTTCTACGTCACTCCTCTGGGGTACTTTGACCCCCCTCCCCATATCTCCGAAACTAAAAGAGGTAAATGAAAAATATTTCAGATTTGTTCTTTCTTTGGGTAAGACAACACAAAAAACAAAAAACAAAATTCATGAAATTCTGAGATGGTGATGGAAACCCCCTGCTTGATTTGCCCGTACAATGCCTCTTAATTGGATGACAATAATGAAGCTTTTCTGCTTGGAAATTTACATTATCCACCTTTCAAGTCTTCACCGAATTTTTTTAAAATTATTATTATCGCTACGTGCTATCGCTATGTTGTGCTGCATATAGCGTCGGCTCATACATAGGGACTGTGGAACTGCAGCACCCCCAGTTAAATTATAAATATTTTTTTTTAATTACCCTTTATTAATACACGAATTTTACACAATCATATAGCGTGAAATCAGAAACCATCGCGTAGGAATAACAAAAGTTCCCCGAAAACATAAAAAAATCCAGAAAATAAAGCACGTCTGAACGGCGCTGCCGCCGATGCAGTTCCTGGCACTGTTGCGTTTGATTACTCAGTGCCTGCTACTCGAGCCCTCGACTATACGTTCCCACATAGCGTGGAAAACTGAAGAGCGGCACTGTGAGATTTGCAGTACTGAGTTTCAGTCCAGCAGAGCTGGGTTACGAAGACTTTAATAGTGTAGCAGATACAATAATTTCAGGGACTGGTTAAAACAGATGTACGTCTTAGTCCTGGCTTTTTTTTCGCTATTCTCTTGTACGCTACTGACAACAGAAACTGTACTCTTTTTTTAAATGTGAAAATTACTCAAAGATAAAAACAAAAATTATATATATTTTTTTATCGTGTATCCAAAATTTGGCTGCCCCCAGCTCAGCCTATTCGCCCCAGTAATCTCGCCATGAGAAACAGAGATATTTCTAATTTTATCACATTCAGTATTTAGTGTTAAAATTTAACATATGGCCTACATTTTATTTTGTGTTTGAAAATTTATTATACTATTTGAAGTTTACGAGAAAAATTATATAATTATATAAAATATTAGTTTTAAGTGTTGTAAAATAACAATAGACAATTAACGTTACTTTTTCGGCTTAAGTAGTATTTATAAAATGTTATGCAACAAACAACACAAGTTTTACCTACCTAGGTTAATATTTTTGGAGGTTACAATATTATTACTAAAGTTTCGCAGACAGGAACTCAACTAAAGGGGAAATGGGCTAACGATCGCGTGCCTATGGTTCCAAATGTGAAAGCTAAATTAAGGTTTTCCCGGGTGACGTTATCTCTTGTTGCAGTACTGTTTGCAGTATGTAAATTAAAACTTAAAAGAACAGCAACTGATGCAAAAAATATAATTTATTTATTTTTCCGTTAGTACAGAATTTTAAATTATATTTATCTATTATTTCTCTTTACGGAACATTAAAACAATGGGTCAGTTTTCTTTATGCAGCACCCTGAATAACTGAAACTCCTAGCCAGAGGCGGATCCAGAGGGAGGGCGCAGGGGGCGCGCGCCCCTTCCGTGAAAAATATATTTACACTAGATAAATAGGGCTTTTACCAATATTAAGTGGGCTTTCCACTAGATGAAATAAGTATTCACGATTTGCGCCCCCTCCGAAAAAAGCTTCTGGATTCGCCCTTGCTCCTAGCCCCCACTGTTTGCATGTTAAGTAAACATAACACACTGAATTTTGGTGTATTTTCCATGTTTGCATGCGAGAATATATATAATTTATTCAAGTAGCACACTGAATTAAAGCGGACCTGAATAATTTATTCACGATTATTCAGCTTTAAATAAAACGTCGAATGTCACGGTATTGAGAAAGTAAAATTTGTTTAAACATTGGAAGCAAAAAGTAATGCTCAGAAAATTATAGTAATACAAATTGATCATCTGCTTTTTATTAGAAAGCTTTTACAACAACTTACGTTATGCATTACGTCAATATCAATTTCAACACTTTCAAATCGTAAAAATCATTCTTTTAATTATATATATATTAAACAAATTGTAACATTTCTTGATTTGCACCCTACTTGATGTAGGATCAACAGCAGCTACCCCTGCTTTGATCATTTTGCATGTTTTATGAAATGATTTTATGAACCATATCAGTTCTTTCAAATTCAGTTAAACATCATTTTACCGTGCAATGCTTCAACAAACTGTAGTTATTTTAACTTCGTACAGATGGAGCTAGCTCCTACTTAAATATCAAATTTGGGGTACGATCTGCTGATTGATTTGAAAGAGAAGTAGTTGGTTATTGCTTTGATTTTCGATAATAACTATTAAAAATTTGCGTTAAATGAAAATTAAAGTGAAGGAGACGCTTTTCATTTATTTACAAAGAAACTCAACGTTATTTGATATTGCTATAAATTTAAAATTATGTAAGTTTATGAACAGTGTATGTGTGTTATTTCAGAAGTTAATTTATATTATTATTAAAGCCAGACGTAAACGCCAACTACCCCGTACCATTGGAATAAAATAAATTAACAGACAAGTCCAACATGCATTAGGATCTGCTGTATCCGTTTTGCCACCCCGGGAATAAATGCAACATGACACCTTTCCTTTGCTAATAAATAAAATATTTCGCAAATTCATCCCAAAATATTGACCTGGACAAAACAAAGAGAAAACTTTTGCAGAAGAAAAAATCGATCTACTTAACATATTATATTTCTCACACTCATAGCCAAAATGCCGGCCCCAATGTTGGCGCCAAGGACAAATGTCCCGGTTGTCCGTCCCTAGAGTGGGCCCTGCATCTATGCTGTCGGGTACAGGTGCAGACTTACGTACTCAAGCCTTCAGTATGAAGGCTGTCGATCTAACGGTCTGGAGTTTTGGTAGGTTTCCTCCAGATATAACGTGAATAGGCGTTAGAACCCCTTAGAGAGTCCTCTTACCAAGGCACCACCCCCTTGGCAGATCGCACTAATGTAGCGTTGCCATAATCACACACACCTTCAGTATGAAGCGCCTCCCAAAGTTTTGCTCTTTAGCTACTTACCCAGAAACTGATACTTTTTACGTAAGTATATGACTTGGGTCAGTAGCGTAGCCAGGAAATTTTTTCGGGGATGCTGAGAAAAACTGGAATCCAATATAACTTATAAAAAATGTAAGTAACTTTTTTTTGGGGGGGGCTTTTTAATTTTGCCTAAAAGTGTTTGCACATGAACATGGATTTTAAAAAATGAAGAAAGAAAAAAAAAAGAAATTCATAAATCAAGTTTAAAATTGACAAAACATAAATACATTAGAAAACAAATTAAAGTCTGGCTTATAGGTCCGTATCTGAACCTCAAATTTCTAAAGGGCAGCTTTCAAATTTATCCACGAATACGTAATTTTCTTCATACCTAATGTTTACTAATTTCGGGGGTGGATGCAGCCAGTGACGCCGACTACGTGGGTGCTCCGGGGCTCAAGCACCCACTGAAAAAATTCTGTGAGTGCGGAGCATCCACAAAAATTTTAGTAACAATTCATACTTTATAGTTCATAGACAGGGCTAAGAAAAGACATTTATGTGAGTGCTTTGAAACGCGAGCTTACAAAAAAATTAAGTTGGGTGCTGAGCCCCAGCAATGGTGTGTACCGATAATCCCAAGTCCCAACATGGTGAGATACACAAGGAGGGGTTAAACTTGCCCCCCATCTAATTACGCCAGTACGTAATATGAACATTTTTATAGCATTCTGAACTTTTTTTGCATTATTTCAGTACTAAAATCTTTGATTTGCTTATTAGTTGTGTGATTATTTAGAAGTTTAAGAGTGAACCTTTATCTGGGCCAAATCTATGTGGGTGCTTCGCCATGGACGCACATATGAGTACGTTAAGGTATGGAAGAAAGGGGGGGGGTTCTTGCATTTGTAAGGGAGAGGGCTCATGTCATTTAACGCTTTAAACATTTTAGTACTGAAATAATGAAAAAAGTTCAGTATGCTATAAAAATATTCACTATACCGACGGCTTGAGGGAGGGGCCAGATCCTACACCTACTTCCCTGTATGAGCACCGATGTCCTTTGGAATTCAAATGCACATGACATTGGCGTAAATTGGCATGCAACATTGGGGTGGAGGACAAAATGTTTTGACATGTAACACTGGGAAATGAGATTTTGGGACATAAATACAAAAAACTAACCATGTCAAGCACTTCCAAATTTTTAGGATGTCTGTTTACAAGCTGATAAACCTGTATCATTTACGAAGCTTTTAGAAAAATTCTTAAAAATAAAAAATTTTGCAGAACGTGTCACTCTTAGAAAAATTTTGTTGTGCAACTCCATCTTTAAGAATGTTTCATGAAAGCTATCGTTTTCGACTTTATTTCCGTATGTGTAGTGCAGCTTATAAAGAATCATCCTAAATTTTTTCGAATCCTTGGTGCGATTAGTTTATTTTAATTTGAGTACCAAGACCGTCAGACAGATTTTGTTTCTTTGACGTACACCCTTATGTGCTGTGGAACTCGAATATTTATAATAAAATTCCATTAAGTACCTAAGCACATACTCTAAAATTTTACAAAGTGCATTAGAAAAAAAATGAATCCAAACAAGTAATATTTTTGTCAACTCAAAAAAACAATCATGGGTCTCATAAGAGTACTAATTGAACAAGCTTTCAAACATTTTAGCACGAAGATAATACATAGAAGTTCAGTATGCTATAAAAATGTTCACTATACCGACGACTAGGCGGGCTTAAGGCTCAATCCCCCACTTACCTTCCTATCTGGACGCCCATGAAAACAATGCCTTTCTAGGATTCAAAGCATTTTTACAATGCAATGTGCGAGTGCCCAAGAGTACTGGCAAACGGAGAATTAGAGACAAAGCCTCTGGCTACAAGAAAAAGAAAATTTATGCGGGAAAGAAAACACTGGAGGTGAAGGACTCACTCCCTTTCTGAAAATGTTTTTGGATCGTTCTGATAAACGTGTAGGTTTAATTGTTCTTATTGTAATTAGAGAACATCAAGGTCTGTTTAACAGCACTTATATCTTGTATGTCTCTGGAAAGCTTCTATATTATAAATGTTTGGGTCACTTTCTTTTAAAGAATCAATTTACTTTTCTTATTTTTAAATAATTTCAGTGTTTAGTTATTTATTGAAAATTCTGGAACAGACTGTGGTCCACACTAGCATTTCGAGATGGCTTCCGTTTTATTTTCAGCGAATATTTTTTTCAAGTTTTGTTCTTGTTTGAAATAGTGGAATTGAGTTTGTAGTACTATTTGCTTTAATGTAGGCGAAGGCTGTTTCTAAAATTATACTGGAATCATGGGAGCATGAACACCCATGACTGGAATGTATGTCGTTCGTAATTTTGCAAATTTGACCACTTAAGGGTAGAGGGTAAAATATCTCTACTTCAGGATGCCCAAAATGACGCACGCTCTGAGGTTATCACTAATATAAAATATGATAAATAGCCCATAAAATTTCTCTTGAAATATTTAGTTTTTATTTTTGCTTGATTTATTAGCACGAAATCGTGATCGCAGATATGAGAAACAATAAAAAAGAACGGGAGTCTTCTCCGTTGTGTCTTTCCAATGATGACAGCGAACATTTTAAACATGAGTTCAAAAGTGGATTAAACCCCCTAGCAAATTGACTAAATTTTAGGTTTAATGCGCTCAAGGGAAGCCTCCTCATCGCCTTTCCCATGGATACGGTACTCACGCTGGGAAGGTTTTCAAGCACATATTCATAGGAAAAAATGGGTTTGCTGCTGTCATCTCTATTGTTTTTAGCTTGCCGACGGGGACGGACCACCTCTTCCGCCTTCCCCATTTCTACGCCACTGCTGCAGACATATCAAAGGGGGAGGAATAGGATGTGATCCTGATTAGGAATGCACGTGACACAAAAAATCGGGCTCTCTCGTCTCGCAAAATCCTTATATCACAATGAAAAATGGAGCTGTCGTGTTTCGCATAGAAACTACAAATGTCTGTCTTGTCCCGTCTCGCATAAATCGCTAGTCCTGATCAAACCCTCTACCTCTCTCTTATAATGAATTAGGCCTAAAATCAGCTTCGACATTCTCGGCAGCTTGAAGGTCACCTTAGAAACATCTAGAATACCTACCCAGTTTCGTTAATGGACATGCAATTCAGTTTCAATTAATTTATACTTAATAATAAATATACCTCAGACACATGAAATTTGCTACCTAAAATATGCCTAGGGTGCTTCACAGAGAAATGGGTTACACGGTTTCGTGTCTGATAAATTGCCCTTGTGTGTGGGTGTGAATATTTAAAACATTTAATTCGTAAACACTTTTTAGATGAGCTGTATAAATTAATTTTAACAAATAGAATTTTATAAATACCGTCCTATTGAGCTGTTTTTAAATTTATTAATTTCGTATAATGAATTAGGTTAAAATCATCGTCGATATTTTTCACCAAATGATGACGGCAATTTTTATCTGAGTGGATTATCAACTGGAGCTTAGTTAGAGTAGGAGAAATCAGATAATAAGGTCAGTTATTATCTCTGTTAATTCAAGTAAACCATTAAATTTCAAATAAATAAACTAACACAAAAATATAAAATAATATTACTCTTAAAAAAAACTATAGTGAATGAAATATACTATTTACTACCTGAATATCTTTCACCAAAATGCGAGATTTTATTTTATTTCTGGGAGAAAAAACTGACGGACTATTACAATACTATATATATATATATATATATATATATATATATATATATATATATATATATATGAGAGAGAGAGAGAGAGAGAGAGAGAGAGAATTAATAAGTAAAACAGAAAGAATAATACTGCAAAAATGACATACCCCGTAGGGTAAAAAAAAGAAAAGAAAAAGTACATATATCAGAATCAGCGGGCCAAAACAGTATGAAAATATTGATGCTTGATTTGATTCTATATGCCATTGTGAAAACATTTTTACACACACACACACACACATATGTATAATTGATAAGTAAAATACAAAGAAGATACTTCAAATATGGAACGTATTTAACTTACCTCGAAAATGCAAAACAATTATTGAAAAAAGGCTATTTTAAAACATTTATCTTAACTCTCTAGTAACAAAAAAGTTTAAAAGTTTAAAATAACGCACCCCCCCTCCCGAAATTTAAACCCATACATGCTACTGTTTCTACTGTAAGAGCTTTTCTTTTCTTCTTTTTTTCAATGGAACGTTTAATCTAAAGTTTAAAGAAAAGCATTTAGTGGGATGTATTAATTTTTAAAATTCATATCTCTTGCTACGCCCTTAAAGTTACAGGAAGTCGAGAAATAAAAAACGATTAAACGATTAATAAATATTTACTGCAAATGAATCAGCAAATTAAAAAGGGTAGAATTGATGGGGGGGGGGCATTTTGCAGGAATATTACAATTTCAAATGGTTAAATCACTTAAATATTTTGTTTTCTACTGTAAGAGCTTTATTATTTTATTTCAATACTACGTTAAATCCAAAGGAAAAGTTGAAGTGGGATGGAATATATTCTAATGTCCCGCCTTCTGGCTACGCCCTTGAAGTTGCGATGCAGAGAAATAAAAATAATTAAATCTTAAATAAATAATGTTTTAAAAAGAAACCTAAATAAATAAATCATATGATCGAATAAAAAAAGTTTCATAGTTATACTCTGAAAAGAAAATTAACATGTTGAAAAGTTCTATTTGTTCAAACACATTGTACTTTAGTTTTGGCCAGAAAGTGAGATTTTATTTTATTTGGTAAGGTCTCTTAAGGTTATAAAAAGCACAGAAAAATAAGATTAATGTTAAATAAATATTTATTACAGTTTCTTTTATCTGGAAAAAGAAGCGTTTTGTATAAATATTAGCATTCATAAAAACTAAGTTTTATTCCTTTTCTCTGCTTATACTTTTGTTGTTAAAAGAAACAAACAAAAGAAGTGTTTAATAATATAATTTTAAATTGCCGATGATGAAAAAAAGAACTAAATATAAACAGAGATATTAAATATAAAATCCTCCAATGTTGCAATACCAATATTTGATGATATTGGCCAAAATCGCTACTAAACCCCCTCCATTTGAGGCAATGCATGAGTTATTTGCCTCTCGATCTTAAGCGAGATTGACCAGTACTGTCCGACATTCATTTATGTTTTTCTCTTCGTGGGACTGTGAAATGTAAAATGCTTGCACATATGATTGCTTAATTCTATTTTTCGGCTAAAGCAAACAAAAACAAAGTAAGGTATTCAGTATAAAAACCTTTCACAACTTTAAATATCGGAATATCGACACTGGGCAATATTGGCCAAAATCTAATAAAACGGCCGTTTATTAGATTTTTTATCAATCAGTATTGTCTGATGCCGATCTACATTTTTTATTTCTCCATGTGATGAATCAAAATTAAAATATATTTATATGTGATTTATAGCCTCTTCTAATTGGGAAATAAACATAATATCAACTTAAAAGCTAAAAAACACACTTTTTAAAACTTTCAATATCGCAGCACTCATGTTGAGCAATATTGGGCAAAATTGAGACAAATCGATATCGAGGCGATATATGCCGAAACTGCTGTGCTACTGGGTTACGTAAAATATACAGTTTGAAATTATTTCTTTATATATATTTTAACACACTGAACTCCGGTAATTTAAGTAAAGAGTGACTAGAATTGAGGTAACCCCTTTGCCTACCTTGAATGTAGTTCCGCTTTTGTTCCTAAAAATTAATATATAAATGCTGTACTTATAGAATGTATTGCTTCAGTTGTCAATTTTGTATATTTCCTATTTTTATTTAAATAAACTACTATAGCTCTATTTAATTTCGCATGTTTATTTTAAATAATTTCTTTCTCTGTGGGTGTAAACTTTCACTATGAGGGCGGAGCTTTTCCCGCCCAGCACTCTAGATTTAATTCGAGAAAACCGTTCTTATATACATGACCTGCAAGCAGTGTGTCAATATGAGTCTTTTGGTTTACAATTTTGCATTTAACTTTCGTTCAACAATAAGAATTTATATTTGTTAATCTTTTTATTCCTTTCGTGAATGTCTGACACATTTTTGTAGCGTTTTTGAATGCTAGTATTAGAAAATTACGACTGTGGGTGCAATATTTGCATAAGAAAAAAAGACAAAAACTTTTTTGAAAAGTTTCACAAAATGATGTTGCACTCTAACGCTTTCATGAAATAATCTTGGAGCGAAAAATTTCTAATATAACTCGTGTTTTTAAAATATCATAAAACTAATCAAAAATCTAAAACAGGAAATTTGGTGATTTTCATGCGTTTGTATGGCACACCAGAAATTAAGCACAGTATTTTTGAAGGTTCTAAATTCCGTTTTCAGATGATTTACCCAAGGAAGAAAATATAGTGCTGTATTTCTCAAGTAAACCTGTCTTGAACCACGGTCAAGATAGGTATATATGAAGGCAGATTCACTCACATTTACCCGCCTACTTCTGATGGAGTATGCGGATACCCGTAGAATCACCTTAATGCTTGTTCGCGGTAAGAAGAGCCTATGGTGAGCTAATGAACGATCTGTGCCAGGGAGCAAAGATGCACAAAGGGCAGCTGCAGTGAGGGGGCCATGGTGCCCCTCTGAAATTTTGCTTTATAACTTTAAATTTTCACACTCCACGATTTCAGGGGTTGTAATTGCATTTTGAACAATGTATTAAAAAGTTCAATGGACCTCTCCGAAAATTCAGTCTGTTGACGCCCTAGAGATGTATACAGTTTTCCGCCGCCTTCCTATCTTAGTAAAACTGAAGAAGTTAAAGCCAATAAGACATAATTTATCTTTTACCTCTGACGTTAGAGCGTCAGTGCAGTGAAGCCGACTACGTTGGTGCTCCGGTGCTGAAGCACCCACAGAATTTTCCTTTGAAATGATCCGTTTGATTGGTCTGTTTGCCCGTTGAATTGCTCACCCACAGAATTGGTCCGTTTAGTGACAACTCATACTTTTAAGTTCGAAGATAGGGCTAAAAAACTTTTACGTGTGGGTGTTTCAAATCTCAAGAG
Source organism: Cheiracanthium punctorium (assembly GCA_038373885.1). NCBI lineage: Eukaryota > Metazoa > Arthropoda > Arachnida > Araneae > Cheiracanthiidae > Cheiracanthium > Cheiracanthium punctorium. Next base: position 763,551 of record JAWZYV010006947.1, on the reverse strand, counting down.
CTTACAAAAAATTACTTTGGGTGCTGACTACCTGCAATGGTGTAAGGATAGTGGATAACCCCATCACACACACAGTGGCGTATTTTTCGGGTAAAGCAAACGAAAACAAACTGAGATATTCGGTATAAAATCTTTCACAACTTTAAATATCGGAATATCGACAATGGGCAATATTGGCCAAAATCGAATAAAACGGCCGTTTTATGGCAAGCAATGTATGGGAATGGTTGTCGCGTCGTTCTTTGGTGAGATCGATCAGTGTTGCTTGATGCCGATCTACATTTTTTATTTTTCCATGGGATGAATAAAAATTAAAATATATTTATATGGGATTTATAGCCTCTTCTAATTGGGAAATAAACATAATATCAACTTAAAAGCTAAAAAACACACTTTTTAAAACTTTCAATATCGCAGCACTCATGTTGAGCAATATTGGGCAAAATCGAGACAAATCGATATCGAGGCGATATTGGCCGAAACTGCTGCACTACTGGGTTACGTAAAATCTACAGTTTGAAATTATTTCTTTATATATATTTTAACAACTGAACTCCGGCAATTTAAGTAAAGAGTGACCAGAACTGAGGTAAACCCTTTGCCTACCTAGAATGTAGTTCGGCCTTTGTTCCTAAAAATCAATATATAAATGTTGTACTTATAGAATGTATTGCTTGAGTTGTCAATTTTGTATATTTCCTATTTTTATTTAAATAAACTACTGTCGCTCTATATATTTTCGAATGTTTACGGCTGATGTTGTTGAAATAATTTCTTTCTCTGTGGGTGTAAACTTTCACTATGAGGGCGGAGCTTTTCCCGTCCAGCACTCTACATTTAATTCGAGAAAACCGGTCTTATATATGGCCTGCAAGCAGTGTGTCAATATGAGTCTTTTAGTTTACAATTTTCCATTTAACTTTCGCTCAACAATAAGAATTGATATTTGTTAAGCTTATTATTCCTTCCGTGAATGTCTGACACATTTTTGTAGTGTTTTTGAATGATAGTATTAGAAAATAATGACTGTGGGTGCAATATTTGCATAAGAAAAAAAGACAAAATAATCTTGGAGCGAAAAAGTTGAATTTCTGATGTAACTCATGTTCTTAAAATATCATAAAACTAATCAAAAATCTAAAACAGGGAATTTGGTTTAAACTTGTGAATTTCATGCGTTAGTACGGCACAACAGAAATTAAGCACAGTATTTTTGCAGATTCTAAATTCCGTTTTCAGATGGCTTATCCCTGGAAGTCAAGGTAGTGCTGTTGTTCTCAAGTAAACCTGTCTTGAACCACGGTCAAGATAGGTATATATGAAGGCAGATTCACTCACATTTATCCGCCTACCTCCTATGGAGTATGCGGATACCCGTAGAATCACCTTAATGCTTGTTCGCGGTAAGAAGAGCCTATGGTGAGCGCATCAATGATCTGTCCCGGGAAGCAAAGATGCACAAAGGGCGGCTGCAGTGAGGGGGCCATGGCGCCCCTCCAAAATTTTGCTTTATAACTTTAAATTTGCACACTCCACGATTTCACGGTTTCATATTTCATTTTGAACAATGTATTAAAAAGTTCAATGGACCTCTCCGAAAATTCAGTCTGGTGACGCCCTTGAGATGTATACAATTTTCCGCCGCCTTTCTACTTAGTAAAACTGAACAAGTTAAAGCCAATAAGACATAAATTATCTTTTACCTTTGACGTTAGAGCGTCAGTTGCAAGCCCATCAGCCACCCCCTGACTTGGGCCTCAGTCTCCTAATTGGCAAGTTTTTCGCTTCTGCATTTATGCGCACTTTCTTAATTTAAGCAGTTATTTCTTATTTACGAAATTGAGCCTTTTAATATTAGAAGGGAGTCACATTCAGTGTTTCGTAATTAATACAATATTCACTGAAAATTAATGTAAATTTGCATGTTGCAAGATCTTGATATGCTGCTTGGTTTCTGTTTTAATAAGTAGATGACCCCACTTCTAAAGCAAAATTTAGTCTACTCTCATTTATCGAACTAAAGTATTACTTTTTTTTGTTTGTTTGTCTGTATGTCATTTAGACGGGAAAATTTCATTTTGGTTCAGAAATGTATTTGTGGGGAACTGTGCAGCTTTGAAATTGTATAAAGTGTTATGATAATACATAATTTCGATATACTTGCACATATATATATATATATATATATATATACACACAGGATGTGTCACAATTCCCTCCCGGGGTTGGAAGGTTTAAAAAAAATAATATATTACCAATACAGGAACAAAATTGACTTTACTGGAGAAAGAAATATTACAAGTTCTGTTTCATAACTCACGAGCTTTCTCGTCGGTGGACTGGTCGAGGTTCTGACGACGACAGTTGCCTTCTTTCGTGGCCACCTCGCTCTCCGGACCTAACTCCATGCGATTTTTTTAAATGGGGTTACATAAAAGATCTTGAGCTCGTGCTCTCTGTGCCTCATGATTTTAAAGATTTGCACCATGGGACCACAACCGCATTCGCTACCCTTGATCACGACATGTTAAAGCGAGTGTGCGGAGGGAAGAATTTGACTTGATATCTGACACATCACGGAAAGTTCACATATTGAGCATTTATGAAACAAAACTGGTAACATTTCTTCATCCAATAAAGTCAACTTTGTTGATGTATTGCTATATATATATATATATATATATATATATATATATATATATATATATATATATATATCTTTGTATATAACTAACAAGTAAAACACAAAACATACTACAAATAAGACATATCTCGCATAAAAGTAACAGCTATTATCAAGAATTAGAAACCAGATTTTGAATCCAAATAAAGTGTAAGAATTATTGTGATAGTATAATGGAACGGAAATTATAACCACTGTCACCATCTTCAGGGGCCACAAACAGTGGATTATAATTTACAGTAAACCAAATAGTAGGGTTTCGGTTGTGTGGCATATCAGAAGAGATATTAACTCCACACATCTGGGCCCTACCCTACTATATAAAGGAAAGAAATATATATATATATATATATATATATATATATATATATATATATATATATATATATATATATATATATATATATGGCAACACATATCAATTGTTCAAATGAAATTTCCATGTGCTCAAGGTCTGGTATGTAAAATTATAATTCCTATTTCTAATTTTTGTTATCTTTTTGATTTCTTCTTTCCTTTATATAGTAGGGTAGGGCTCAGATGTGTGGAGTTAATATCTCTTCTGATATGCCACACAACCGAAACCCTACTATTTGGTTTGCTGTAAATTATAATCCACTGTTTGTGGCCCCTGACGATGGTGACAGTGGTTATAATTTCCGTTCCATTATATTATCACAATAATTCTTGCACTTTATTTGGCTTCAAAATCTGGTTTCTAATTCGTGCTAATAGCTGTTATATTTTTATGCGAGATATGTCTTATTTGTAGTATGTTTTGTGTTTTACTTGTTAGTTATATTCTATTCTGTTTGTCATAGCTGCAATTGCGCGTTACAAATAGGATATCTTCTAAATAATTAATTATGGATGTTTGATTTGACTTTATATGCCATTTTTGCATTGCTAATAATTTTATAAATCTTCTTACAAGCTATATTTTTCTGCAAGTGCGCATTTATAGTTTTGTAATTTTCCTAGTTACTACCTTCAGTTACTCCTTTTCAATCAGCATCTATGATTTATCTATATTCATTTTGAATACTTTGTAAAATACAGCTATCTATTTAGACTATCTCCTTTCTATTTTTATTTTAATTTCCCAACATTTTCAACAATAATGTTCAAATTACTTCTGCCTAGTGTTATGGTGTTGCTGCTGCTGCTGTTTTTAATTTATTATATTAATATACCTGGATATTCTGAAAATTTAATATTACCTTTTAGTATTTGGCAACTCCTATACTTTCTTCTTTCCACTTTTACACTTTTATTTAGTGGCAACACCATTTTCCACTTTTTACAATTTTTAGCATTGGCAACACATATCAATTGTTCAAATGAAATTTCCATGTGCTCAAGGTCTGGTATGTAAAATTATAATTCCTATTTCTAATTTTTGTTATCTTTTTGATTTCTTCTTTCCTTTATATAGTAGGGTAGGGCCAAGATGTGTGGAGTTAATATCTCTTCTGATATGCCACACAACCGAAACCCTATTATTTGGTTTGCTGTAAATTATAATCCACTGTTTGTGGCCCCTGACGATGGTGACAGTGGTTATAATTTCCGTTCCATTATATTATCACAATAATTCTTGCACTTTATTTGGCTTCAAAATCTGGTTTCTAATTCTTGCTAATAGCTGTTATATTTTTATGCGAGATATGTCTTATTTGTAGTATGTTTTGTGTTTTACTTGTTAGTTATATATATATATATATATATATTAATATTATAAGCCTTCCAAATCCAGGAAGGAATTGGGACACACTCTGTTTATATATATATAAGCTATTTTATATTATATATATATATATATATATATATATATATATATTACTGTTATCTAATTCAATCAGTTTGGAAAGATATTAAAAAACAGTTATGAAAGATTCAACATTTAAGAATACAATAATAAAAATTTCACGCACTTTTTAAGAACAATAAAATGTAGAAATATATTTTTTGCAATGAATACACTAAGAATACTTCGGTTTTCTTTACATGCATTTTAATAAAAAACTCGATATGAACGATCAAATTTTCTGAACAAAATCTGAGCGATGCAAGAGTTTTGCGGATATTTTCTGGGTTTCAAACATTTTGCACTGCTATCTATAGCTTCTTTTTTAATCTTAATATCTCCACAAGCATATAGATATATAAACCAGACTGCCAAATCATTATTCTGCGGTATCGGTATATAATAAACGGGAAATGAAGAAAATCCCAGTCTCTTGAAGTTTGAAGGATAAAGCATTAAAACGGTAGAACGCGAATAAAAATTTCTTTCTAAGATTTTAGTGCTTTGTCGTTTTGTACAACAGCAGTTGATAGAGCACTTAGGGTAGTGTTCTGTTACAACGTCTCGAAAATAAAAATAAAAATCTTTTTGTTCATCTTGCGAAGTAATAAAACCGCATGATATTTTAGTACTCTGAAAATGACCAGCCATGTTTATGATTTAGTATTAAAATTTTATTGGATCAGACTATATATATAGTAAAAGTCTTCATCGAAGAACCCTCAAATGATAGAATAGAATGTTCTTTGAATTTTCGGATCGAAATATATATGTTATACCCGTCTTTATTTGGAAAGAATTCTTCAACACGCGTCAGAAAGAACGTTTAAGTAGCTGGCGCCAACTATATAAATGGAATTATATCTTGAAGGTGGCAGTGGTCAGTAATGACTTATTAACACACACATATATACACTGCTCAAAACAATTAAAGGATATTGTAAGTTTTATATAAAATAAAGATATAAGCGAAATTTTTTTTGCCGAAAATGGAAGAAGAGAATCACAAATGCAAATTTTTCTGATTTTCAAGCTGTCGAGTATGCTAATTTTGAGTTCGACGTCAAAAACGTAGCTTCAGCGGCAGCGAATGAAATTGGACTTTCAACTGAATAAAAGACAATGAAGACAAGGATGATCGGCATTCAGTGACTGCTTTGTTTCGATGAGTACGATGTCTCAGCGAAGTCATTTAACCGATTCAGAAGCTTGGAGAGTTGTCGGTAGGTTAGAAGGGGGCCAAACTCAAGCCGAAGTAGCGCAAGCCATTGAAGTGTCCCAAAGTGTGATTTCCAGGATCTGGAACCGGTTTTTGGCGACTGGAAGTACAGGCCAAAGACCAGGGCAAGGTCGTAGACGGGCAACAACACCCAATGAAGATCGTTATTTAGTGCTAACGGCTCGGAGACACCGGAATATGACCGCTACTCTTCTCCAACAACACCTTCGCTCGGCTACTGGCAGGGCCGGACTGGGCCATCGCCCGATGGGCCGGTGGTCGTGTGGGCCGATGCTCTAGAATGCCTAAACACGACATCGACCCACAAGGTTGCGACTCAACATGTGCAAGGAGGAGGGGGGCTTTCTATTTTGTATGCTGAATAATGTTTATGATCTTTATAGAACATTTCAAAAATACACATTGAGACGAGAGATCTGCACGGGCCTGAAAATTGAGTCCCGGCCGGCCCGAGCTCGACGATTCTTGACCTTGAGGATTCGTCCTAAGCCCGTAACGCATTTGAAACAAACGAACTACCTGGCCAGTACGGGCCGATAATTAAAAAAAAAAAAATTGAAAATTCCAGAAATTAAAAAATGTATATAAACGACCAAATAGATCGATAAATAAATATTTCTCAGACATTTTATATTATTAATATTAATTACTACATTAAATTAATACTATTCAAAATAATGGTAATGTAAACGATAGAATAGTCATGTAGTACACGTACATGCATTCAAATTTAAAATTCTACATTTGTGTTAGGGTTTATTATTTGGGCCCTAGACGGGGAAGGGGGCCCACTCATCGGGCAAAGTCTTGTGACACTACTGGTAAATAGTGACAAAAGGGAAACGGACAATTATGTTATGACATCCTTTTCTATGTGCAACAAAACTTGAAAACTTTCAAACGTCAAGGTCTTCCAAAGTAAACGGAGTAATAGATCAAAAAAAAAAAAAAAAAAAAAACTTGTTTTGCGGGATGCTATCACAAGACACAAGTCCGGCCCGGCCCGTTGACAAAAGATTTATTAATCCCTTACTCGTACCTGGCCCGAGCAGGTCTCTTGAGACAAGCACTTTACAATTCGAGGCTGGCGCGACGATCCGCAACTGCCTTCAACAGAGAGTTGAAAACGGCAGGCATCTAAACACTTTTAAACATTAATATCTACAGACCTTTATATAAGTTTCGGTCATACCTACCCATAATGCCTCAAAATTGTCTTAAAAACAATTTCCAGAATAGGAAAATGTGTTTAAAAAACAATAGCACGCACATATTCCAGTGAGAAAAAATAACTAAACAGACGGTAACTCTAAATTCAGAATGACACAAGCTGTTAATCAGCGAGGATGGGTTCTCTTGAGTACGAGAGAAATCGCGGCATTCTGATTTCCGCACACCTGTGAAAAAGTATAGAAAATTGCAAATTACTGGCTGCCCTGGATAGTGTCTGTTCCGTTTATATTTGCTTTTGTGCGATGTTTTGAAAAAAAAAAAAAACTAAGATTTAAACCAATGAGTCTAATCAAAATTCGGATTTAATGTTACAAGTCATGTTACACATTTATCCATGTATGTTTTTTTCCTTTTGCTTTTAGTTTAAATATTCACCCCTGTACTTCAAGTGTAGTAAATAAACTACAAGATGGCATGGCAGAATGGCTTGTTCAATCTCTTCTTTACTTCTGAATATAATGAGGTTTTAAACCTTCATTTCTTAGAAGTTCACATCCTTATAATGACGCACATAAGTTATGGTAGCTGTTTTTTTTTTTTTTTAAATAATGTCCAATGCAATCGATACTGTTTTAAGTGTTTTATAAGGTCTTTTATTTGTCTAAGAAAATTAAAATCCTGAATATGATTCACAATGTTTGGATCCATTTCTTCTTAGTATTCATTAACTGTTTTTAAATGCTATTATAATTTTCTTTTAATTTTGGGATCGTTAATCTGAATGAAAGTACGTTAAATAGTAGATAATTAAATTAAACGAAGTTACTTCACAATTTCTTTTCACAGTTCAACTTTCCTTTCATAATTTTCCAATTAGTATGTAACGTTAAACTGTCACATCAGAGGAAACTATTGTATGAAAAAGATCTAAGATCTATAGCTTTATGTAGTTTTTCTCTTCGAATGAAAGTATAATATGTATCAATTTATAAATTAAAAAAAAGAGCGTGTGTACAGAGTACAGTGTCAGAAGTGAAACTTCTTTGGCGATATTGATTAAAATCTGTTCGATTGTCAAATAAGTAGTCAGAGATAAAAATTAAAGACTAAAATAAAAGATAACATTTGAAAACAGATCAAAAGTGAGATGTTGTAGGTCGTCAAAGGATTGAGGCATAGTATTAAAAAGATTTTTAAAAAATTAATCTAAATATATTTTACAAGTTCGTTTGGTTAATTTTTCAGTATTAAAATAAAATTTGAAAATAGTATATAAAATAATAAATATACTAAGCACACTAAGTCATTAGACAAGCATAAAAATCATTTAATATGCATGGATTTTAAATTTTAAATTAAAATGAGGATGCATACAAAAAGAATATATAAAATATTACTTACTTGGATAGCGGTTTTTGTGAATAATAGTTTGTTCATAACAATAAATATAAATCAGTTTCAAAATACTGGAGATTCTTATCAAAATATAACATTGATAATTGGCTTTGCCAACTGTAAGTCAGCGCTCCAACATTTTTGTCTCCGAGTGCGCAATGTGTGTTTACATTCAGCGCATGCGTACACTTTCTTAAGAACGAATGTAGCACAAAGAGGATAAAGAAAACTCTCTGCAGCAATAGAGTATAGCATGCTTACTATTTTTGTCTCTTACTCCCTGGCGATCTATCCGGTAGCTTTCTCCGTCTGTTAAAATCCAAAATCGTCGCAGCTTCATCATGACGCTATTACCATGACGGTATTGCCATGACGTGACCTTGAAAATTCATTTTCAACGCGCCTAAAGAAGTTTCGCTTCAAAATACTTTACAGATTATTAAAATAAAGACAGTAGCTGTCAAGTATTGTACTCTCAAAAGTAGTTAAATTTTAGTTTCTGAATGTAACTATTTCTAAGTATCTACTGATAAAATATAAATTGAGCATTTAAAGCGCGCAAATAGTTTATGTTTAATTAGCTAAAATATTCTAATTGATCTCATAAGCAAATGAAATAATTTAAAGTAATATACAGATACATACACCAACATAATATGTGATATTTCGTTGTGGCTGTCCCGACAAAAATACCTTTGTGCGGGCAAATCGCCCAGCCCTGGTTACAAGAGAAAAAAAATCCACATTCACCTAACCAGAATACAGTCAAACCTCGCTAGTAAGTCACCTGTGTAAGACAGCGCTCCGCATAATACACGATCTTTCAAAATTCCCAACCTTTTTAGTACGTTTTTCACATACTGTACTTCGCTTATTGCGTCGCTATTTTTTCAACCATTCCACTTAAGACGGCACTTTTAAGAGTTCCAAATACAAACTCGATGTTATGTCTTTGGTAAGGTTATCTACCAAAACCACTTAATTTTTGTTGAACAGGACTCAGCATTTTTTCTTACGAAGATTGTTGCCTTATCCACAAATTTTAGGACTTCATCTAGGACTCTTCATCGTTTCGACTTCCGTTCGTTGACAGAATAAATAGGACAGATTGTACAGCTAAATTATAAGTACTACGTACCATCTTATCATTTCCTTAATTTATCATCCATTTTATTAAAATTCTTATTCTACTAATTTATTTAAATTATAATGTAAGTTAATTATAGGCACACTTATTAGATGAACATTCAGTTTCTCTATGCATTTAATATAAACTCCACTTCAGAAGGCACTCTTAGTAAGTCATTTTAAGTGGCTTCGCTTCGAGAATAATGTACCAACGAGGTTTGACTGCATATGATCACCTAATACCAATAATTGAACTACGACCACCTTTGGCTCACTTGCTATATTTTTTTATAAATAGTATGCTCTTATATCATTCTTTTATTACATGAATTAAACTTTATACAACTAATTAAAAATTTTATGAATGTATTGTTCGCTTTATTGATTGGTAATCAACTAAATAACAAAACAAAATTGTTGTTTCGGAAACTCAGTATTATTTTGTTCCATTCTCATACTTATTGAGGTACTAGCTGCGTGCCCGTTCTTCGCACGGTAGGAAATGAAAAATTTCCTCACATGTGTAATTCGAATTAATTCCAGTGATGTGGAATCTAGAAAAGCAAAATTATTTCACTCTTGACTTAAAATTTGCATCATATATGTAATAACCTGAGATCATTGCAATATAATGACACACACAAAAAAAAAAAAACTATGTCAGCGTCATTCGGTATCAAAAAAGTGCAAATGGACCGTTTGCAGTGAACTTCTCACTTTCAAAATGTCTTATTTCCACAGACATGCTGTCTTTTAGGTTCACGTTTTAGCGTTAAATACCTCAGACACTACATGAAATGGACATTTTTTTTAATTTTAAAAATACGTCACCCTCTCTTTCAACCCTTTACAAAAAGAAAAGAGATAAGAGATAAGACTGCGCTATTTATAAAGGCTTTAAAATTGTTTTTCTCAGTTTAATTTTTCTTCTCGCAAATAAATCCAGTATTTATAAAAGGAAATCGAGCCAAGCAAAGAAATCGTCTGCTCGCGGGACCCATTTTTATTTATTTTTTTCAACTGGCAATTTTAATCATTGTTACTGTATCCATGACAACCAAACCGCAAGATATCAAACCGAAACTCATAAGCAGGTGCTACTGAAATGAAAATCCTTCTTTACTTAAAAATTCGTAAAAATTCTCCTAATTTATATTTTTCCTCCGTTCTTCTTTTAAAAATGGGCGAATTGTGTGCTCCGTCTTTTGCCCAAATATAAAAAAGCTATGACAGATAGAATCCAAGATGCAGCAGTTTTACAAATATTTTACGAAAGTCAGCGTCAAATTTAATTTTATTTGAAAAATTCCCAAAAATCTGCAAATTATGTCACACAGTCCGAACAAACAGTTTTTAAAAGAAAATTTTCTCCTCTATACGATGATGTAAATATCGTTTTCTTGCGAGTGCAATTACCGGCGTTATTATGTATTACGCAAGAAAAATCGCTAAAAATCGGACAAAACATAAAATAAAACATTTTCTAATTCGAATTTCGAAAAAATCGCTTCGAGGTGTGTCGAGACCCGTCTTGGAGAATTTCCGTACAAAATTTGGTAGGTCTACGATCACCTGTTTCGGAGCTACGCGAGACACAGACAGACAGACAGACAGACAGACAAACGGACAGTTTACACTCTGTTTTATTTATATAGAAGATAGATGATAGGCGTAGGCGCATCCATAGAGGAGGCTAAAAGGTCTGAAGCCTACCCCTCCTAAAGATAAAAATTAGAGTGCATTTTGTATGTTAGAGAAATATTACTGAATCATTGAATTAAGTTATTTTAAAAGTTGTCTTTAAATTATTTCTAAAAAAGCTTCAGTAAAATATATTGGGTGTTAAATAATTTTTCACGGTTAATGCCACAGACAGTTCAACTCGATTTTAACGTCATTGAAGGGAACAGGCCATTCAGGATGCTATATGCGAGTGACGTTGTAAGTGAGCTTCTGCACTTTAGACGAGTGATTGGACGTACAGAATATCTTAATCATCATAAAACGTTATCATTAGTATAACAGAGTTCAACTGAATTTGTGCATTTCCCCCTCCATCCGCTACAATATCATAGATACGTTTCTTATGTTGGGGGCCGGTCTGGTCGAATCGCCCGGGCCGTTTCAGAGGTCCAGTCCGGCCCTGGCTACTGGCACCACGGTTTCAACTCAGACTGTCCGAAACCGGCTCCATGGTGTAGGTCTGTAAGCTCGCCGACCGACGATATGTGTTATACTAACATCAAGGCATCGTCGCGACCTTAGGGAGTGGGCAACAGAGCATGTGAACTGGAGGAGAAATGAATGGAGCAATGTTCTTTTTTCTGACGAGTCCCGTTTTTCTGTTCATCCTGATAATAGGCGTATTTTCATCTGGAGGGACCGTGGCAGTCAGAATAATACTGCGTTCGTGCACGAAAGCGTGAGCTTTGGCAATGGGGGAGTGTTGGTGTATGGTGGCCTCCACTGACGGGCGCACAGACCTCTACATCATTCGAGATGGACCTCTGACTGGTCGCCGATATAGGGATGAGATCCTCAGACCTATTGTAGTCCCTTACGCTGCAGCAATCGGAGATGACTTCATTTTAATGGACGATAACTGCAAGCCACATCGTGCTAACCTGGTGGAGGATTTCCTTTTCGAGGAAGGAATCGTACGAATGGAATGACCAGTCTGTTTTCCAGACATGAATCCAATAGAGCACGTTTGAGACGCTCTAGGAAGACGAGTTGCTGGCCGCCAACCACCCCCACAAACTCTCCAAGAATTGGAAAGAGCTCTTCTGGAAGAGTGGGACAGAATTAGAGCTGAAGCAAACCGCATGTATTCGGTACTAAGATACGGATAATCACTCAGACTCGAAGTAACGAATTGCTACTTTGCTGTTGATATCGTTACTCGTTACTCGATCCGAAGCTGTTTCGGATCGAGCAGCTTCAAACTTCGAATACAGACTGCCAGGCTAGGCGAACTAGGGGGAAAACGGGTTCCAGTAATCGGGTACTAATATCTTCTGCTATTTGTTACTGGATATCGGATCGCGGTTTCAAGGGGGAAAATGACTTTTGAGTGTGCATTTCGGATCGACCAGGTTCGAACTTCGAATACAAGACTGCCGGAGGGAGAAAATGAATTTCGGTATTTGAGTAATAGTATGTTTCGTTCCGTTACTAGATACCGGAAGTATTATGGATTCTCGCTGTTCGAAGGGAAAAATCAGTTTCGGTATTTGAGTAGTAGTATGTTCTGGTTTCAATTCGTTTGTGCCGAGCCGAATGGTATCGTTTTGATGAGGTTTGGAAGAATCCGTATGTTTCGTTACAGTTATGGAGATGGATATACTATCTGCTGCTCTATTGATATGGGTCGTACAATGGGGGATAGGATCCGGTGTATAGTATGTTCTTATGCGCATTTGAACTTTTTTTTGCGGGGGGGAGGGGGGGTTCTTATAATTGTAGAGGAGCAATACATATAAGAGAAGCATGTTAGTAAGGGGTGCTAATTTCGGGCTTTCTAACATTTAGTACTAAATAGTGGTGCAATCAGAATTCTTTCTTTCAGGGTGGTTCCGAAGCAGGATTGCGAACTTAACTTTTTCTTTTTTTTTTAGCTAGAATCGAAATATGAGTAATAAATAACAAATTATTTAAATACACCTTTTAAAAAAATATATTTTTATAAAGTAAACGAATTCACACATTTTTATTATTTGAAATATTATTTGGAACTAAAAAAATATTTAGCATGGAAACCTAAACACATTTTTTAAGTAATTTTTTAAAAAATATATAAAAAATTGGGAGCTACCCGGGATTTCTATGCCCACTCCTGCGTAAGCCACTGTTATTAAAATAATTCAATAAAGTTCAGTATGTTTCTAAAATGTCGGCGTTTAGGGGGCCATCTGCCCTATTTTATGGTACATTTTATTCCATGAACTCATGGAATACGCATAGTCCGGTGCAACCATTCTTTCTGTATGAAAGGAGTGATAATTTTTGTTTAAAGAATGCTCTCATATATGCACCCACAGAAGGGGCTAACCCCTTTCATCCCAAAAGTGCAGAAGTAGAACTGGAAATATCTTAAAAATAGATCATTCTCACTGAATTAAACAATTTTAATTTAAAATATGGTAATTTTTAATTTACTTCGAAAAATCGTCCAGCAAAAGAAGTTTTTGATATGAAATAAGAACTCACAAATAATAAAGATATTATGCTTGTAGAGACGCAAAGTAGTTGATATCATACTGAGATCCCCTGCCCTGTGAATTTAATATATGTGGCCCAATCCCTGGATCTCAGTATTCGAGAACCCGCTCCCAGAAAAAACACGAGTCACAAGCTTTCCTTTACACTTTTTATGATAAGAATGAACAGGTTAAACCAGCGTTCAGAATTTAAAAAAGGAGGGGTTGAGAAAAAAAAGAATGGCATATGTCTTTGGAAGATTTTTATGTGCACTCCGTAATTCGGATAATTTAGCATTGTATAAAACCATAAATGTGTATAAAAACAATCTGTAAATCAGAGAAAATAAGCTCTAAATACAACTTTGTACAACTTCGCTAAAAAAATTCTTTTTGGTTATGTTTTGTTATGGGTTTATGTATGGGCGGCATATATCCATAACAACACTGTCCCGGATGTGTTGTTATGGGGCACATATAACACCCTATTACCGATTCTATTAGTAGTAACGAAAGTAACGAGTAACGAATACTTAGTAACGAATAGCGAACATCTAAGTAACAAATACATACGGATACTCATTTTGTCGTTACTTTTACAGCACTAGACAGAATACCCCAACTCGTGATTAATAGCCTCATTGACCCCATGCCTCAAAGGTGTTCAACGTTGCTCGCCGTCCGTGTAAACCATACCCCCTACTGAAAATGATTTCCTTTGAAGAAAACACCTTTTCTTATTCTTTTTTTCTCATATGCACAAATTGTGTTTTTTTCTTTTTCTACACAAATGCGCAGTAAAATGCATTTTTTTCTGCCAAACAGGTGTAATTTATTCTCATATAACCTACTACGTCTGTCGACCATGTATCAATCAGTTAAAAAGTTTCCCAGCCACAAGATCCACCTAAAACCGCAATATCCTTTAATTTTTTTGAACAGTGTATATTATGAACGGTATTAGGTTGATAATTATGTATGTCAGTAGAAAGAAAGTTATATTAAAATAATTTAAAATCTGGATAGATATTTTATTATTCTTAGAGTTGCAAATTACTTCTTCATCAGATTTATTAAAAATATTCTGAGGGCATTCCTTCCATTTATAGAACGGAACATTTTATTCATACAATGTCCTTCAGTGTACCATTTGCAAAAATTAGCTACCCTAAAATAATGAATAGTTAAATCATTTATCTATTTAAAATAATATTAATTCTCTTTAAAATGCAAATTATACAACTTTTTTGTCTTTTAAAAATAAAAATGACTTAACAATGTGTCTTTAAAATACAAATGACTTTTAAAAGTGTTCCTAATTAGAACACCTTTAAAAGTCCTTGCCCAAGACATTCCTCCCTTTGCCTTCACAAAACAAAACAACATGAAAATACTAAGCACCTTTATTTTAAGGTTCCTGTCTACCTTTAAAATGAAAATTTTGATCTAAAATCCAATTTTCTATTTTTGGCTTAATATCAAATCTAAATGCCCCAGCTTTCTAAATTAATCTGAATTTTGCTGCTGTATTGCATGGAACTTAAGTTACAGGAATTTTAATATGAGTCATCTCATAGGTAAGACTTAGCATTTATGCTTAGCTTCTGCTTTTTCTCAAAATGAAATTTTAAAGATATGGTTTTGCAAAACATCCTAAATTAAAATATTACTATTGTAATGTTATCAAACTTAATCAAAGGTGTTGTTACTCTAAAAAAAGTTAATACTCTAAAAAAAGCTGATTTATGAACTGAACCTCTAAAAAGAAGGTAGTGAAATAATTTTTCATTGTTTTTATTATATTATATTTCTTATTTGAAGTAATGAGTTGTGATGATGTTTCATGATTTTTCTGTATGAGAAAATTGGCTACAAATCCGTTACAATTATACAAATTATTATAATTTATATGATTGTAGTTCTAGAAGGTCCATAAAAGACCTTTGTAGAACTGCAATCCTTTGATTATTTAATGAATGCGTGATAACGACCATGTTAACACTCATTCTCTAACTTTTCAAATACGATAGTTAAATTTATGAGAGTGGTCCCTTCTCTCAACGAGGTTTCAAACGTCAAAATAAAATTCACAATATGAAAATATCTTCTTTTAAATTGGAGTTTGATGTTTAGCTAAAGAGCTATTTTGTAACAATTTTTATGCATGTTTTGAGCCTAAAAAATAAAAATATAAAAAATATACATATTTTCATTTTTCAATGACAGTTTTTAAATAAATTCTATAATATAATGCACACAAATAGGCAATTTTTAAAATATTAAGAAACATCCTCTACGAAGGTAGGCAGGCGCCTTAACTAACCTATGTTTTTAAATTACTATGTAATTCCTATATAATTTGAAATATGGGTGAAATAGGATCATTTCGAAAAGATTATAGAGAAGTTTATGGGAACCCAGGACTCCAAAATTACCTTTTTAAAAATAATTATTTTCTAAAAATGAGAAGTTCAACAGTTTTCGAATGGGCACAAATAAATGACGCACAGATTTTGCATTTGCTTTGTTTCAAATTGTTTTTGACCTATTTTAACCGAGAAATGCTGTTTGCAATGTAAAAGTAAAATCTGTGAAAGGAAAAGGTGACTCAATATTTCATGATCTCAAAAATTCGTTTCAGCCTAGTCCCGATACTCGATAACAGATACATTCATGCCTTCAAAAATGTATCGGAAATAAATAGTACTCCTATATATAGTTTTGGAGTATTTCCTATTACTGAATTATAAGGTTACGGGACATACACACAGGCTTTTGAAAGAAGACACTAATCTTTACTGCTGTATCTTAATGCTCCCCACACTTTTGAAAGAGAGTAATTTGTATTAATTATCTTGTTTTTTCATGCGAGAATGAAAATTTCTGCATAATTTAAAACTGACAAAATATCTATGCACTTCAATTTGTTTAATTATTTCCAGGCGTTGATCTCAGTACTATGTGTTTAAATATTCTTTTTTTCCCCCAAAGATATAATTAATTCGCGAAACATGTTAAATATTATCCTGACATTTATTGGGCTGTAATGAATGACTGTAAATCACTTCAAAATGTAAAAATAAGATTTAAATAAAATAAAATTAACACTGCATTAATTATTCCCTTTTATTAGACAGTCTTTTCTTAGCCCAATATTTTATTCCAGCATAATAAAGATTTATCTAATTTCATTATTAATGTCCTACTTAGTGTCAAGAGGTGTATTTATAACCTGAAAAAAATCTATAGACAGAACATAAGGCTGAATTCAAGTACTTCGTGTACAGTTTTGTGGCCTTTTACAATATTTTAAATTCTCAAATTGCATACTCTCTTTTAACGTGAATGAGTTGTTTAAAGGAGGCAACAAGGCAGCTAATAGAACACTTTGTGCATATTTTAAAATGCACTTTGTACTGTATAATGCTTAGAAAAATTATTGTTTTTATTCCTCGGTGGATTGATTTGTTAAAGCGTATGTAATACACGGAAAAAATAACGTACTGATACGAGGGGTAGTCAAATGAAAAAAGTAGTGTTACTAATTTTTAGTTCTCTCTACTATATAAGTAGGAACCTCAAGTGCTCGGTAGCTGTGTCCTCTCATGTTAATATATCTATTCAATGATTACTTTCAGAAGTTGCTTCACGGAAAAACTGTATTCATAAGTAGTAAGTATGATACTCTAAGCAAGTCTATTAAAAACCAAACATTGTCAATAAGGGGCACATAGAAATAAAATTATAATGAAGTTACCAGGGAAACTGCATTACGTTCTTTCAATATAACAACCAGAAAAGTTCAGTATCTTTCGCTAAATATCGGAAAGCCTAAGGATACCAAGGAAAGATATTGCTTGTTGATGACATGACGGAATGACCTACTGTTTCGCATTGACCACCGATGATCCTATGCACAGAAATCCCTCATATCGGACAACCGTCGTATTCGTTACGTATTCTTATCACAGCCTTCACGCAACACTTGATCACATTCATATACATTTTTGCGACAGGCAACGCCAATTTTAATCCACGACGACTGATAAACTTTTATAAATTTGTTTAGAGCGATAAAAACAATACTGTCTTAAACGCTATACAGCAACTATTCCTCCTTACTGGATCGACTATTTTATGCACTTGAAAAATGTCCAACAATGCCACCTAATATTTTATTCACTCTTCTTACAGCTTGTTTGCGCGTGCCCGATATTCAGCAACTGCTCTGGATTATGTTGCCATTATACTTTATTTATAATTCTCGGAGTTAGGTATGTAAACGACTGACCACTTTCTCCCATCTATGTTCAATAAGACTTTCAGGTGGCAAATTAAGTTATCTGCTGTCATATTTCCGAATCAGTAATATTTAATATACATTTTTGCGGTATAAAAAAAAATCCGATTAAAAATCCTCAAATCGCACATTCTCATTAATTTTGAACTAATAGTGTATGAGTTACAAAGCACAGGAAAATAACACCTCTAATGCTGAAGAAGAATTTTAAACTTCAGGCAACAACTCCTTAAGAATTGAATATATTTCGTTACACTTTTTTCAGTCTACAGCAAAAATGTCGACTGCGAAATATAACTGGACCTACCCTAGTAGCACAACTAGTTCAAAAAACGTTTAAATTACGTTGGAAACACGTTTTTTGACGTTAAAAAAACGTATTTTAAACGTTTTTTGGACTAATCGTGCTACTAGAGTATAGCAGCTTCCTTTGCCTAGATCCAGTAAAGAAGCGTGCCAGACTGTGGGCCATCATACTGATACAACTGATATTGGTCTACCGCCAGGCTGTCAGTACTGAAGATTTGCGTGAAAAACTACATATTTCGCATAAAATTTTAACTGAGTAACTGAAGTATCATTATAACAAAGAGACGGAATATTAGTACAACAGATCAACAGCATAATTCACCAAATCGTAAGACTTCTGTATTCGATTGAATGCTACAGAGTATAAAAGAGTATTTTTTATGAAGAAATGCACACACACTCAGAAATGTATTGTAGTGTAAGCCAAAATTCTTACTTTAAATTTGTGAATAAATAAATAGATTTTCGTAAAACACGCAACTCGAAAGAAAAGCGAAATATTAGTATATACTACATGATTGATTTTTTTAATGAAGAACGATGCTGTATGTATGAAACCGACAGAGGGAATTTGATTTATACTTGAAAACTTTTTTTGAGAGGGTGTACACATAATAATATTTATGATTAATAAATCAGAACTTCATCTTACAGTATATATATATATAAAAGCGAATTTCTTTTGCTCCCAACTGCGCAGTTCTAGGAATCTCGGATTTCAGCGGGATTTTGATTTATTATATTATAGACTATCCCCCACTCACCCGTTCGAGAAGCGGCTGATCACCAATGTTTGCAGTGGAGGGCAGACTCACTCAGAAGAGCAAGGAAAGAGCATAGCTAAAAATTTAGGAAAAGCCTGAAAAATTTTGGAGAAAAGGGAGAAAGAAAATTAAGAAGGTCATGTTGCACGATGCAATAAATTTCAATCAAAATGAAATATACATTGCAAATTACTTGAACTAATTATTGTAAGTACACAAAAATAAGTAGTTGAAAAATAATAATATATGAGCACCAAGATTTTAAACTTTTCCCACAATAATTGACTGTTGCCTAATTTGTGTAGATGCTGTTGGTGAAGTTCTAAATATGTCACAGTTTTTTCAATGTCCTCAAAAATATCACTAAAATTATTTCTTATATAACGCTATAAAAAGAATACATTTGTATATACCATAACATCTTACATACTATACATTTTAAGAAACACCTAAAAAAAATCACCTAAAATACAGTAAAAGGTAAAAACATTCAGACTAGATTATAAAATACTGAATACAATTTATGTTAAATCACTTCAAATATTTAGCTTTGGCTTCAACTCTACCTTCTCAATATAAATTTTCTTATTTTTATTATTATTTACTTAGTTTCTTTTATGGGTCTTTTAACTCAAATTGTATGGCACTTCTTTTTGAACTGAATTCGCTTTTCTGGGCTTTTCTTTTAGTTAATCGTGTTCATGTTGTTGAGGTACGTACCTGTTTGAATGGTGTAACCGTAACTCCATAATTTCGAGATTCTTTGTAACCTCTAATCTTAAGCAGATAGGTTGTGTGTAATTGTTTGTGTAAAAAAATAAAGAAGTTAGCCTTCTCCCTATTGTGCACCTTGACGAATACGGATGAAAAGCTGTGGCCGTGTAGTGGACCAACTTATTCTTCCAACAGGATATGACAGTCCATAAAATGACGTAAAGGACATGATGTGAAAAAGGAAAGGGACATTTGTCATACCTGTGGAAGTTTTATAAAAAAATGGTGGGTTAAGGAGTGGCTATCCCCAAAAAGTCTTTCGGCATTGTCGGGTTCTCTACATCATTTGGGTTTTCAGCACCTATGGTGACTGAAGTTTAAAAAAAAAATGAATAGCAAAAGTTACCGCTACTTGGGATGAGTTCCAAAACTATTTTTAGAGGGGGATGATAGGACAGAAGCTTCGAGAAGGAGAGAAATTACGAAAGATAAAAGAATTAGAATTGTCAAAATCGAGAGTTTAATTGAGTTTAATTCTCAGATCCCCTCCCCCCCCCCAAAAAAAAAATACGGACACACATAAGCTTTTTTTTTAATAGACAAAACGCAATGTTTAACCACATAATGGATGTTAGACATAATTTTTTTTTAAATAAATAGGAATCTGCGATTTTAAAGTTGTCTTTCTTCTTGATACTTGCTTGAATTTATCGGGTGAATCATAATATCTTAATTTACATGTGTGAAGAATTTCAGAATTTTGCTTGGTATGGAAATTTGGTTTATCTATTCCATAGTTATCTTGGAAATTTATTTTAAAATAGTATAAAGGCCTGACTATGGTGATGCTAATTTTCTCGTATTAGCATACTGAAATTCTTCATTCACTACTAAATCCCCTATATTAAATTTAGACTCCATGAATCGCGCATCATATTTAACTCTATTTTTATTATGGTATTTAATTGTTCTTTCTTTCGCGAGTTTTCTAGCTTCATCTAATGGAGGATAAAAATTTTGTTTGTTTACAAGTGGTTCAGAGGATAGTATTCTCCAAAATAGGTATGCTGGGGTAAACTGCGTTACAGAATGTGGAGTGTTATTGTAGTCATAAATTACTTCGTTTAATAAAGTAGTCCAAGGAATTTTATTCAATGCATTATTTACTTTACACCTTAATCTAGTTACAATAGATGATTAGTTCTCTCTGCCTTTCTATTTGACTGTGGGTTTCGGGCTGTGGTAAGCAACTGTTTCACCTTGTTACTTTCTAAAAATCTTCTGAATTTAGATGAAGTGAAAGTTGCGTTCCGGACCGTTAATATATATATATATATATATATTTAGCTTGAATTTCTAATATCTGCTTTAAGCAATTAGTGTAAATATTTGTAGTTACGCTTTTTGATGGAAAAGCCCAAGCATAACGCGTGGCATGGTCAATTATTAAATGTAGGTATTTTTTTGTTGAGTTCTAATAAATTCAGCAATTCTTATGTAAACTGTGTCCAAGCTTAAGCATTCGAAAGGCTGGTCTGTCGGAGAAACCTCTTGCAGCAACCCAGACCTTTTCTGCCTCTTTTTCTAATTAATTTGAAAAACGTGGCAATGTTTTACGTAATGATAAACGACAGACCAACCTTTCGAATGCTTAAGCTTAGACACTGTAGGAGGATTTAATTATTATAACTCAACAGAAAAATGCCTGCATTTAATAATTCATGCCCCCCCGCGTTATGGTCGGGCTTTTCCACCGAAAAGCGTAACTACAGAGACTTACACTAATTGATTTGTTCCCGACTGTGCAGTTCTAGAAATTTGGGATTTCAGGGGGCTTTTGATGTATTCTATATATATATATATATATATATATATATATATATATATATATATATATATTATTTTGAAATTTCAAAACTCTAAAATATTGACCGAGCGTTGTTTTATTGCTTAAACAACAATATTTAAATAAATATTTAAGGTAACAAGAATAAATTTTTCTCATCAAATTTTCAAAACCTTAAGAGGCCTCACCATGGACAAGACACTGAACATGGTAGATGGCTTAAGTGTGAAGACCCGGCGCTCGAGCCTACCCCACAGCTGTCGGTCTAAGGGTCTGGAATTTTGGTCGGTTTTCTCCAGATGTAACATGAATACGCGTTAGAACCATTTAAAATGCTCTCCGACCTAGGTACACCCTCCCCCCCGACGTAGGCAGATGCCCCTAATGGCTCGCCAACCCATAACACTAAACATCAAAACCTAAAGGAATCCGAAATTACTATTGTTTCAGTGAAATCTATTTTTTGTCACAAAAGAAAAAGGAGAATAAAAATAAAATAAAAACGCAGTTACTAAGAAAGCGGATGAAAATTTACTGCTTATGATTAATTCGCTGGCTCCTCAATATCGTAGTTATGAAAGGACACACTGAATAATGAAAAAATGCTTAAATTCTATTTATTCCAAGAGCTATGTAGGAACTACTGCAGAAAATTCAGCAATTCTTATGTTTTTACAGCGATATTATGCAGTGTATATTACATATTTACTGATTAAGTGCTTAAGATCTCTCGAAGTATACGAATAAGAGTAGAACTTGCAATGAAATGGCAGCTCATTTTAATCAAATGTGATTTAATTTCGCTCGTGTTATTTCTATGCATTGATAAACTTCAGTCATTTACTTGTTTCCTAAGCTCTAGCTAAATGTAGTATGCATTGTACTAAAATGCATTCTTCAATGCGCTTAGAAATAAAGGATTTCAAACTACAGACAATCAGTGCACAACTACCAAAAATCCGAAATGAATGTACCTAGATCATCTCGTCTTGCACTATTTCCTATTATTTTATCGTAATATTAATCAAATGGGAAGATCTTTTCCGGCGTAACGAGAGAAGATAAAGTGTAACCAAATCGATTTTGACACAGAGTTACAGCAATTTTTCATTTTCAAGCATACATTGTTCATTTCTGTTTTCCACTCTTCCATTAATTCTGCGAGATATTTATTACATATTCACCTGTCACCGATTTATCTAAAGCAGTGGAGTGGAGTGATATGTATGTATAAATAATGATTATTTAAGTAATCTGTAATTTAAATTGGACGTCAATTAAAGTAGAAGCATTTTTATGATAATGTATTCTGAGTTGCTAATTTGGATTTATCTGTAAGTATTCGGATTAGATTGTCACGCTTTTATTTGCATATGACCCTTATTTATTGCTTTTATTTTCTGTTTTGTCAAAATATTTCTAAAAATTGCGAGTGAGATAAATTAACTGTTACTTTATTTAGTACAATATGTAGATGGGAAAATATCAGATGGGAAATAAATAAGCTGAAAGCAAAATCACACTCTTCAGAAATCTTCATAGAAAAATGGCCTGTCTCTTATAGCAAAACTTTGTCTTGTCTCGGAAAAAGTTGTAAATCTCTGTCTCGTCCCTCATCCATCCATGGTTCGGCGCTTTTTTTTGTTATCTTGGAAAATTCTATAATTATTCTCAAATTATAGAATATAGTCTACATTACTGTAAAAGATTTATGAAATTTTTTGTGTAATAGGTTCGTTTTTTAAAGTATATGAAAATAGAAGCAATTTTGTAATTCCAACGTTTATAGAATTTCCACGGTATTGACACAATTGGAACGAAGGTCAAGAATTTTCTAGGAACTGTAGATCCTCCAAAGCTTCAAGAAAATGTTCTTAAGGTGCTATTTAACAATAACACACATTTTCTATATATATTTAATAAAAAAATATATTTATTACATAAGTTTTAAGTAAAATGTAGATAAAGAGAAATTTAAAATATTCTGAAAGCATTCCAATATTAACAAACTATAGAAGAACAAATATTTTACCATACCTTTCAATTATATAAAAAAAATGTTTATGAATAAATATGAAGTGATGCGATAAGAGTAGACCGAATTGGTGCTTTTTTTGTAAATTTTCCATTGAATTTCCTGAATAAAATTTTCATTTTATTAATTTTTTAAAATATTTCATTGTTAAATTAAAGTATCTCATGATGATTTTGGCAAATTTTTAAAACAATTTGACAGATTTAAAAATAATTAATGTTTTGCTTTGCGTTAACAAATATCTAATTTGTGCGAAATTTAGTTAAAAACTCAGAAAGTGAGGTTAATTTTTAAGAAAAGTTTGGTGATATATGTATATATATATATATATATATATAGATAGATAGATAGAATATAGGACTCTATAATAATTCGTAAATGCTGAATTTTAATGAAGAGGTTTCTTTCTTTCAATTGTTTTGACTATATACCGATGTAAAAGCCCGTAAATCTCTTAATATTAGTATGAAATATTTTCTGTGATTTTTTGAGGAAAAGTAAAATCAATCTTTATCCAAAACTTAAAATTTAATTTTTTTACTTTAAAAAGTTTTAAGTTTTTTCCGAAAATCAAAAGTTGTTGAAATATTATAATCATTCTTATCACAACGAACAAAAAAAAAAAAAAAAAAAAAAAAAAAAAAAAAAAAAAAAACCGCGAATAATGGCATACGTACACATCTCTAACTTAGAAAAGATGCTACGGCAATTCAAAAGAATGTCAATCACACATTTTAATTTTTCAGCAACTCAGAGAATACATTTCCCAAACGAGTAGATTTTTAGAAATAAAATCTCACATTCAAGAAAAATATGATTAATTTAAAAAAAATTGATTTAAATCGGAGAAAGTCTGGTTTAAACTGAGTTTTGATTTGATGCGTAGAATGAAATCTTTACATTAAAAAAAAAAAAAAGAAAAAAATTGATTGCACGAGTTTAATTTCTGGTCCGAGTTAGCAGTAGATGTAGTTTGAGTTACGCAGTTTCTGTCAGATATTAAGAACATAATTCAGCAAAGCCGAACTCTGTTACTAGAGGATGCGAGAATACTCAGTTTGTGAACATAAGCGGATTAAAGCCTTATTAAAAGATATTAACTTAATAGGGATAAGGCTTAAAATCTTGTTTCCTCTTGCAGGAAAATGTGGGAACCAAGTGGAAATAACCTCACAGATGAATTAATTAAATAGATTTATGTTTTTCATTTATATTTTTCTCTGAACTGTAATATAAAGCATTAACAAAAATATTTTAGAAATTGCTAATTAAATCATTGTGAATGTACAAAATATATCGTTTATTTAGATCGATTTTTTAGTTAGAATCTTAAAAGAATCCCCTTGAAAGTTTTTGAGGCTCCACTTTTATATGAGAAGAATTGCCTTGAAGAATAAACATTATTTAACTATGAATACGGTTGATTTTTCTGCTTATTAACTTGTTTGAGAGTTGTAGTCACACGATTTAATCTTTTTAAAAATAAAATGCACATGAAGAGAAAATTTCGAAAAGTATGAAAACGTTCCAATATTAAAAAGTAGACGAACGAAAATAACCTACCTTTCAAATATGTAAAGAAAGAAGTTTTTGAAAAGATAAAGTAATGTGATAAGAGTAGACTGATTTGGTGTATTTTTATACACACAGATATTTTATATTATGACAGTACCTCAATTTGTACACAAAACCATGGAATTCTGTCGTTTTGTTTGTTTGTGTAGTATTAAAATCTACATCATCATACCAATCGGCCTGAAATTTGCATAAATGCGTAAAATATGTAGAGAAAAATCTTAGCTGCTCTAAAAAACTGAAAATTCACCCATTACCTGATGTTTAGATATATTTTTACCAAATATAAGGAAATGGGTGAATTTTCAGCATCACTATTGTGCAGATGTGCAGAAAAATATCAAGGAAAATATTAACTATTTTGTACAGATAAAAATCCAACTGTCCCCCCCCCCCCCTCCTTAAAAAAATTTTGCAATTTTTAACTTTGAAGACATTTGAATCAGTCATTTCGAAATATTGGTCAGATACAAAGAAGAAAAAAATGCCAAATTAAATTCGAAAACCACCTATCTCCCAAGTTTAAGCGCTTTTTCAGCGACTGTCGCTAATGCTTCTGTGTAAGGAGTTTTATAAATGAACGGTTTCTACAATTATTCCACCCCACCAGTGGCCGAGTGCATAGCGCTCTGAACCAGGAGACGGAAGGTGCGTGGTTCAAATCTAGGTCATGTCCACCGACCTAACCGTTCGGAGTTTTCCTTGGTTTTCTCTGAAACTTAGAGTAAATACGGTTTAGGACCCTTCAGAAAGACGCCCACGGAGTGCATCCCCCCTTTCGGCCTATATCCCACGTGTAGATAACTGGGCGTAATCCCACAACACACTACAAGCATCCCACCCATACGCACACACACACATATATATATGCCCATGTGTGTCTCGTCTTTAAATGATATACGTAATCCCCCCCCCCCTTTTGCTTTAGCTCTAAAAATAAACTCACTGTCGTTGAAAGAACGGGTATTCAGCTTAGTCATAATTAAGTGCAGAAACATATCATGAAAAACTATATATTGTGACAATCATTACACGGAGATTTTTACAGTTTCAGTGTTTCGCTTTCATAGTAGTTCTTGTATTGATATATAAGCAGCATACGTATCAACAAAATTTCTTCTAATCTTAGACCATTTTTGGCATTGGTTGTTGGTTATTTTTTTTGTAAATTTGATACATGCGGACTGGTGGCTGCGGCACACTAGTACAGATCACATAAGGGCAGGATTTGTGATATGTACACATTCAAAATCAAATTAATTTTTGTATTCAGTATTTGTTTATTATACAGGGTGCGTTACAATTCCCTCCCGGGTTTGGAAGGCTTATAAAATATAATATATTACCAATACAGCAACAAATTGAAATGGGGAAAGAAACATTACAAATTTTGTTTCACAAATAACGAGTTTCCTTGTCGTTGGATTTGGTCGAGGTTCTGACGACGACAATCGCTTTCTTCCGTGGCCATCTCGCTCTCCGGACCTAACTCCTTGCGATTTTTTTCTATGGAATTACATAAAAGATAGTGTATTCGTACCCCCTATGCCTCATGATTTAAAAGATTTACGCCAAAGGATCACAGCCACATTCGCTACCGTTGATCGTGACATGTTAAAGCGAGTGTGGGGAGGGAAGAATTTGACTTTAGACTTGATATCTGCCGCGTCACGAAAGGTTCACATATTGAACATTCATGAAACAAAAATTGTAACATTTCTTTATCCAAAAAGTAAACTTTGTTGAAGTATTGGTAATATATATATATATTTTATAAGCCTTCCAAACCCGGGGGGAAATTGTCACACACCCTGTATTAAGATTAAAATAACTGTTAAAGCAATTTTGATTAACGTGTATTTATTTTAAAGTAATTAAAGATACTTCAAGTAAAACACACATCAAACTATTAAATTCATTTGTCATATTTTTCACTATTTTATTTTTTTAACAAAATAACTATGTTTTCCAGCCTATTTTAATGATATCAAGCGCATATATTGAATAGGAAATTTTTTTCGACTTTTCACACAGTTTCCATAAAATGCGAAACACTGTTAAATAACAAAAAAAGTACTGAAAATTTTTTTAAAGGTGTATACCCTTAGAAAAATTTATTCGAGTGAAAATCAAACTTCCTGCATTGGTTTCGCATATTATTATAAACATGGCTGTTAAATATTTAATT
Source organism: Cheiracanthium punctorium (assembly GCA_038373885.1). Taxonomy (NCBI): domain Eukaryota; kingdom Metazoa; phylum Arthropoda; class Arachnida; order Araneae; family Cheiracanthiidae; genus Cheiracanthium; species Cheiracanthium punctorium. Next base: position 736,195 of record JAWZYV010006947.1, on the reverse strand, counting down.
TTAAGAGGACTAAACTCTACTTCTTTCTGAAATAATGTCAATTGCAGATTTTTAAATGCACACATTTTTTAAATTTCATGTTAATAAAGAAATACGACAAACACTTTATATGCTTTGAAGCCTTACCACTTAAAATAAACCCAAAAAATCCGCCTACTTATGTTGTACAATTTGGAATGCACTGCCTTTTACTATGCAACCAAATGCAGTGTAGGGCTGAAGAAGATAGTGAACTAAATATTGCAGTGACTTCTCTCTCAACTTTTGATCCCTTATCCAAAGATTCATTAATGCCGACAAAACCGTTGAGCTATTTTTGTGTCTGAACTAATCAAAAGAAATCGTAGGATATTATGTAATGAGTAGCTGATCATTGCAAATATTGTACCCCATCTCGTACAATATTTGCTTCAACTTCCCGACACAAGTTTTCGCTTGTTAATTGGCTCAGTTAATGACTCAAACATTAGGGCGTACTGCATAACGTAATTTGCTTTCTTTTGTAGCATAGGAGTTTGTAGAAACGGAAATGAAAATAAGCAAAGATGATAAACCTTGTCAAACGCATCTTTCTACATTACACTTTCTGATGCAGTTACATTGAAGATGAGAGACAATTCTGTAGTCTACCATTCACCGCATAGTCAAGATCAGTTTTTTAATTGCATAACTAAATACTGATACAGTCCCTAACTGCTAACCCGACAAATTTTTACTATAGAGCAATGCAGTTTCACAGATGAAGTACAAGAGATTAAAGAAATCGATTGAACAAATAAAAGCACTCATTTAAATCGGATATTTCAAAGTTAAGTAAAACTTGCAAGTAGATGGTCTTCATAAAAAAGTTGTCCTGTCCTGTAAGTCCTGTATGAAAGATAGAAAGCATTAAACTATAAAAAAATATGTAATAATTTTTTTAATGAAAGTTACAACTCAAGATAACAGTTAAATTCTAATAATTTATTTACAGTTGAACTTCCTTAACACTAAGTCGAAGGGTGGCGAAAATCTTTTGGTACTAACCGAAATTCTTGTGAACCGATAAAACAGCAAAAGGCAAGTCGTGATTGGGGAGCTGTTTTCTTTCGTTTTAACAGAAACTTCGTATAAAGCATTTTTATCTTAACGAGGTTCGACTATATTTACATTTTGAGCTGTATATGCATGGAAGAATATACATTTAAAAATGTTTAAGTTCAAAGTCTTATTTTCATTATTAATTTCGACTTAATAACTAAGAAATGCTACTTTATCGTAAAATCACGAGGGCAGCGTAAAAAAATATTTCAATCAGACGTATTCATTTTAAAATTAAAAATCAACGAAAAACTGATTACAAATAATTTTCTAAAGCAGCAAATTTCAGTTTAAAATACACCTAGAGGCAGAAAAAAGTAATCGTGTAACCATTTTAAAGAGAAAAAAGAAGCAATGCATAGAAAAGTTTCCTTGCTTCGATCAAGCAAGTTAAAACAATTAAATACCACCAGAGGGTAGAATGAAATTCCAGTCTGCAAAAAGAAGAATAAAGAATGAAGTGTTTGAATTATTTAAAAGAAAATGTTTTCCAGTAAAAATGCAAGTTTAATCTAAAATTATTTTACGTTGATATTGTAGTGAATAAATCTAACTGATACAAACTATGCACATATATACTGAAAACTATTGAGTAATTATTCTCTTTTGTCCGTTCCTACAGAGAACGGACAAAAAAGAATAATTACTCATACATATTATTTACAGGGTGTCTTACAGTTCGACCAGCGCAAAGGTTAATCAAAGACAAACCAGAATCGCATAGCAATGTCGGATCCTCTTAATAATCATTTTGGAAGAAGTGTTGAATTAATAGTGAACTTTGTAACCTTAATTCATGAAAAATTCATGGTTCTTTCATAGACAGCATTTGATTAAAATGGTTAGCTTAGAAATTCTGCTTATTTTATTGATGAAACTCTCGTAGACATGCCCATTGTATATAAAACTCAGTTACGAAACTGTAGAGGAACACTTCAACACTTTTTCCAAAGGGATTTTAAACATAATTAAGGAAATGATGTTTATGACCTCACATCGCTATGCGCTTCTGATTCATCTTTGAGTAATCTAAGTAACCTGAAATCTTCACCAGTTTGTTGTACTGATATTGAGACCCCCTTTAAGATTGTATACAGCACCTTGATGGGCAAATCACATGATTAAATGTACCTGGACATCCTTTCAATAGTGAATTTATCAGAAAAGCTATTAAGTCTGACAATCCTATGATTTATAATTAAAACGAAAGTTTTCATCAATACTTCATCTGTTTAGTCATCTTGACTGATTTTCTGAGAGTCTTGGGGGTTGTAAGTGATAAACAGGAAGAGAGCTTCCATCAAGATATCAAAACGATCGAAGAGCGCTACCAAGGGTGATGGGACAAACATATGATGTCAAACTACTGCTGGAGCATCAAATGAGATTGCCCTCGTCAAGTCCGCAAATGCAAGCTCAAATTCTTGCCTAAATAGTGCCTCTGACTCAAGTTATTGTGAGTTTTTGCTTATTCCATGACTACATCCTATTTGTAATATCGATTTATGCACTTATTCAGTAAGAACTTTGCCTACCCATAAGTCCAAATCATTTTATATGTATAAATATCAACCTATATGTTCTTTATAACTTTATAGATTCATTTAAAAAATGAGCTAAACTAATTAAAAATGGATTTTGAAAAGAAAAGTCCGCAGCTTTTGGAACAAAATTGAATTCAGATTTGAAATCAGCAGACTCAATATAGGTACGATCAAATGCTTGTATAAAAGCAAGAAAAATTTTGTTCCCCAGTGTTATCAACCCAGCTACTCTTACAGAGAAACAGAAATACCATTCACTATATGGTCGATTAACTTTGATCTGGAACTCTCTAACGAATGTGTGAACTTTCGTGTTCCTGAAACAACTTGCGAAACTTTCCCAATAATATTGGTAACGGAAATGCAAAAGAAAAATTATAATGTTTTTCGCACCAGTAAAAATTATTGTTTTAATATTTGTGTATCGCATTTTCAGAGTTAAATTTCATTACAATGTTTTCTTAATACTTTGATAACTTTTCTGTAAGTTTCGTGATACTTCGTATAAAATTCGAATAACATAAAAACATTTTAAAAATTTTAGAGAAGCATTTATATCTCCTTGAATATACGCATGATATTTTTACGAAACTCTATGCAAACACTGTTAAATATTTTCTGAAAAATACAGAACACTTCAATTTTATATATGCTATGTAGAACGCAACACACTACTTACTGCGATTACATTTAATGAAAGAAATTGATTAGTACAATCTAATTTCAGTTCAGCTAAAATTATTTATAAACACCGTTTTCCTAGTGAATTAAATTTTCAGAAGCCTTCAACATACCCCAAAGCATAATTAGTCTTGTTAATGTAGATTTCGCAATTCCTCCATTTTCTGATTATTGGAATTCCCTCATCTTTTGCCCTTAACTTTTCACGTGACCTCCATTTTAGCCCCTTTTGCTACTCTCCTATTGGCTGGCACCTTTCAAATTCCAGTATTTAAATCGGAGCAGATCTCTCCATTTTTGCATTGATGATGGTAAGTCATACTTACCGAGATCGGTCTTGGGATTTAACTCTCATTGGTGCTTACAAACGGGAATAGTTATTACAGTGATTTTTGTTTCGATCTAGAGCTGATCGAAATTTTATAGACAGCATGGCGTTGTATCTATGGTCAGTAATGATGCTACTTGGGAGGACTCTCTTTTTTGCAGTTTCTTTCTGAACAAAGAAACTGCAAAAAAAGAGAGGAACCATATTCCAATAAAGAATATGGCAGTAGTCTGCACTGCGTCGTAAAAGAAATACTTTTATATTTGATATTTATAGTGAATATATTATAACATACACATATTTATATAAACAATATAAAATTAGTCGTTCTTCGAATATTATTAGAATAAATTTTAGTCTCCGCGCGTTGCAGACCACAGCATTCAGACTGGCATCAATTACCGTTTCCTCCTTTGTCTTTTAAAGGTTATTGAAGGAAAATTGTTACCGTGATAAATCCCCACTTTTATAATACAGAAAAGAATACCGGTTATGAGCTAGCTCTCTCTCGAAATGGGGGCTGTTTTAATGCATATGCTGTCATATAACCTTCTCTCATGTTTTATTTATCTTCTAGAAACAGTTACCTTATCCTAAATGCTTATTCGAAAGTTGAGCAAAATTGTATCGTTAATTTTATTCGTGTTTAAAGGGAAGCTGGATCATTTGAGAATTATTTCCATGGAATGAGTAAAATTTAAATTAGCAGTGACGCGAACTGTTCAGGAAGGGAAGAGCACTCGAAGATTTATTGTTGAAAACGAACAAATTTATAATTTCCGAAGTAATTACTTTTGTTCATCCTTAACAAGTCAGAAACAGTTATTTAAATATGTTATTGCATAAACAGATATACCTGGAACGCCTATCAGTGCTTTCAAATTCACGATGCTGGCATTAATTTTAACTTCGCCGAAATTCAGAGAAAATTGACAAAGGACTTCTTTAAAATCTAATCCAGTAATTAAATTGTTCATTTCCCTTAAACTAGTAACTGTTTTTTATTTTACACTTGCCAACTGATAAAATTTCAAACATTCCATGAAATAAAGAGGGAAAAAAATGAAGTGACAATAAATGATAATTTAAAAACTGTAGAACTTTTGCTATGCAAAATTATTGTTAATATATTTATTTTCAGTGAGGAATCTATGAAAGAGCGGGTCAGCATTGCTTTAAAAAGAGCGTCTGATTTTACCGACAACTGCTTTTGTTAAAGATGTATCAACTATTTTGAGAAAATTGCATAATTACGAAAATCTTTTGGAATAAGTTGTAGCTTTTATTTTCCTTACACAAGAAAGTAAAAATGAATTAGCGTGGCATTTTTTTTCCTTCCTGAAGTGATAGGCCTCTTACGTGAAAAATGCGTTGTTCGTTACACTTTGAATTATTGCTCCAAATTTTCTTTCATAGGTTTTACATTGAAATGTTCCCATTGTATTTACAGAAAAGGTAAAGACTGATGTTGTATTTTAAGAAAATTTTGAAATATGCATTATTGAGTAGCTATTGACGTTATATTAGAAGCCCCTTCAATATGGAGACTAAAAATAGTTCCAATAAATTCACAATAATGTGCACATTCTAAAAATATAGCACTCCAATAAGGGAACACTATTTCTTCTTTATTTAACAATATGCATAACCGATATCATTTTGCGACTAAGATGACTGTTTTTGCCATTATATACTGCATCAACTAACAGTTAATAACCAACTTATAAATTCTACTTAATACCTAGCAAATTCTTATTCCTGATTGCCTTTCTGAAACAACTGCATGATAGATTAGGTGTAAGTCAGAAAGTCAAGAGCGAAAATTAGGCCAAGGCAAGTTATTTAAACAAATCATAAATCACCAGCAAAAGGTAGATGATTTATGCTAAGTTATTGATTACATGACGAACACACGGTTTTACTAATCGCTCTATATTTCTTCCTTCTGTGTTCTAGGTTGCACACAGTGCAAACTTTCCCATTCATGGAATTCTGCAAGTTTAAGTATCAGAGCGAAAATTGAAATTTGAAGGTTAGAATAATAAATTATGCCACACACTGTATATGTTCGTAAGATGTCAGTGTTCTTATTTAACACGATTCTACACACTATCAAATACATAAAAAGCACTCGTGTCTTTCTCAATTTCTTCTTTCTGAGGGAGCAATTTCCTAATAAAGGTGAAAATTTAAAGCTTCATTTATAAATCATTCTAGTTACTAACTTCGTTTCAGGGAATCGCATAAACATCATAGATTCTAAAAAATTAATTTTTTGTGAATTACTTTCTGTTTAGCATAACAATTCTGTTAGAGATATTTTAAACGCCTAGTCAAGCAAAAGCGTCCAGTGAAAATAAAAGATACACTGCAAATTCCCAGTACACATTGGGAACACATTTGGAACTTTTATTATTAAAAACTGAACAATTTTTTTTAATTAAAAAATTGTTCCAGTTACTTAAATGTGTTCTGAAATGTGTTCCGAATATGCTCCGTTTTATAGAAATAGTCCGAATTATGTCGTAAGAAGTGTGCTGGAAATGCGCTAGATTGTGTACTGGACAGAATAAGCGTTCTAGAAAGTGTTCTCAAATTTGTTTCCAAAAGTGTGCAATGAAAAGTGCTGACAAATGAATTTCTAAAAGTGTTTTAAAAAGTTTTCTAAAAAGTATGCTAGAAAGTGTGCTAAAAACGTGACAAAATAAGCGTTCTGAAAAGTGTTCAAAGATTTGCAGTGTAGTTTTAAACTCAACTATACGTATTTTGAATTTGAAAAAATCGTTAAAAAAGGCATCCACTCTAAAACCGTTACACCTTATGTAGACAATAGACCTTTTTGAAAACCACACCATCGTGAAAGTTGACCCCGCTATCATTTGAAACCGTAAACTGAACGGGACACTATGAAATTATTTGAAAATGCACTGTGACAATAAATAAATAAATGTTTTAATTGTATTTTTAGAATAAAATAATACTTTTTTGAAGTACTTATTAAATTACGGTTTTAATTCAGCTTTTTTAGTTTCCTCCACTTTCTGTTTAGATTAATAAAGATAATATCAATGTAATGGTTTTAAGATATATAAGGCGCTTACAATATTTAATTTGTTTGAAATTTATGAATTTAAACACAAGCATTTTTTATTTTTATACGATGTGAAGTTTTATAAATTAACGTAGAAGAAAAAAAATAGTGCCCTCAAAGCCATTAAGTGGAAAAAAAAATTAAAGCGACAGGAGCATAGCAAGATGAAGTAATGAGAATAAAAACCATTCACGTACCAGGTAAATATTTTATTAAATTAAAACTTAAATTGCAATTAAGAGTTAGAAATATTAAATAAAAACTCGAATTACAAGTCAGATTTACAAATATTAAATTAGAATGTATGTCAAATAAAAGGACATGCTGAAGTCAACAATTTTGTTGATTTCATTTTTTACCATTGCAGTTTAAATATTATAGTAGTATTGTATATTTATTCATTATATGAGTATGAATTTTTATAAATCTGAAGGGATTTTCATTTTAAGTATAATTTAAGAAATGGTATTAAAAGTATTGTCAGAGAGGAGATTAAAAATTTAAGAGATTTCTATTTCATAACAAGTATTTAAAATTTGAAATATTTTTATTATTAATGGACGGACATTGCTGCATAAAATCCCACGATCTACCACAAAGAAATGCATTTGTTGACGAGAGTTTCCATGTAAATATGAATAAATCTCAGCATACAATAATTGCAAAAATAATACCAGGCATACGGGGGGGGGGCACAGCTACTCGACAAATTCGGATGATTGCTGCTCAGTCATTCACTTAAATCATCGAGAAACTTTCAATGTTGTTCAGTACTTTTTGTAAAAGAATTTGCTTAAGACTGTCTCTTTAAAAACAATTACAGGTCATATGGCTTTTTAACTGTTTTAAAAAGAAGAAAAAGTAATAGACTACAAAAAATTAAAATGGTTTTATAGAAGTTCGATTATGCATTTATAGAAATCATAAACTTATAAAACTTTTGAATAATTAGAAAGTATTCACATAAACAAAATCTCATGACAAGTTTTTCGAAATGTGGCGTTTTTAGCAAACTTCCGTAGTTTCAAACTTTTTTTCTGGATATTTTATGATGCTCACAAATTTACCGTTTATAAGACTGTGTGGATACAAAGATTGAATGTAGTACAGACTACAAACATAATGATACTACTTCGAATCTCTCATGTATTTTTTAATTTTAAAAATTATTTATTTATTAAAATGCAAGATTAACAAAAGGCATTAAGATTTCTTTTTTTGTTAACAATGCAAGTTGCACGATTAACAAAAAAGAAATCTTAAACAAAATTAATTCCAAGAAGTTGTAATAGTTGATGTCATCCATTTTAATAAACGCTTGACTGTATGAATTGTAGATTAAAATTAAAACAAAGCTATATTATTAAAGCCACGTTTTGGTTTAAACTTATTCTGCTGCTTTTTTAAAATTCATGTTGTCAATTTTTTGTCATGTTGTCAGTTTTTTAAATTTCATGTTGTTAAAATTCAAGTGTCATAATTTTGAGATTGTACATGAATTTTATTTAAAGATTTATTTTCTCTATTTTCTATTACATTTCCATATACAGTAGGTTGAGATAAGTACGACCAACGCGGAAATTATGATCAACGGAAGTTAAAAATTTATTTAAAAGATAAAGTTTCGTCAGAACTTCAGGCATAAAGCTTATAATGTATTTTTTTATGAATGGTATCTCTTCATTAATTTCAAGTATTTTTATGGCGGCAGTAACAATTGTAAATCTAAAGGCATATCAAAATTTCCAATAAACAGATTTGACGGTTCCGGGTTCAAAGCTATTTAGCGCAAAGGAAAAAAAATTGAGTTAAGCTAATTCATATTAAAAAGTATATTTGCAATTTATTTAGGATATTATAGATGATTTTAATATTTTTAATACAGCTAAATATTTTTGAATTCATCGCCATAATTGCCCACCTTTTTTAAAAAGTAGGGCAATTATGAACACCACTTTGTAAAAAGTGGGGTACTTATGACCATGTGCAAAGACATAGTTGAAAAAGTATTTTTGATCATGACTTTATTTAAATAATTTTATTTATTTGTTATATTTGAACTTGGAAATAAATTGCAAAGTAAAAATTTGGCTACTGATTATTTTTAAAAATTTCAGATGCTCAAACTTACTGTCAAGGCCTGTTACCAGAGCCAGGAAGTACATTCTAAGACATTAAAAAATACACCAGATAAGAGTGTAAATAAATGAATAAGTAAATGAGACATATAAAATATAGAACATAGACATTTCTTTTAGAAAAATAGTTACTCTCTCATAATTAATCAATAGGACAGTTTCACATTTCGTCACAACCCTTTTGAACAGACGTCATATGAAACTCCTCTTTCTATTTTATTATTCATATTTTGGTGGCCACATCTCACTCGGAAAAAGTTGTTTATATTGTTCCTCTCTAATCACTTGGTAGAAAGTGCTCTATTCTAAAACTAATGCAGTTGAAAAAAAAATCATGGCATAAGACATTTTCGGAACAGTTGTTGATTTTAAACAAACATTTATTTTGACTTTATTTTGTTCTTGAAAGGTCAACATTACTTAATACATTACTTTCCCTTTTATGAAAAAAAGGGATTTTTAAGAGCAAATCTTGGCAGCAAAAGGCTATTTTTATTTAATAAATGCGTAAAGTATAACTTTATTACTCACTTTGTATAGTACATTTAAACTATATTCAAGACGAGACAAACATTTTTATCATTATAATATAGGGATTTTGGGAGACGAGACAGGCTTATCAACGGAAACAAAAGTGGAATATGGTGCTCTTAAAAGGTCAAGCCCCCCCACCCCTCTCACACACACACATACAAACTTAATTAAAATAATGTTTTTCCAATTATGAAAAGAGTTAAAAATTCACAAAGTGGTCACAATTACCTCTCTTGACATGACCCAATATCATGCATTTATTACGTGACGAATGTTTCTCAGCTGACGAAAACGTTATATCTTGTTCCTTATAACTATTACATTACTATTTCCAGAGTTGTGTAAAATTAAAGTGTTGATTTGATGTAATAATCGTAAAGAGCTAGCCACCCATTTAATGACTATAACCGTTAAAAAACTCTTCAAAATGATGATCACGTGCCCATAATTTTCCTAATAATTAGAGTACAATTTTCGTATTTTGTAACCTTTAAAATCACAAAATCTTGTAAAATTACAAAGCAGTTTCTGCCAATGTATTATGAAAAGGGCAGCTTTACAAACAAAAAAAAAAAACCCTTTTGAAAATTGCGAATTTAATTGTAAAGTGTATCTGATGTTATTTATTATTTACACTACTGAATGGGTGAATTTTAAAGTTTATAGACCATTTTCATGTAAGATACTACCACTATCGTTGTGTATCTATTTTTAACAACTGGTCCGTTCGAAGTTAAGCTACTTATCCATTTCCACTTCTCGGGTATTTTTTTTAAAAATAATCAGTGCATTCCCGCAAATGAATTTCATCGTTATTTTCATTCCGCACTGTGTCACGTTGATAAATTAATTCCCGAAAAAAGGGAATAATTCATTTCAGTAGCTAATGAGGGACCGCTGCGAGCGTTTAGTTTTGATTAGTCCTTATGAATAATGTGATATTTTATTCAAAAGAAATACTGATCTACTGAAGGGAAAAGTTTTGCGTAAATTTGCGGTGCAATTATATATTCATAAAGCAGATGAGGAAGCTCCCATTAAAATTGTTTCCGGAAAATTAAAGAGGAGTAAAAAAAGTACAAAGAATGTTAAATCTAATTAACATTAGTTACAAAATGAATCGGTCACGCGTAAAACCCCGTTGTTTCATATTTTTTTAAATTGTGTTTTCTGTCGTCACATATGTCACTTTAAAAAGGATTCGTTGAATCACTGATAATTGTGAATAAAACTGCCTTCTGCTAAATTACCGTCTTCTTAAATCTTCTGACATTTTACTTTTGCAAATATTTAGAAATTCATTCTTTGTAGCGAATTTATTTATTAATGAAAACTTGATAATTCAAAAATTAAAAAAGTTGTACTTATTGTGAATTTCTGATACTGTGCGTGTACGTAAGCGTTTTCGTTTGATTTACAGTTGAATTAAACTTTGAAAAACATGTGAAAGATAGGTCGTGACTGATTATTTAGTTCGCAAACTAAAACGAGTATGTTTATATAGCGTCTTGTGTTGGAGAAAAACCTAATTTTTAAATAAAAAAAAATTGTAATAAAGACCTCTTTCGGTAAAGGATCCGTGCTTGCTCGTAGATCTGTCACTCATACTTAGAATACACATCTGTCAATCATGGGGTACTTACTATTCATTGTTGAACGATTGCTTATAAAAATCATGTGAGAAAATTATATTCGAAAGCGAAGGGAAAATTTCAAAATAAATTCAGCAAAAGGTAATTTTTGAACGTGATTTCAGCCGAAAAAAGAAATGGCTCACCTTATTAGACTCTTTTAACTTAAGGTTGAATATTCCGTCATTGTTATCATCGTACTCGACTCCGTCCTCAAAACCTGCGCAACAATTTTTGCGGCTATTTTACATGGATCATTAAATTCCTAGAGGATAACATATGGATATGGTATCTTATCATCTCTTGCTATGGAAATCTTACCACTGCAGGTTTGTTTGCCAGTAATGACAGATCACATCATCGAATGTGTCGTTTAAAGTTACATGCATTCTTCTTAGAGTTTTCCGCCATGTTTTAAAGTCTCATCAGAGGGTTAATTCTTAATATTGGAGCCTCGGAAACTGCTAGCAACTACCGAGGGGACTTTCAGAACCACAGATTTAAGCCACAAAAATGAGATAATAATTTTAAATGTCGCAGCCGAGGATATACACACACTTTAATAGGAAATGGTGATACAGTTTGCATTTTTAAAAGAAATCCAGTCGAGGAATACATTAACAACCACTTTCATATTTGCTGTTCAAGTCGTGCTAAAGTTTTGATGAACAAATATGAACCCCTAACCTTTGAAAATAACAAATGATACGCGTGTTAATAATAAAAATTGTTAGTAATACAAAACTTTTTAACCCTTTGAGGCGCAACCCTTTCCCAATGCTGAAAAAAGGGCAGCCGTTGCCATCGCTCGACTTAACTACCAGAAAGATGGCGGACGATCGAAACGTTCATCGCGTGCCACAGATCTAGAGACCCTTTTTTGACGCAGCTGGCTGTGCTCGCGCACAGCCAGCTGCGTCAATCTATCCGGATGTTCTCGCAATCTATCCGGATCTGCGGCAATCTATCCGGATGTTCTCGCATTCTTCCATTTTTCAGCAGATGTCAGTGCTGTTAAAAAGAATTGTGGCCATTTTTTGACGGGAAATGACGTGCTAAAACTAAAGGATTCTCGTGGAGCTATGCCACTCGCAACTATTTTTATAGAAATCAAATCGATTCTTCGTGACTGGCAACAGTCAAAACGCCAGAGTTTGGTGTTCCCAGAGCGGGATCACTGCGCCTTAAAGGGTTAATCCGATGAAATATTTTTATTGGCTATCTACATATTAAGATAACACAATACTGAGAGCTTCAAAAACCGAATTTTAGCAACACTTTCAAAGTTTTTAAAAGAGGATATGTTTGCAGTTAACAACTTTAGAACGTTTAAATAATTTTTTGCAAACACGCCTTGAAGATCCTTAAAAAATTTGGAATTGTTGCTGAAAGTTCACTGTCAATATCTTGCTTTCTTATTTTTTAGGATGCAAATAAAGTTCATATAAGTTTAAAAATATTATAATTTTACTTATATATTTATTGTCAGCGTTCTCCAAAAGGAGATTTTTTAAAGGGACGTTCGTTTTTGAGAAACTCCACTGTATTATAATTGCCATTTAAAGAATAACAATGGGAAATGTTGAAAACGAGCACACACGGTGAATGATATAAACCTTAGATGGAAACTAATTGGGTTTCTTCTTTGTCAACCTATAGGTGAAGGTGGCCCAAAATGATCCTCGGGGGCAAAAAGAGCCACCTATGATTTCTTAAACAGAGGTAGCGCTATCTACCATGTAACATATAAAATAGTTGTGCCAGGTCAAGAAGAAGCAATGGCGATATTTAAACGAACGGTGTATTAAGTGTCTGAGTAGAAATCTTTAAAAAAAGAGTGTCTGAGTAGAAATATTTTTTATCGCTTATAAGGTAAGCACTAACTTTCTTATTTATTTAGAAGTACAGTCTTATTTCTTATTTATTTAGAAGTACATGACTTGGTTTAATGAATATATGTTTTTAGGTGTGAATTACACTTGTTTAGTTTATGTTTCTCGGCGTGTTCCAGTAATATGACCTAAAGTGGACAGCCACACTGCCGGGTAAAATGATCCATCGACTGACGAAACTCCAGCACCGGTCCCTAGCGTTGTGCCAGGCCTTCAGACGTTCACAAAATGCGTGACTCCCCATTGCATTATTTACTTTATTTCTGCATTTATTGTAGGCTATAATTTATTTGAAATTTGATTTTTTAATTATAAATTTGAAATATTCCCTTTTATTGCTTGTGACGCTTTTTTATTTTATAATTTCCATAAAATAAGCTGTGCATAGTACATGATTGTAAGACTTATTTTATTTCATTATATATAGTCATAATTACTTTTACATCTTTTATTTTGCCGATAAAAAATTATTTACAATTATTTGCAAATAAAGGATCATTTTGCCCTGGAGTGCGGGTAAAGCGATCCCTTGGACTCTTTTCCAAAATTCTATTTTTTTAGAACTCTATTCGGGTTTAAAATATTAAAATATGTTTATGATGCAAAATATAGTGTAAAATATTGTTGCAAAGAGTCAAAGTTTTATTTAACATTTATGTTATTTTACGCAAGTTTTCCTCTAAAGGGGATCATTTTGGTCCACCTTCCCCTATATTCAGCGTTTATTTGCAATATATGTTTGAGAAGTATACTTGTAGCCAGTATTGATGCTTACACTGAAGGCTTGCTTTAGATATTTCTCCTACATACAGCCTGAAAAATCAAAATACAAAAAGTGTATTAACGGTGGTGCAAGCAAAAATTTGTTGGTATCGCTCTTACACTACGCTGGGTTCAGTTGACAGACTGTTCAATGAAATTCTTTTCCTTTATCCATAGTGATCTTTATTCAGTTGCAGTTAGAGAAGAAATAAAGAGTGTGAACCGTGTGATCGGCCTAATTCCACCTCAGCAATCAAGTCGAGGGGAGAAAAAGTGACAAGGTGTAGAGTAAACAATCTAAGATTCTGGAAACAAGACATAACAGGAAGTGGTTCAGCTTAAGTTTGAACAATGCAGTGATTTTATTTTTTTTCTCTTCGGAAGACTGCACTTTAAGTAACTATTTTCAAAAATATCTCGTAATCATTTATATAGAATTTTGCTTGTAGCTGGGATCCATGAAGAAATTACAGTGGTAAAGAGATACGAGTGCCCTAGCATGGCAGTTTTTTTAGATACGAGTCACCATTAGATCGATTTTTTGACTTGAGACACAAATTGGAATTCCGGATACGAGCTATCTATAAGTGTGCCGTAAAATTATTATACAAAAGTGAAGGGAAATAAAATTAAAAATCGTATGCTAAATAGCTCTGCAAACGTATGTTTGGATTTTCTTTCTTAATAAGTTCGGACTTTATTTTATGTTTCGGCTGTATCGTATTGGACATAGGTGTAACGGTTTGAACCAGACACAGATTAATTTTGATTAAAATTGCATTTTATGGGGAATATTGTGTTTCTCTGGACATTTTAGTGGTCCATATTTCTAAATTTATACTACCTATAAATTATATGTTTATTATATGTTTGTAAACACATTAATATTTAAAAATTCGTAGGGTTTATTTGGGCCTGGTTATGGATTAATCGCATTTCATTGATTTCAGTTGCGACAATTGATTCGAGATAGTAATATCGGAGAAGTGTTGTTTGTAGCGTTCGCTGCAGATGGCAGCACCTATATAAATATACATTTGGTGACAAAAGAACGATCGGATGCCGCCTCATTTAGGCAAGTGACGGTGTGCTGTTGAAGCATAAAAAAATAATGTGGCTTTTGTGTGAACGAAGACAACTTCAGGCTGTCATAGTTGCCTGAAAACGAAAATTAGATGTTTCTTTTGTTTATTGTTGCAAAAAACACGTTTACTGTCCCTTAAGTTACAGGTAGTAAATCTTTTAAGCTTACTTTGTACGTACCTGGTAATCGATCACTTAAGTCCGAAATGTTTGGGCTATATTGGACAGAGGTGTTTCGGGTTGTGCTGACTCAGATTAATGTTGATTAAAATTAGATTTTCTTGAAAATCTTTTGTTTTGCTGAGCATTATAGATAAACTACGCCAGAATTGGGCGTTTTTAGGAAAAAATGTAAACACATTATGCATTTATCTTCAAAACGAGTTGTTAAAGTTTCAAAGATTGTTGGTTTTTAAAATTTCTCTATACACCACTTTCTTATCTATTAAATCAGTATCTGTACTTTTATAATTCTCCGAAAAACAAAATCTCTGCTTGATAATAAAAAGGTGTTTGCATACCAAAAGTAACTCTCAACTTGCACATTTTTTCCTCATGTCCGATACAACCCTCCACAAATAAAATTAACAAAAATGCAATCACTGCAAATTGAGATTTTTATTGCAGAAAAAATAGCTTTCAAGTCTTTTTTTAATAAGAGTATAATGCTTTGTATGGGATGTAATGAGGTCCAACTAACTTACAAAAATGTTTTAAAATTTAGAAAGGGTGGGCGATATTACCCGACGTTCTCCTGAGAGTATTTTGACTAACAAGTTCGGTCGAGGAACGAAAAAAACAAACTCATATCTATTCTCATTTGATCTTGGTACCACTACGCATTTGATGTTTTTGAGAACAATTAAGTTTGTTTCCTTTTACAAAGTTGAGTAGGTACAGATGATATCCAGCAATGCCAGATCTTGATTAGGAGACGCACGAAATTGGCTTCCATTTTGCTGTCTGCAAGCTGAGACTTCACAGATTTGTTAATTTTTGGTGATAAAATTTTAAATATAAGCATCTGGCACGTGCATTTAGATGTCATAGCCTATGTAAATGTAAATTTTCGGAAAAAAACCCAGTTTGTTTATTGTTCTCTTTTTATCAAAGATGTACTGCAGCAAGTCATGCTAAACACACACACCAACACTTTGATTTTTAACATAGCTTTTTTTTTTTCATTTCAGGATAAAAAGACCTAGAAATCAGCCTAAATTGCTAGCAACGTACAAAAGTAGTTCATAGGAATATACTTAGTAAGATAAAATTTATCAAAGAAATTTCAATACTGAAGTAACGGAAAGGAGTTGCTACTAGATAAATAAAACTTCTTAAACAGGAACATGTCTGAGTTAGCTTTATATTTTATAGAGCATTCCACTATATTAAAAAAATATATAGCTGGGATGGCTGCTAATGAGATGAAAATAAATTTTAATTGCTAAGTGATTAATATTTATTGAAATATTCTGTCAATTAATAAAGAAAAATGTCAGTTTATTATAGATAACAGTTCAACACATTCACGTAAAATATGTTACTGAGATAATGAAAAATTGTTTCCGGAATTTTCTGTCAAGAGATTTTTCCTGAAAGGGATATCAGTAGCATTGTTAACTCATGGTTTAATCCATTTTTCTTCCTGGCGAATTTTGGAACGTAGTTTCAAGCCATGTAAAATAAAATTTTCCATGCGGGTAATTTAGAGGGATTTTCCCTCCCCTCTTGGTAAGCGAAAATTCTGATCCCAAGACTGCATAAGTTGCTATAGCCCGTTTTTTCTTTAAATTTTCCCCATGGGGAGATAACAATGGCGTAGAAAAGAAGAAAAACCCTATGTTTTATTTCTGTTCTACGTTCATGTCTTTTTCCTCAAAGTACACCCTCTGGACTCTAAGAATAACGATTTGATATGAAAAACTGACAGTCAATGATTTTAAGCGCCTTTTGAGGGAATACAAGACGACTCGTGATCATATTTTATGTTTTACAGCAAAATTCTTTTCTTTATGCTTTTCTATTTGGAAAGCAAATATGGAATATATTCCGAACCAATTTTATCCGTATTTTAGTGGTCAAATAAGTGATGTGTACTATTTATCCGTTCTAATCTGTTTATAAAGCAAAAGCTAGGGTATATCATTTCACAAACTCATGTGTAGTATATGAAATAAAGCCTTGCATACTCCACCGGACTGTTAGATACTACTAAAAATGTTAATATAAATATGCTGTGTTCTAATTATATTTACTGCATTCTGGATCTAATGTGGTAATCAATGAAACAGTTTTTAAAACTTTTCTTATCAAACTGAGAAATCTCTTCTTTCTTCTTTCTGCCATAATAGTTAACTCATAAACACTAATAACTTTTGAGCAAGTGGCTGGTTTAGTTAATGTAAAAGCTCATGAAGGACCCATGCTTAATATAGAAGAGGCTCGGTGAAATTATGTAAAACTAAAGAAATTCCACACATGCACACATAAGTATCTGTTAAATGTAAAACATAAAAATGCCTTAGCCGAATGCATGGTTTTCAAAGAGAATATTCGAAAGTGATCATTTGAACATTCGAATGATTGTACGTACTATGTTAGATTTCAGTTTGATAGAACTGTTCTATACTTTTAAAAATCGGGCCCTATTGGCGAGTCCTTTCTAATGAAATGACATAATTTAATAGTTTTTTATGAATGTTCTTATGCAAAATTTTCCTAAGTTATTTAGATGTGCACATGCTTCCATGATTTTTTAACAATTATTTTAACACAGGTATCTGTAAACTGCAAAAAGTACCAAAACTTGTGAGATTTCAAGGAAATATCTTACATTGTACACATTACGAAACCTAAATAAGAAATTATATATTCGCCTATGTATAGTTTAGAAAATACTGCATCTCATAATGAACAATATTAAACACAAACACACACACACACACATCTTTATATTCTTGACTATCTATGGTAATTATAGTTATGGAAATTTCTTTGCATATTTACCTAAGTTAGGAAAAATGCTGACTTTATGTTTCTCCTTACGGTTTATGTTGATATTTGTTAATAAAATAAAATAAATAATAATTGAGAGACAGTAATTGTTGCAAATGAAGAAACATTTGTGGCAACATTTCTTATTAAAAGGGATCCTATTTTATGAAAATTGTTGATGCATATTCTCATACTTTGCCATTCAAAATTGATATTACAGCGGTAGCCTTTTAATAGATACAAATATATTTCTAAAGTATCTTTAATGATATCCTGGGTGACAAACATTCACAAATATTCAGACAAGATAATGCAAACTTCACTTATCTCTACATAACGTAGTTATCTGCTTTTTAATTGTTTAGAGAAAAGAGGTACACAAATCAAATTCCCGTTCCCACTTACCCGAATGTACAGTTCTTTCTGTAGAAATATGAGCGCATCTTACCAAAAAGCTGACAATTTGGTAAACTAAAAATTAATCTTGTTGACACTTTTTGACATTTGCATGTTTTTTTTGTGCGTATTATTACAAATCCAGAATCTTTAAAGGTGCACATAAATTTCCAGGAATTATGTTGCAACTCTCCCCCTCCCCCCTTCTTAAGTCCCTTTCTAAAACAACCTACACTTTAACGACTTCAACCTTTAGTCATCGGCGAGCAAGTCGAGTAGCATCTGGTGGAGAAGAGCAGAAGTCTCTTACTCCGTAGGTCGAGGGCTCGGTACTAGAGATAGCAATATACAAAATGTTAAAAATATGACTCTGTATCCGTTGTAGCTAAGGCGTAGCTAGTTAACAATTGAATGATTAAAAAGTCTCTTAAACCTTCTTTTAATTTTCACCTTATTATTTAGTAATTTTAGTAAAATGGAAAGTTACTGTCCAAAACGGGCATTTTCTGGTAACTTTGATGCCGGTCGTTTCTCTGTTAATTTTACAGGAGCATATGAGAAATCCGATATATTATGGCCTACAGGCGAAAACAAAATGCATTTTAAAAGCGTTCTTTTTATTTACTTTATTTGTATTCTTCATTCTCAGAATGAATACAATTTAACTGCGCCTAAACCCAAATCTTGGTGTAAAATAACAACAGTTAAGCGTACAATGCATGGTTCTTTAAAATGGGCTGAAAACGAAACTGTAACTTCATTTAGGTTTACTCGTGCGAGGAAAAATATTTAAAAATATCTCAGCACGTAGTTTCCCAGAAAAATCAAGAATAATGTTTAAATTCGAAAATTTGAAATGACCACCCGATAGCTCTCATAAAACAAAAGAGAGTAATATAGATTAATTCTACTATGTTGAGTCGTATATTACTATATTTTAATATATAGTTTTGTATTTATCTTATTCGGCAATAAAAATTAGAAGCAATCAAAAACTTAGGCAAAAATTTATCAGCAAATTGTATACACGTGCTATGAATTCATGCTTCTCTGCATAAAAAATAATGTAGCCACGCATTTTTAAAAACTAAAAATTACTTCCATAATGGCCTTATATTTATTTAAAATCCATATTTTAGACGATAACTACAAAATGTTGCTTTTTATTAAGTAAAAATGAGTGTGTAACCAATTGGCTGCAGTATTCACTGTAGGGTTAATTATGCCAATTGTTTCTCATAGAGGTACTGAAATATTGATTATAATATAGTGCAAACAGAAAGCCTTTTTATGTTTCCTGTTCATCTTGGTAAAATACTATAACTAGATATATTTCTGGATAGTCATTTGAGACTCGATCTGTATCTTTGAGACCGAAAGAATATTTGTGACTGAAAACCTTCTTTGGCTCACATTTCTGTGTTGAGAGCAAGTAATAAACGTAAGGTTAATATTCCTCCATTCTGTCACCCACTCTAGTCCTTTTCCATTAGTTTATCTGCCGTCTTGAATTATAGGGCAGAATCCATACACGGTATGTACGCTAATGGATTTTTGGCAAGATGAAAGAATGGCTAGTGTTTTTCCTCATTGTTTGTTTGTTTGCATGAGTTGTGTTGAGTTAGGAAAATTACTCCTGAAATATTTGCCTACGGAGTGAAATTTCAAAGCTTTCTCATAATATCTAATAGAGGTTTGTTCTAGGAATGGACGCGACAGGCTTTAAAATTATATTCACCAAACGTCAATTTTCAGGGTATAACTTATTGAAAACAAAAATGGGTTCTTTTAGTTCAAAATCAGTTATATTTATAGATATTTTAAGATTATTAAGTTGATAAAAACTGAAAAACTAAAAATATGAATTTGTTTTTTTTAAATACGATAAAAATAATTCAATAAAAAGAAACATTACATTATTTCTCTCAAGTTTATGCATGCAGGCTAATGCAATACGAAGATACAAAACAGTTAGGGTTAAATTTCTATGCAAGCACCTTCTTCGATTCCAAATTTGTGTATCTGAAAAAAAAAAATGATAAAACTACAATTCGATTAAAGAACATTTAAGTCGAGCGCTGTTATCTATATTTTATTTTAGGAATCTCCGCCAAACATTATTTTAATCCTACTTTAAAGCATATAAGTGGCTTTTTTAATGGAATTTGGAATAAATAAATGAAAAAGCTCAGTAGATAATTTCGATTTCCTCTACATTATGGTTTCAAAGCTAGCTACGTAAGAAATGTGCTTTCAAAGATAGAAGCTCTATGAATTTAGAATTTAGCAGCATTCTAGAAATTGAACTTGTACCTTTCTGCAATGAAAATCATTTTACCTCAAAGCAAGCTGTCAGAAATTTTGATGAATATATTAATTTTCTTTTGCTTGAATTTATGTGCAGATATATATATATATATTCGAAAATTCCCTTTAAGTAATCACTGTCAATTGAGCTTTATAATATTTATTTTGTCTGTATTGTAAAAGAAATGTTTTTATAAGATACATTTAAATGTACAGTGCATATAAATGACAAAACAAATTGAAATCAAAAGCCCTTGTTGGGAGATGTTAAAAATGACCAGTGAAAATAGCTAAAAATAATACATAAAATAATATGCGTAATATAAGCAATACAATAAAATAAAATAATAAATATAATAATAATGTTCAGTTTCTGAAATGCGCTGACTCTAAACGCATCTCGAGTCAAAAATCTTGCTATCGCGTGAATAAAATACGATCCGCTGTTTGATATCGAAGAATTCCGTCTGAAATTGTTCTGAAATGCCTCTTACAAATCTTTATTCATTCCTATGCACCCAGTGGGGGTAAATATGTGATCTTTTAAAGTGCTTTTTCACTCTCCTAAAAGTCGTTTATCACTCTCCCTGCCAGAACAAACAGGATATATTCCAGGAATTTTGTACGTTATGAGTTTTTTCACAATGGAGTGCTATCCCAAAATCTAAAAAAGTAATTCACTGCTTATATAAGAAAAAAAGATTTTTCTTTCTTTATTTATCATGTCGTATGGAAAGTATTGTATACATTTCTCGGGATTTGTCAGTTATCTTCATATTAATCTTGTTATCAGAGCGTATTACTTAGTAATTAAAATGATAAAAACGTATCATAAGTATGGAAAAAAATTTTAATTACTAGTAAGCAAAATGTTTTAGAATTTGAAAAACCCAAAAGGCTCAGTTAAGATTCAGTAAATGCTAGTAGTTTAAAAAATTCAGATATATCAAATGAATATAATAAATAGACAAATACCTCAATTTCACACCTTTAAAGAGATTTTTGGTGTTGAGATCCCCAGTCAGTAGACAGTCAGTAATATAATGAGCGGAGGAGGATTGTTTAGAATTAAGTTCCTCCAGTAAATTGTGGAGATCATTGGTTTTCACTATTACAAATGCAGGGCGTTCATAAAAAGAAGTTCCCCAGTATATGAATCTCCAGCCGCCGTTCTGTTTAACTGATCGAGATGAGATTTTAGATACAGTCATACAGATATGCGCTCGAGTTTGAGATTGTTTAAAGCAATAGGATTCTCACGGTTACGGTTAGGGTGAAAACATTTCAAAAATTTCCAATGGCAAAACTCACTTTTTCCAGAAAAAATGGATCAGTGTATTGAAAAACCATAAACTGCGTTGGAACGATACCTGTTTGACGAAAATTTGGAGGCGTAAAACATTTAACAAACCAAAGGCAGCCCAAGTGAAGAGAGGGAATTCGTTTTATTGGAATTAAAAGATTTGAAGTGTGCTACTGTTAGTTTAACATTTGTACTGTCTATTCGAGTGAATTAATGCGAATTGTATCAATGTTTGTGATCAAAAGTTACAAAATTCCTCAAACATTATACAAAATAAAAGGGAAATAGCAGCCCGAGAAGATGTAATTAAAATTCATTCAGTTATGCATTTTCTATTATCAGCCCCATTTTTTTTTTCTGAAATCTTAAAAGATGCATGGTTTGCACCAAAACTGTCTGATGAAAGACTCATATTTCGATTGTAAATGAAATTTGTACTCTCAAACAGAAATGAAAAGACCATGTGATTGCAGAAGTATTTCTTTAATACGTTTTAGTATACGCCCAAATAATTTGTGTTTCGCATATTTTTACGATAAGTAACACCCTGCCTCAAGTAAATCATCTGTAAAAGCCAATAACTGACTAATTTTTTTTCAAAATGTAATTGATAAATAATATTTCTCATTTCTGTCACTTTCATTTGTAATTATTTAATTTTGTTTCATACAAATAGTGTTTACTCAATAAATGACGTCAATTTCCTGATGTGTGTAATTTAGACTGTTTTATGAATTTTTAAGGAAAGAAAATGTGGGCACACTGGGGTACGAAACCTCAACCTTTCTTAACACAGTCAAATGCTATACCACGGCGTCACACATGACAATGAATTGGGTGCCAAATAATAAGGATAGTACCAGGTTACCGAGCCATGCTCAGAATCTAAAGGCTCCTTAAGTGTAAAATAATGAGTGCGTAAATGCCTTGGCACATATCAATAATCTTCATGGTTGCCAAAGATTTTCATCGCTGTCGGATCACTCATACATTATCAGGTAAGCTTTGATCGGCATTCAATGTTACAATGGCATATACATTGTTTTGAAGAGGGATGCTAAATATTCGATGGTCGGTGCCATCAGAGTTGAGCAAAAAGTAGTTTAACGTAAGGTGCCTCCTTTCCTTCAGTAGCAGATCAGCGAGGATATCAGCGAAGATCTTGGGCGATGCATTCACTAACAGCGTCTTCATTACTTCAGAAATATATCTGTCCATATTGAGGACGTTCAAATTCAGCACCAAGAATTTGAGTTGGTTGAACTGTCAGATGAATGAGTTTATTAAAAAAAATTCATCAAGTCTGTTATACACTGTTCTTAACATAGCAGTACACACCAAAATCGTTAATAGTTTCATTCGTCATTTACTGTGAACATAGCCATTGTAAAGTATGCTTTCAAATTTCGAATTCTTTGAAATGTGGGTGACATCGAAGAAACAACCACACCAATTCATTAGGAAATTCGGAATGTCCTACATTAATCTTACAGTCCCCAAAATTGTTTCGGCTAATTTTTGTTTTTACTCTTCAGAAAAATGCAAAGCTCCACGGTGAATGCAATCCATGTTAAAAAGTTTAAACTATGATAGTAAGTATCCACATTTGTGGCAGCTTTGTAGATACTTAGACTGTGTACCCGAAGTATTTGTCGACGTCTAGCTGTTCTATGTCGTTTTCCTTCCAAATACTAATCATCTGTTTCATCTGCTTGTGTTTGAACTGCACGTTCACACATTTGGGCCAAGTGCTGCTGCCGGTGATCAGATGTTTCCACAGCTCGTTTTTGAGCTACACTTTCATGCATTTACGTCTTTATAATACATCTATGATGATAATACTTTACGATTGAAATTATAAATTTCTCTATAGTCCTTCAATTCAAACATAAAATACTTATTTCTTTCTAATTCAAAGAAAATACATCTTGCATAAACAAATTCTAGAAACATAAATTCAATCTTATAGATACATAAATATAGATGCCATAAAAGTATAATCCTAACTAATATTATAAATGCGAAAGTGAGTTTGTTTGTTTGTTTGTTTATGACGCTATCACGCCTAAACCGCTGAATCGATTAGGATGCATTTTGGTTTAGATATAGATGGGACCCTGGAGATGGTTATAGGCTACTTAGAATTTTAGAATTTTAATTACTTTTTTAATTATTAATTAAAAACCGTTTATACGTTGCCATGCTTGGCGAGTTTCGCCCGTATCATATGATCCATGTTTTGAGCTAACAAGAATGCTATTACTTCAATAAAGAAGCACGCGCATCTGAAAAACATTAAATAATACAGAAATTATGCCAGTTTTATGCCAAATATATCTATCTCTAATAATAAAAATGAATGTCCTCCAGACAAATCTACAGAAAGCAGATCTTCGAAAATTTGAGCATGCCTGGACGCAAGACTTCGGTAAAGTGTACCTGTGGCTCGGAAATTTTAATTACTTTTCTAACTATTAATTAAAAACCGTTTTATCACCCGCACAAAATGATTTATGCTTTTGAAATAAAGTAGAAATTCTATTTGCAAAATCACATGCATTTGGAAAACATAAATAAGTATGCAAATTATGTTGATTTTACGCCAAATCAAAAAGCATAAATAAAGAAAACTGTACTTACGTATTATCCCGACGATCCGCCAAAACGAGCGATTTTTTGCCGAGATAAATGCCGGGCACATGAAATTATTAATGGTTTTGAATAAGTTTGGCAACTCATTTGACGAAAAAAACAGTTTGGCGGGAATGACCGCCCGGATAATAGGTAAGTACCAAGAAAAGTCCAGATGTGTTTCTTAAAGTTCGTAAATTTCCAAATCCTACAAATAATATAAATGTGTACGTTTATGTGTTTCGGTGTTTTTGACTGAATCACACAAAAATAGTTGGAAAAATTTGTAATGAAGATAGTTTATGCCCTGGATTAACATACAGGCAACCTTTCAAGCATATAGCATAAATAATTCTTTTACAAAGACACTCAAACTAATAAATAAATAAAAAACTTTGTAAAAAACACACATAAGATTTATAGGTAAGAGGATACGCACGTTTCAACCAAAAATTGTTTTGGCCTTCATCAGTCCAAGCCCTTCGTCGCAAGCAACACAGGGAACTGAAAAGAGATAAACAAGCAAGATGTTGCCACAAGGGGCAAAGAAAAGTCGAACAAAACCACGGAGAGGGGAGAAAAAATATGAATAAAATATGGGATAAAAAGGAAAGGAAAGAAGCACAAAAATACAGAAATAAAAAAGGAATATATAAATTAAAAAAATAATAATAATAAAAAGGAACACACGAATAAAACACACACACAAAAAAGAGAAAACAGAACAAAACGCAATAACAAAAAGCAAATAGAACACATTTTTTTTTTTTAAATAAAAACCACGAACAGGTCAGCACAATATATATATATATATATATATATATATATATATATATATTGTGCTGACCTGTTCGTGGTTTTTATTTAAAAAAAAATGTGTTCTATTTGCTTTTTGTTATTGCGTTTTGCTATTATATATATATATATAATATATAAAACGTAAAGGAAAGACAGTAACACACGTACACACACATAAAAAAGGGGGGGGGGCAAACAAAATTGAAAGAATAGAGGGGGAAAGGGAACGAAAGAAAAAGAAAAAGGGGGGGAGGGGGGGAGTAGACGAAGAAAGTGAAAAGAAACTTACAACAGCAGTTTCCAAGCAGAATGAACGAAAGGAACGGAAGAACCATCGTTCATAAGACGTTCTAAGTGCTGGGTAATGGAAAAACCTTCCAAAAAATCCAGATTGGACAAAGACTGAGGAGTGCACGAAATCTTAGCCTTAGAAAACTGAAAACGATGATTGAAATTCCAACAACGTGAGGCAATAGAAGATTTGGAAAGTTCGTGCTTAGAAACATATCTCTCATGCTCTTTGAGCCTAAATTTGAGAGCTCTTCTGGTCTGACCAATATAGCCCAAATCACAAGATCCACAAGGAATATAATAAACACCCCAAGGGTTCTCAGTAGGAATAGGATCTTTAAGGGAAGAAAATTTAAGTTTATTAACAGGTTTGAAAATGACTTTGAAACCGAAATTTTTGAGCATAAAGGAGAAAAGAAAGGTAGTACAATTAATTCGTTGTGAAAATTAAAAGTATTAGTAGAAGTATTAGTCTTATTAAATTTAGTAACAGCTTTATCAATAATAGAGGGGCTAAAACCACAAGAAACAGCTAAGGATTTTAAGTAACTAATTTCATTATTAAGAGATGAAGAATCAGAGCAAATTTTGATAGCACGAAACACATAAGTGTAAAAAGCAGAAAGTTTTTGCTGGTAAGGATGATTAGATAGGGCGTGAGGAGGTAAAGATATAGAAAAGGGTTTGCGGAAAACAGAAGTAGAGAAACCGTCAGGATTCCTAGAAACAAGAACATCCAAAAAAGGTAAAGAATTGTAGAGGAGTGCAACAATTGTGGAGGAGTGCAACAGTAAGCTGCACTATTCTTGAGTATTATAGGCTAAAATTCATGCATGTAGTGCAAATAGTTCCTTTCAGGAACACTCAAAATAGTTCTAATACATTACGCTCTATGGGTATCTCTGTAAATATAGAACCGATTCTAAAACTTTTTCGCTAATAGAAAGCTGCACTATTCCTGATTAACATAGGCTAAAATTCATGCATATAGCATAAATATTTCTTTTACAAGAACACTCAAAATAGTTCGCAAATACTGTCGTAACTGTCTCTATTCGCCAAATGCCTGAAAAAAATCTAAATTTAGTATACTCTCTTATTTTAACTGAAGTATACTACCATGCATTATACTTCATTTAAAATAAGTAAAAAGCAAATAATATTTAAATGCAGTTTCTTTAGTCGCAAACATATTTGTTATTCACACATGCTTCGTTTCTCTCGGGACCTAATTCTAAAGCCGACGCGGACGAAGTCTCGGGTAGCCGCTAGTCTTACATAGATATGCTTTAAACATAATTTTATTTTATAAACTCACGCTTAAGAAAATAAAAAGTGTAACGCAATTTAAATTATTAGTACAAAAGGACACTTCGAAATCATGAAATCAAAAAAAGAATAGATCAAAAATATTCTTTTATAATAACCCTAACAACTACTTAAACGTTGGCAATAATAGAACAAACGGATGGACTGAAGAAATTGGACTTCTAACCTCGAATAAATCAAAAATACATCGCTCCTATATAGTTACGCTGATCCGTGACTCTGTCACAATTCCAGTTCAACCACTCAAAATAAAACTTTTACCATCATTAATCCAAACAGATTAAAAATGTATTGTCTAATAACTTAAAATTTACACGGTTCGTTGGTGCGATCAGCCTGAAAATTATCATAATTATGTAAAAAAGAAAAAGAAGAAAAAAAAAGAAAGAAAAAATCTGATAATCCACCCGTTCTCTGATTTTAAGCGGTTTTTTTTGGGGGGGGAGGTATTTTCAGCTCTATTTCATTTAAGAGAATAAAAAAGCTAATCATTTGAGTGCAGAATTATCTATTGCAAGTGACATTGACGTTACATTGAAGTCACGGTTATCAGGCTTTGGAGGGCAAATTACGATTCCAATTCGCTTAAGATAGCTTTTATAAATTACTACTCAGTTTAACTTTTTTTTTTTCAAAAATAAAATGGTTTTTTACGCATTAAGCAAGGATATAGGAGAGGATGTTGATACCAAACGAAATGTTTTGAATACGAAATGTTTCTGCAGATTTTACAATTCGAATTTCGATATATAATAAAAATTGAATATGAAGTTATTTGATTTTAAGTGGATAAATATTAAATATTCTGAGTGTAGACATTCCATCACCCGCTGTAATTGTCTCCACAAAGGCCTTTATCCTTTAGTTTAATGATAGTACACAACACAAAACAACACAGTCTAATCCACGTCTAAATAAGAATTGAAAATTTATTAGAAAAAATCTTAGTAACCAGATTTCAGCCTCCCAATTTACTGCTTCCACATATGGGCAACTTCCAGCCTGCGGCCGGATGGTGCCCGCCATGGCTTTTGGACCAGTCCGCAGAACAAGTCAAAACCCTGTATAAAACCTATATAAAACATTCAAAACTTACTTCAACTCATTCATAAACATATAAATCCGAATTATACGGCCCGCGATTTCGCTAACATCCTGAAGTCAGGCCCAGGAGTTCGCTAATATCGTAAAGTTCTGGCCGCAACTTTTCAAAGGTTGTCCATACGATGATAAAATAAATGAGTTGAAATCATCAACTGCAGTGAATGAAAACTAAACTGATGGCTGATCACCTGCAAAATTAATTTGAATATCGGCTGCGAGTCCAATTTAGGAATCGATTGTATCATTATAAATTTTTTCATCGGAGTTTCAAAGATCGTTTCATTATAAACGGTTGTCCCTTAAAAAAAAAAAAATCGTCAGGGTAACTACATTTAAATATATATAGTCAACTTGGCGGAATAAGGCAGTTAAAGTAGAATTCAACCTAGTGCCGTTATTTAAAAAGAAAGAAAAGAAATGGAATTTTCATGTTACGCCACAGGATCTTTTTTCTTACTGTGAATGACTGAAAAGGGTGTCATTTTCATTTAAATTATTCGGCTAAGCTGAAACTTTTATGCACTTTTGAAATTCGCATCATATGGATCAATAAAATACACGAAAAATCTTTATTGTTTTAGTATATACGCTAAAATACACTTAGCTTTACGTTTGTTACAAAATGATAATTGTAATAAATTCAGGCAATTTTTCACAGAAGATTTACGAATAGTTTTGCATTAATAACTATGAATTAAAAATAATTAAATTATTTACGTATATTCCATCAAGGTGCTTGCGGGGATGGCAACGAAGATTCTTTTCTCTTTTTCTTTCGCCGGTTGCCAGGACGATATTTTGAAATAAAAATAACTTTTTAATTCTAAACAAATTTATGTAGCTGAAAGGTGTAATATATCTAGCTACTAAAATATTTATTTGTCTTTGTACTGGATATCAAGTTCCATTTATTTTGTTTCTTTGCGAAATTAATTTTTACTATTATATATCGATGACGTGTATTTTTTAATCCACCCCAAACTTATTTGAGCGTCCCTTTTAGGAAGATTGCATCAAGTATGTTTTTCAAGCGCTCAATAGATGGCGCTACCATCCAAAAATTTTAAATTTAAAATTTTGAGCGTTTTAGAGTTTTATCAATCACGTGACCTAGCTCAATCGTTTCAGGGGCCCAAAAAAACCCCTGGTACGAAATTAAAAAAGAATCCTTAGAGCAGTTTTCGAGATCGCTCGGACATACACACAAACATTCCTCGTTTAATATAAGAGCGGATAAAGGTGTATCAAATATTTAAATGAAATTTTTTCGAAAATACGCGAGAGTTGGCGGATAATTCTTTGGTATTTTACTTTACTATGGGTCCCCTACAACCCATCAACATCGCATCTAAGTCGGTGATCCCAACGTCTGAGCCTCCCCTTGTGAAATCTCGATTGGTTGAACAGAATGGTAGCTAGAGGTCCATATATAGGGGATTTTATTATGACCACTTTGTGTATCAGCAAAAGAACGTAGCCATATTTCAATTATATATCGGAAGGACAGATGGCGCCATAAGTGACACGATGCATGCGTGCGTCTGGGAAGAATGAAGGATGTTCTTTAAGCAAAGAAGACATTAACTACTTAAGACGACCGTGTTGGCGTCTTATTAACCATTATCAGCAGATAATGTTATCAAACTGATTTTCATTTGAAAATTTAAAATTTATGCTATAGACAGTTTTGTAATTCGTATATAGACATTTCATTAATTTCATAAATGGGTCGTGGTAACCCAATGGTTAACACGTTGGATTGGTAACCAGAAGGTTGCGGGCTCGATTCCGACGTACCACTAAAGACCACCGTGTATATGCGTTGCACGTTAAATCCGTGGTTCCGAAAGTCCTCTCGGCGGTCGCTAGCAGTTACCGAGGGGTGCTATTATTCAGATATCCCCCACCTTTTGATGAGGATCGAAATTGTGGCGAGAAACTCCAGGTAGGACGTACGTAACTCTAAACGACACATTCAGTGACGTGAGCTGTCCTCTCCTGGCAAATAAATTAATTACACAAACTATTTTTTGAAATAAAGTTTAATGAAATACATTGTGTTTTAGAAGTTGTAGCTCTAAGTTCAAAAATATTTTCCTTTATTTTCATTTTTCAGTGGTTTCTAACGCATGTACTATTTCTTAAAGGTTACTGAACTTTTTAATTCCATTTTCTTTCCATGCTAAATTTAAATATGAGTCAGAAAGATACGGTAGCTATTGAAAGTTCGAAACTAGGGTTTTGTTTCGATATGTTGATGACCCCTAAAACAAAAAATGCTATATGCAATATTACTAGAAAACATCTACCGACTTAAAACGATATTTTTCTTTTATCTGTATTTCAATTAGAACTCAAACTCCCATTTTCCCCTCGGATTTTTTTTTTTTTTTTTTTTGAGTAATACAAATCATGAAGTTTGTGTGATTATGGAAACGCCACGCTAGGGCGATCTGCCAAGGATGAGGGATGCCTTGGTATGAGGACTTTCTAAGGGATTCTAACGCATGTTCACGTTACATCTGGAGAAAACCTACCAAAACTCCAGACCATTAGATTGACAGCCGCGCGATGGGACCCGAACCCGGGACCCTCACACTTCGGCCGTCTATCCTTTCAGTGACATAACCAATGTGCCATGGTGAGGCTTTATACAAATCATGAAAATTTCCTGCAGAATGTTTCACACAATATCTTTATGTGGCCACTATTCGACAGTAAATTTTTAATTATTATTTTAGAGATTAGAAAAAGAATTTTATTATCGAAGGTATATTTTTTACATGAAATAAATTAACCCTTTCAGACCAGACGTCCACAATAAAGGACATAAATTTTGAAGAAATTTTACAATGTAAGTACTAATAATCTTAAGTGTGTACATTTTAAGGAAATTTAAAAATGGGGATTTTTTAAAATCTTATTTACTTTATTCGAAATTTAATATCTGGTATTATAATTTTTTAAAACTTTCTAATGACCGGATTAGCGGCCAACTGAAGGCTTGACCACTACGAGGGCCGCAGATGTCGGTCATTTCATTAGGGGGGGGCGGGGCGTCTATCATGTGGAAAAATGTTGCCTCCTATGAGTGGTCTCGTAATTTTTAATTAATTCCAGATGAGAGACCTGGCACTTGAAATCGGCACCCTCAGATGTATGGTTTGAACATCTAAAGCATTGGAGCGACGAACAGACTTTGCGTGCAACAGCTTCCATTAGCGTAACGTCCCACAGCAGCCGAGCTGAGAGGTTTTCAACTTCCCGAGCACTGGCTTAGCCGTTGCTGCTTCTCTTTCCATGTTCTTACGGGAACAGAGCTTTGTGACTAGGCCACCGCGAGACTTGTTCGTATATATATATATATATATTATATATATATATATATATATATATATATATATATATATATATATATATATATATATATATATATATATATATACACCGTATTCCTTCAAAACACTCTCATAGTGGCATTGTAACACAATTCACTTATGATTTAGACTTTTACATATATAATACAGCCTTAAAATACAGCACTCCTATTGAAGCCTTCACTACCTGGAAAGTAAAAGTACTTTCAATCTTTAAACAAAATATTGCTAAATATGTAAAATATAGTTCTCCTGTCAATAGTCAATTTCATACTCACATAGACTTTATAAAGCAGTATTTCATAATTACTTATGTAGATAAATCATCCAATAACTATGCTTTTATTTGTAAACAGTTATATCATAGCTTGTTAGCCTCTACAATTGTAAATAACAGTATCTATTCCTCTACTAATTTGTCTACTGTAGTTTGTAACAAAAAAATTCTGGCTTTCTATAAACTTCTCAACCTACAACATAATAATCTAAACTATCCTTATATTGTACTAATCCCTAAATTTCATAAATCGCCTTTAAAGTTTCGAACTGTTACAATAGGATGTAACACATATAGCAATGTAGCAAGTAAACTTCTATTAAAGATACTGTCTGTTATGCATGAGTATTATATAAAACGTAATGATTACTCTGTCTCTATAGGAAATAGTTATGATCTACGAATATGTACTATTAGTAATATTACCTCTTTATATACCTATGATTTTAAAGATCTATTTAACAATATTCCTCTTGACGACCTTTACAATGTAATTAATGAATTATTTGAAACTTGTGTTAACCATATTCAGCTCCCTTCCCATGTTGATGTAACTTATTTCAGCTGTCTATCTAAATTTATTATCTATAATAATTTTATTCTGCATAACAATAAAATATATCTACAAAATCACGGTATACCACAAGGTGGTTCAGCATCTAGTTACCTTGCAGATCTTTACTTATATTACTATGAAAAAGAATATACTAATACACACATCATTCTTAAACGATATATAGATGATATCTTACTTGTAAACAATACTAATAATAATAACATTATCTTCCCCATAAAATATCCATCTGCTCTGGAATTAATTAAAAATGATATGTTGAACAATTCTGTTAGTTTTCTAGATCTAAGTATCTCCATCACTCCTAGAAATAGCCTTAGTTTCAATATATATGATAAGCGTAAAGATTTTAGCTTTAAAGTAAATAGCTTTACTCATTTTTCCTCCTGCTTACATAAATCTGTATTTCGCAATATCATCTATAATCACTGCTGTAGAATCAAGTTTCTATGTTCTGATGATTTTAAAGTCTCCAATTTTAAATCTCTATTTCTGTCAGCTAGACAATACAACTATCCCACTAAGTTCCTTAAATCTATTATATACAATTCTTGATAATGATGTGTCTAATGTCTTTGTTAATTTACTGGAGGTTGGGTGGGGTTTTGGTTTTAAGGTTGTAATTGGATGGTTGGGTCGGGCGGAGGAAGTTTTTCTCATATATATATTAAAAAAAAAAAAAAAGTAATTTGTTTAAAAACAATTTGGATATGTATATGCATGCATATATATATCTGGAGGGAAAAAAAAAAAAAAAAAAAAACGGGGTTCCTATACTGTGATTATTCTGTCCTAAACATTATTTTTTATTTTTTTCTTATTTACTAGATTAATCTTCTGTCTTACAATAACTTATTATACATACATTGTCAATAATAATAATCATTATATTTTTGAAACAATATGTTATATTTAATTTTGCTATACTACTTATTTTATTCAATCATTTTAATTTATTATTATTCAATATATATTTATTATATTAATATACCTGGATATTCTTAAAATTTAATAATACTACCTTTTAGTATTTGGCAACTCCTATACTTTCTTCTTTCCACTTTTACACTTTTATTTAGTGGCAACACTATTTTTCACTTTTTACAATTCTTAACATTGGCAACACATATCAATTGTTCTAATGAAATTTCCATGTGCTCAAGGTCTGGTATGTAAAATTATATTCCTATTTCTAATTTTTGTTATCTTTTTGATTTCTTCTTTCCTTTATATAGTAGGGTAGGGCCCAGATGTGTGGAGTTAATATCTCTTCTGATATGCCACACAACCGAAACCCTACTATTTGGTTTGCTGTAAATTATAATCCACTGTTTGTGGCCCCTGAAGATGGTGACAGTGGTTATAATTTCCGTTCCATTATTATCACAATAATTCTTGCACTTTATTTGGCTTCAAATTCAGGTTTCTAATTCTTGCTAATAGCTGGTTTTTTTTTTTTTTTTTTTTTCGAGATATGTCTTATTTGTAGTATGTTTTGTGTTTTACTTGTTAGTTATATATATATATACATATGTAAAATTATTTAATTATTTGATAAAAAATTATTTAATAAGTATGAAAGGGTAAAAAATATTAATTTGAAAGCGCGCCAAAATAGGCTGTTGGAAGAGATAATGACTCTCGAATTTTTACCGGTAGTGTCATATCAATAAATTTTGGCCATAGTTTAGAAATACTTTCTGTATAGCACATATATTTATCGAGCAATCAGGATAAATTGGAAATGCTTGCAGTATAATTCCAAGACATTTTTGATGCTGTAATGCAACAATAGTGCTCTGCCTAATTGTTAATGCGATATTACACATATTTATTGCATCTTGTACATAGCACGAAAGCAGCTAGAAATTCATTTCCACATGCAGTATTATATTTATTAGATTTCATATTACCTTTAGCACTCATAATCATTCATCGCATTTTCTCTTCTTGAGCATTCTTTCCTTATATCATTTATCTTCCTGTCGTTTCTCGTTTTATCTATTCAGAATATTACGCGTTATCAGATTTTTATCGTAAAACTCCTAGCCTTGTGTACAGCAATCTTATCTATAATATTTTGTATTCAATGAGCTCAGTTATTTTCAATGAATGTAAATTTAATACTCTGCTGAATATTTTCCTTTATTTGAGTAATTAGATTTAGCTTTCTTTGTGGAAGTAGTTAAATATGTTTAACTAAGCAGGTGTTATTTGAGTAAATAATATATCTTAAATGTATTTTCGTCTTAAATCAAAGCTGTTTTGTATTTGCAGCGTCGCTTGCAAAAGAGAAATTTATTTAAAATCAACACTTTTTCTATGCTTGTTTTGTTAATAAAATGTTAAGCCTGTAATTACACACGTTTTCCGGACTTGTATTGACAGGTATAAATATCGAAATAAAAGTACACTACAGCTATAACATATTTCATTTATGAATCACAATTAGATGCACAAATGGCACATTACATCTAAACTAGTTGTTTTTAAACTAGTTCCTACAGATGAACCAAAAAATTAGCAATATGTAGCTAAAAGTGTACCACATATACCAGCTGGTGTCTAGCCGCATCAAGATTTAGAACACATAATTGTTGGTGTAAATTTTTGTAAATGTGATAAGAGATAACGCGAGTTTTTTCATTCATAAACAGCGGCGAAAGAAACGATTTTGAAATTGCAAAATAAGGACACATTTGCTCGGTATATCATGGTACATTATGGAGCCAACTGAATTATTTGAAGCTATTTACGGCAAATTAAAATTCAAAGGAGGTTAAATATCCATGGCTACGATGGATGTTTTTTTAGAGTAGGGCTGCTTGTTTGAGAGAAATAAAATGCAGTTTTGTGAAAATGTATTGGCCTTTTGAATTTTTAAAATTTTGAACACAATCTTCTTTATTTTAGCGCTTTTAAAATCTTAAAAGTAAACTTTTCCAACTCTCTTCACAGAAATTTGATACCTGCTCTGATAACCATGAATTTACGGTCGTTTCCACTTAGTCATTTTTGTAGTGTTTGCTGTCGAGAGGACGTTACTTTAGGGGCTAGAAAAAATGAAAATTGCTTTTAGTAAAGCCCGGGATGTATGGTGGGTGATTCCAAACTTGTTAGTGAAATGAAGCGATCAAGTATTGGGAAACAGTGTGAGGTCTTGCATTATCATAAAAAGCGGCAAAAATTCCTTTTCCGACACCTCTTCTTGTGATCTTTATGGCTACATGCAGATTGGACAGGATTGCTCAGTATGCCCGAGTATGCGGGCATACTGAGCAATGTGCTGTGCAGTGAGTAATGTGCTGAGTAGTGATGGCTGTTCCTTGTGGAAGGTGGTAAATTTCTTTGAAGAGAGGTTGAACGTTATACTTTAAGATATGAAAAGCACTTAAACAAGCAAAATGATTATGTGGATAAATCATAGCTGACAACCTTCCCGATTTCTTCGGGAGATTTCCCACCACAATTTTTAAACAGTTTTATTTTGCATTAAATTTTTGGCGTTAGTTTAAGCATGAATTGCTAGGTAAAAATTAGTGGTGGGAAATCTCCCGAAGAAATCGGGAAGGTTGGCAGCTATGGATAAATAAAGTAAGTATTAGGGTAACCGGAAAGTAGTGTCGTATTTTCGTGTGTCAATATTTCGCTTAGCCAAAACCACTGAAGCTAATAATACGAAATTTGGCATGTATGTGAGTTTTTCTAACATAGGTGCTATATTAGACAGCATTTTCTAAAATTCGTAACCTATGGAGGGTGGTTGGGGATATATATATATGTTTATCTGAAAGTAAAAAAGAAAAAAGACATTCATAAAATTCTTGCTATAAAATACTACACTCGAAAATATCTAAAAACCAATTTCAGGATATTTTAAAATTCGCCCTTCAAGGTGGGAAGACAGCCCTTCCCCCTTTTTTTACATATTTCTTGAAAGAAAAAAAATATCTATGAAATTATTGTTTTAAAATGTAACAAATATGAATCCCATGTTTAGCACAGCTTATTTCTGATTAAAAATTAGTTGAAAATTTATTTGTTTGAATTTAACTTAAAAATACGACATTACTGTACGGTCCCCCTAATAAAATCAGAAAATAAATACATTTAAGCAAAACTTTCTTTAATTAAAAAAAAGAAAGTGTGTGCGTGTGGGGGGGGGGGAAGGGGGTATTTAAAAAACGGCGCGCTCGTTGCATCAGACACATTATTATTATTATTACTTTTAAAGTGGGTGGGCACTTGCTCATGAAGCATTTTGCCACTACTGAGGCCTGAATTATTGACCATTTTATTATGAGAGCACCCAGTGGGCGGCCAGCATTACCCCCTATGAAGGAACGGACAAGTCAACATCTATACCAAACCGGGATTCGAACCCTGGCACAAGGCGTGATAGAATGGTTCTTAAGCCAATACACCATCTGAAAGGCAGACCCTATTTAACGCCTATTCAGACAAACAGTATCATTTCAGTATCTGTCTTTTCTCTAAAGCCCAGACTAACTTCATTGAAGTTGTTTTGATAAACAGAATCTATTTCAAAATTTTGAATAAAAGGGAGGAATGACTATTACTACATGAATGAAAATTAAGCTGTATGATCCATCGATATTTACTTAATTGTTTGTTTATGTGTTTGGTTAAGGCACAGCTATGCAAAGGCTATCCGTCTATAAGAGGGGAGGGGTGCCTTGGTCGGAGGACTTAATATTTACTTAAAATCCGTCGTAAGTTTACAGTAGTAGCAATATCTGCTGAAAAAAAGAGCAATCATTGCTGATTGGATAAAGAAAAAAACTGGATTAAACATATGCAAAAGCATGTAAGAAAAAAGTGAAAATATCCATGGATTTGGGCAAAGAATTTATTACAAAAATATAATATCTGAAATTGGTATGTCATTGAACTTTAATCTTGTAAAACGGATTATCTTGAGACATTTCCTGAAAATGCAGAGCTTTCTGAAGGGGAGACTTAAAAGATATTGCAACTATTTCTTGGATGAAATATCTAAGAGAGGACGACAAGCAAGAGGAGATTAATCAAGATGTTCGGCCCACTTTGTTGGATTAAGTATCTTCTGGAAAACAGTTTATGTTAGTGACCACTCTTTTTTAGAATTCATATCCCCATCCAAAGTTTTTGTCAGTGAAAAAAAAATATATTTATAAAATAACACATGAAATCATGCTACAGAAGAGGGCGAGGGACGCCAAAAACATACATAGTAAACGCTTCTATTCTAGCAAGGGGCTTGACACATAATGCGTAGGAAATAAACTATTCTGATACTAAAGCTAATTTCAATTTATTTTTACAAGTATAAATTTGTGTGTGATAGCCATTCACTTAATTTACTTAATTAAAAATTTGGAGCTTATACTTTCCCTTCAAATTAATAATAATTAATTCTGGGTAAGTTCTTTTTTACTTATAAAGAAAAATCTTTACTTAATATTATTATTAATTTTTACTCTTAATGCTTGCACACCAGCTCTATTCGAGATTACTCTTAAAAAATTAGCTGAAGTCTCTCTTGAAGAGAAAGCTTTTACCGTAAAACAGCAACGTTTTAGTTCTTTTGATGTCCATTATTTGTCAGTTGATAAAGTCCCATTTATAATACTGTAAGTTTTAATGCTCCTTCTTTTAAGTTGTCTGTTTAGAAGAAGAAAACATTTATTACACCAGGTTGAGTCTTTATCGCATGTATTTTTTTTTTTAAGTGATAAAAAGCACAGAAATATTTCATTAAATTAGCTCCTATTTAATGTTTCAGATTTTCTCTTTGAAATAACGATAGCTTACAGGATAATAAGTATTTAAATTCTTCAAAACAGCAACGAAGCTGTTAGTAGTAGTAATATAGTTTTTTATGCACGTTAGTATTTATATTTTTCTAAGACGAAAACAAAGGCACGGCTCAGATATTTTCTAATTATTGTCAAGAACCCCTTTGTTCAAATATATGTCTATGTATTTACATTTTCCGCAAAAATTATACAGTAATTAGACTAAGAAAAACTGATGAATTTTATAAAAATGTATTTTCGTGGTACACAAAATCTATTTTTTTACCCGCCTCTTATTAGTAAATAAATTGGAGTTTTCCAATAAAATGGTTATCTTTGCCTACTTTTTTAAAACTGATGGAATTTATATATACATATAATACATGAAATAAGAGAATTTGTTAGTGAAATGTAAAATTTTAAATTTAACGATAATTTTATGAATTTTGATATATCGGTTTTGTTTTGTATAGAATTATAATACATATTGATTACTGCTGAGAAACGCAAGTAACAATCTATTAAAATGGATAAAATGGATAAACACATACACACACACACACTTCATTGTACATTAATGGTTATGGAGCATCACAGTAACATGCATTTCATTTGATCTCGTGAAAGCGAGCACACTTTAACCAGTAAAGTTATACTTGTTCATCATTCGATTTATGTTATTTGATAAAACCTATAGAAATGCCTAATATCTCAGACTGATTTACTAGCTTAATGCGCTTTGTATGGTAAGAATAGGGGCATGTGATCTGAGACAATTTTGCAGTTTACGCAATTTTAGCTGATAACATAAATTAAACTATTAACCTTAATAGCGCATAGCTGCTTTACTATACCCATTCTCAGGGCAAATTTTCTACGGCGCCGTTTTCTACGGCTATAGTTAAGAGCGGTAATAATTATGGATCAATGGAAATAAATCCCAATGTTCAATATTTCATAAAAATATGAGCTATTGATAGAAAAAAATGTAAAGTGGAAGTTTGCAATCTAAGGCTTATACAAAATATACTCTATACTGTTAAGTTCATCTTCAGATACTCCGTAACAAAAGCTCCGCGCAGTGGAGTATTTAAGACACTTGAGTTGTATTACATTGTCCTCGCTATCATGTTCCATTAGTTTCTCCGTCTATTTGAATTATGGGTCAACATCATCTTTGACTCATTTCGGCTAATGGGTCATGTAAGATTCAATGAGTAGTGGGATGCTATTTCTTGCAGATTATGGTGAGATATGTTCGAAACGCAAGAAATCCCTAACTATTCGACGAGGGAACCCGCGATTTCATTAAATGCACTTCAAGCAGAAAATCTTCCTATAAAACACCACGCATGGTTTCCTTTACTGTTATGGCAACAAGTGAAAGCGTTTGGGCTCATTTACGCATAAATATCAGACAGTTGTTTTTAATATTTTTAGGCATGACTTGAAGAGTGTTTATGACATCGTTTTGTCTGTATGTCCGTCTGATGATACTATCAAAATACCCTCGACGATACGTTTCTTGTAAAATTGCTCTGTACGTATAAAAGCATTTATTACTTTGACATGCCTGCCTGTTAGCCGACCAGCTTGTATGGTGGATAAAGCGCCTTATTACGGTTTCGGGTTCGACTCCGGGCTGTCGAGTTTCGATCTCCGACTGGGCGTGTCACTGTGTCCGTCCCTTCACAGGGGGCAACGTTGGTCCACCTACTAGGTGAACCCATAATGACCAACAACTCCGGCCATAGTAATGGCCAATGCCTCCAAGGCATTATTAAGGCCCACCATTTAAAAAAAATGCTTGCCTGTTTGCTAGTGTTGCATATTTTATAAGTTTGCTTTGATGCTTGTTGGTATTGGCAAAACTACTCGTTTTACTTCGGTAAAGTAGATTTTATTTAAATAGCATTTTAGATTAGAGAGCATAGTAGATTTTATTTAAAATATATTTAATAAACTTTAACTAATTTTAAACACAAGGCACTGGAAATTTATTTCTCTACTATTAAAGGGACATTTCAAACTTTCGTAGCCATGACTGTAAAATGTTGGATGTAATTCGTTATAGTTTATTTAACAAAAATTATTTACGAATCAGGGGCGTAGCCAAGGGGGGTTGTTTGGGGGGTCATACCCCCCATGAGGAATTTTTTGCCATACAAAATGTATATTCTTCACTCCCTTATCACACACATGTATGCATATATGTGAGTTGCAATAGTCGTAACCCCCCCCCCCCCCATGAAAAATTTCTGGCTACGCCCCTGTTACGAATATATAAGTTCAAGTATAACCGCAACTTTTTTGTATTACATTTTGTTTTTATATAATTACAAAATATATTTCTAAAAGTATATTTTGCATTAAAACTATATTTGAAATTATATTAAATTATCAAAAATATATTATTAAAGATGTATTTGAAGTATATTTTATTAAATACATTTTATCATACTCTAATGCCCATAAATTAAAGATAACTCAAAATCACACGAAAATCGAACTCTAAAGTAAATATTTCACCGGTAAAATAATCGCCCACATCTTCAAGAATAACATGCAAATAACAGAAAGACTCCAGATAGCCCTTATAGTACGTCACAATGACATAAGTGTAAGAGAAATGTTTTTAAGGAATGGTGGCAAAGAAGTAAAATTGATCACTAGCGTTCTGTAAGTCGTTCAGTGCAATAACACCGAATAGTTATGACAAAGACAACTTTTGGATGATTTTTTACGTGGAAGAATTATCGGCCACCTGAAATGTGGCGTACTCAGATGGAAGTATCCGAGGAACTTGTAATCGCCCAAAGTATCATCGGTAGGCTTTGTAAACAATTCCAAGATAATGGAGATGTCAGCAGACGTTGCAGTACAGGTCACCCTCGAGTTACGATGCCAAATGAGGACCGGTATTTGGCAGTAACTGCCAACAGATGCAGACAGACAATAGCATCAAACCTGTCTCGTCAGCTCTCTTCAGCCTCGGTTACGACAGTTTCAAAGCAGACCATGTATTCACGTTTAGGACATATTGGGATCATTCCACGTCAGACCAAACAGTGCAGTTCACCACACCAACTTACATTTTCCTCTAATTTTATACATATGATTTATTGGCCAAGATAACTACAAATCTCAATTTTAAAGGTTCTACGATAATTAATTACCGAGAAATTAATTGTGCAAATTTTAAAATTTTC
The DNA here is from genome assembly GCA_038373885.1 of Cheiracanthium punctorium. Lineage (NCBI taxonomy): Eukaryota > Metazoa > Arthropoda > Arachnida > Araneae > Cheiracanthiidae > Cheiracanthium > Cheiracanthium punctorium. Next base: position 695,043 of record JAWZYV010006947.1, on the reverse strand, counting down.
TCCAAGATCCGCTTTTTTTTTCTGAATTTCTTAAATAACTCCTTATCTGTAGAGGTTACTGAAGTGAAAATTTGTTTCTAGGGGTAACTTTTTAAGCTGATTCCGAAAATGTTATCGAAATTTGCATATCTTCAACAGATTATGCATGAACATTGCATTTGCTAAAAAACATCATGAATTTTTTTGGCATGTTTGATCAGAAACACGCTTTTAATTTTTATATGTTGTTAAGATGGTATACCACTACATCCCCAAAAAATTTCATCCTGGCTTTCTGCTCATGAGCTGAGTAAAAAACATTAAATTTTCATGTGACTTTTCGCCTATTTTGTCTAGTAATAGGGTAGTCGCGGATAAAGGTCCGCACGGGCCAAAAATTCGGATGCGTTTTTTTATTATTTAGAAATATAAATTAGCCACACTGATTGTTTCACAAGTTCCCTAGACGACACTGGTGTTTGCAAACAAAGAATCACGATGTGCGATTGTCAGTTTTCAAACTATGAGATAAATTTCTCTTATGCGTATTTTGATGCAGTTTAAAAAAATTTTTGAAATTATTTTTTACTGGCAATTTTACAGATTTAGGTTTTAAGGGTTTTTGTATGTGAAGCTAACCTAATAATGATCTCATTACTTTATGTTTCAAGGGATACGACTTTTGACCAAAACCGCAAGAAAGCAATTTTCACACCTTCATCAAATGGGGCAAGAGTACGCATTTACAATGGGGTAAAGATCCGAATACGAATCTTGCCCCTAATGCTTTGGGGTTGTTATAGTTTCATATGTTTGATATTCGCATGTTTTGTCAAGTTCCGAGACTTCCAATAACCATCAAATCTGCTAAATTCTGGGCCTTCTATTGATGATGCCACCAGAGTCGGAAAAATCCTTCCCCGACATGCTTGGGACATGTAAAAGTTTCATCCAGGCATGTATTTTATTTTATTTAATTTTTTTGCCTCAGATTCGTTTTGTGATTGCAACATATAAGTTCACATCAGTTCCTTTTAACAATATGATAAGTTTTTCTACGGCCTTACAGATTTGAGTACCTTTCAGTTCTTTAACAGCCAACTGTCTTCCTCCCTATTTTGTAAGTTTCTTTAATTAAATGTAACTGACAGTGATTTTTTTTCTTTTTATCTATCTGCTTTTGTTAAACTAAGTTTACAATACATACTTTTGAGATTGTTATCATATTAAATCAAAATTTTCCGTGCAGTTCATACAAAAAAAAGGGAAAATTTAATTATACTCTACCAGTATTAAAGGTGCTGATAGCAGTCAACCTCACAACCTGTCAAATAATAACTCTGCTGCAAAGACAACTTTGCAAGTGGGTTTCATTTTTAGCTTCGACTAATATTCCCCACCATGGAACTTTACCCCATTAGTCTGCTCAGCTCCTGAGCAGAAAAGGAAGATGAAATTTTTTTGAGATGTAGTGGTATACCACCTTACCAACACATAAAAATTTATAGCATGTGTTTCTGATCAAACATGCCAAAAAAAATACATGATGCTTTTTAGAAAATGCAATGCTCATGCATAAACTATAGAAGATACGCAAATTTTGATAACATTTTTAGAATCAACTTAAAAAATTACCCTTAAAAATAAATTTTCACTTCAGTAACATCGACAGGCTAGGAGCTGAGAAAAAATGGCGCATCGTGCAGAAAACTTAAAAATCTGCATAATTAATTTTTCGGTTATCAATCATCGTAGAGCCTTCAAAATTGAGATTTGGAGTTATCCTATTCTATAAATCATTTACACAAAATTTAGGGAAAATCTGAAATGGCGTGGTGAGCTTTTTAAAATTTTGTGTTTGATTTGATGTGGAATGACCCTTTGGTCTACATGAGCGGTGCCCAATCTTTTGGGGAAATTTTTGGGGGAGCCACATAATAAAAATAAGTATTGTATTATATTGCGCTATTGTAAAAAATTACCAGGAAATGTGTTCGCAGGACCTGTCAGATGTGCTCCGCTCACGGCCACTCACTGTCACCAGCGGTTAGAACCTGCATTGCGGACACCGCAGCAGTGGGTTTGTGTGATGTTTTCCGAAGAGTGCAGGTTCAGCTTGCAGTTTGATTTACGTCGGATCGACGTAAAGAGCGTGCCAGATATCCGTTACCACAAAGATAACATCACTGAACGACAACGTTACGGTGGTGCAAAGTTGCTGCTTTGGGGGGGGGGTTATACAGGGATCCAGAGCAGATCTGCGTGTTCAAATCGGAACCGCGACAGTCCAAATTTATCGGGACATCATTCTGGAACAACATGAACGTTTGTTTTGGGGTGTCATGGGTACAGATTTTGTGTTTATGGAGGACAACACCGTCCTTACCGTGTAATCATCTTAAACAAATGTCTTCAGTCATAGGAAATCACCGTATGGAATGGCCGGCATTCTGCCTGACTTGAATCCGATAAAGTATGTGTGGGACACGATTGGCCGACGACTTACAGCCTGTCACCCACCTTTTACATATATACCAGAACGTCGGAGAGCAGTGTTTGCTGAGTGGAGTAATCTTCCACAAGATCAGGGCGGTAATTTGATACTCAGCATGTCTAGGCGTTGTACGGACTATATTTCATTGTCTGGGAGATACACATTGTATTATCCATCATACCAATCATGTAATGCTAAGTTTTTGTATAGGGGGTATTTTTCGTAACTGCTCCATTGAGCAGAAATCGTAGTTTTTATGAATAGCGTCATACGTACACCATCTTTTTTATTTTTTATCTTTTGTTTAATAAATGAGTTTTATGAATAAGTAACATTTTTTTGTTTTGTTTCTGACTCTTTATTTGCCGGAGCTGGCATTATCCTTAATTTATGACCATGAGTGTATATTATTATAAATAAATATTAAACATTGGCGCAACAGTGCTTATGCGGGGCCAAGAACTACCTGCCAAAACACGATTTCGCTACCATGGGCTTTGGGATGTGGGAGCATATGCCTCTGCCAGATGGTCAGCCTGACGCGAAGCCTCCAGTGTTTTTCTCAGGTAAGCTTGGTCTTCCACTAGATCAGGGTGATAATGTGATACTCAGCATGTCTAGGCGTTGTACGGACTGTATTTCAACGTCTGTGAGACATACATTGTATTATCCATCATACCAATCATGTAATGTTTTTGTATAGGGGGCAAGCTTGGTCCTCATTTTATCGAGCCACTCAAGGGAGTCAACCTTGAGTGGCCCCTGAGTCAACCTTGCCCAGCCCGGGAATCGGGCACCGAACCCCGGACCTATGGCATGGCAGTGAAAGGAGCTACAATTAAGTCACCGGGCTTCATAAATATATATTACACATTTCAAATATATTATTAAAAATATATTTAATTAAATATAGTTAAATGAATAAAAATAGGAACGTACTTAGATTTTGTATTTCTTAGTATTAAAGTATTTGGTTCCCTTTGGAAGACTTATTTTGAAAATCTCATATATAAGATAGTTAAAATCGAAATTTAAGATACCATTATTGTTAGATCCTATCACGCTGCTCATTGTCTCATTCAGCCCTCTAACAACGTATATAATAGAAACGTATCGTATTCTATATGTAACTCATTCTAGTTTCATCACAGAGCAAAGCAATTTCATATCTGGGGCAAAGGTCACTAAAAAAATGGATTGACCAAAAAAAAAATACACTAGATTAAAATTTCTATAGTGTAATCTACTCTAGTAGATTACACTAGAAAATTTTGAGTAAAAAATAAATATGTAGAGAAGACAGTGTCTTTGAAACATAAAATAATTATTTATCTATTTCATAGTTGCGAAATCCGTCTGTAATAAACCAACTTTCCTTTTTAACTGATAAGCTGTTTGCTTTTAGTGAAAAGACTGAGAAATAGCAATTGTTACAAAGTATCCGATGACTTATCGTATGACATACAAAAAAGAACAACAATTAAAGAGATGAATTAAGATGTCTTCCCCCATTCCTCCGGATTAAGTTACTCCAAGTTCTGCCAATATAAGAGTTAGCCTCAAAGACCATCAATGTCGGAAGAGGCTCAATGCTTAGATGTGCTTTTTGATGTCAAAAGCTCATGTGATTTAATGGAAGGTTACATGCAGCTATACTTATTATGAAAGGATATATTTCTCCAGAATGATTTTTTTTTGTTATCATTATTAAGATAAAAAATTCTCACGGGAGGGCTATAAAGACTGTGAAAATGACATATTTGACTAAAATTGATATATATTTTTTTATTTTAGAAACTTTACACTCAGTGTTTTGGGAACAGTTTTAACCATGTTTTTAAAAGTTCTTTAAGTAAAGGTTACGATTTCGAATAAAAATAAGATAGCATCATTGTCCGTATTTCTTTTTATTTTTACACATAATAGTAAGGACAGACTTTTACATAGATTTAAGGACGCGTGGACCTTTTGATTTGATTTTGTATTTTTTATAAAAAAAATATAAGTTTTTACAAGAAAATAAAGGAATAAAAGTGATAAAGAATGCGAATAGCTTCTTTATATAATTTTAAAGAAAATTAAGTAGATATAAAGGCTTTTCCGGACAAACTGTAAAATTTATTTTTGGTTATATGATAACAAAGCAAAATATATAGAATCCAATAAATATATAAGCAAAATCTTTTTATTCATTTTACACAACATCAGAAAAATATGAAATACATTACAATAAACTATACTGTATATAATGTTACTCAATACAGATAAGTATAACGGAAAATAAAGCAAATATATAAACCATAATCGTTTTTGTAAAACTGGAATGAAGACCCTGAGCTGATGAAGATTTTAGCAATTGTCAAACTGGTGTGTTTATATGGTAACTGCTTTGTGTAACTGGCCTAGGTAGAATATTGAGCATATGTATTAAAATATAAATAACTCTATTTAAAACGAAAAAGATTTTATTGAACACTAGCTAAATCATCCAACCTTTAGCGATGTGAATGCATTCTACCCTTAAGAGTGTAAAACGTTAATCGTTTCAACCGAATTATTTTTCAGAAGACTAAATACTCACTGTATTAAGGTGTAAATGTTCAACTTGTTAAGTTTTGGTTGCCACTCATTTCACTCTATACAAGTGACTACTCCCTATTTTCAACATATAAAGAACAGGTAGAGTTCAGCAACCATTATCTGACCCGCTTAAAAGTATCTTAAATGAAAAAATTAGACGAATATTTTAAAAGAAAATCGTTCCCAAAAAGAAAATAAGCTCTTTAAATGTAAGTTCATCGTTGAATGCAAAAATACTTCAGTATAAAAGTTTCCGTTATTTAGAAAAGATCGTTAGAAATTTTACTATATTATATTAATTTCACTTTCTTCTATTATTAGTTTGTATTCTACTTACCAAAAGATATGACAACTGATTAACCCTCAAAGTGTTGGGATTAGAGCTGAAGCAAACCGCATGTATTCGGTACTAAGATACGGATAATCACTCAGACTCGAAGTAACGAATTGTTACTTTTAGGTTGATATCGTTACTCGTTACTCGATCCGAAACTGTTTCGGATCGAGCAGCTTCGAACTTCGAATACAGACTTCCAGGCGAGGCGAACTAGGGGGGTAACGGGTTCCAGTAATCGAGTACTAATATCTTCTGTTTGTTACTGGATATCGGATCGCGGTTTCAAGGGGTAAAATGACTTTCGAGTGTGCATTTCGGATCGACCAGGTTCGAACTTCGAATACAAGACTGCCGGAGGGAGAAAATGAATTTCGGTATTTGAGTAATAGTATGTTCCGTTCCGTTACTAGATACCGGAAGTATTATGGATTCTCGCTGTTTGAAGGGAAAAATCAGTTTCGGTATTTGAGGAGTAGTATGTTCTGGTTGCAATTCGTTTGTGCCGAGCCGAATGGTATCGTTTTGATAAGGTTTGTAAGAATCCGTATGTTTCGTTACAGTTATGGAGATGGATATACTATCTGCTGCTCTATTGATATGGGTCGTACAATGGGGGGATAGGATCCGGTGTATAGTGCGTTCTTATGCGCAGTTGAACTTTTTTTGCAGGGGGGGAAGGGGGTGTTCTTATAATTGTAGAGGAGCAATACATATAAGAGAAGCATGTTAGTAAGGGGTGCTAATTTCGGGCTTACTAACATTTTAGTACTAAATAGTGGTGCAATCAGAATTCTTTCTTTCAGGGTGGTTCCGAAGCAGGATTGCGAACTTAACTTTTTCTTTTTTTTTAGCTAGAATCGAAATATGAGTAATAAATAACAAATTATTTAAATACACCTTTAAAAAAAATATTTTTTTATAAAGTAAACGAATTCACACATTTTTATTATTTAAAATATTATTTGGAACTAAAAAAAATATTTAGCATGGAAACCTAAACACATTTTTTAAGTAATTGTTTAAAAAATATATAAAAAATTGGGAGCTACCCGGGATTTCTATGCCCACTCCTGCGTAAGCCACTGGTATTAAAATAATTCAATAAAGTTCAGTATGTTTCTAAAATGTCGGCGTTTAGGGGGCCATCTGCCCTATTTTATGGTACATTTTATTCCATGAACTCATGGAATACGCATAGTCCGGTGCAACCATTCTTTCTGTATGAAAGGAGTGATAATTTTTGTTTAAAGAATGCTCTCATATATGCACCCACAGAAGGGGCTAACCCCTTTCATCCCAAAAGTGCAGAAATAGAACCGGAAATATCTTAAAAATAGATAATTCTCACTGAATTAAACAATTTTAATTTAAAATATGGTAATTTTTAATTTACTTCGAAAAATCGTCCAGCAAAAGAAGTTTTTGATATGAAATATGAACTCACAAATAATAAAGATATTATGCTTGTAGAGACGCAAAGTAGTTGATATCATACTGAGATCCCCTGCCCTGTGAATTTAATATATATGGCCCAATCCCTGGATCTCAGTATTCGAGACACCGCTCCCAGAAAAAAACACGAGTCACAAGCTTTCCTTTACACTTTTTATGATAAGAGTGAACAGGTTAAACCAGCGTTCAGAATTTAAAAAAGGGGGGTTGAGAAAAAAAAGAATGGCATATGTCTTTGGAAGATTTCTATGTGTACTCAGTAATTCGGATAATTTAGCATTGTATAAAACCATAAATGTGTATAAAAACAATCTGTAAATCAGAGAAAATAAGCTGTAAATACAACTTTGTACAACTTCGCTAAAAAAAATTCTTTTGGGTTAGGTTTTGTTATGGGTTTATGTATGGGCGGCATATACCCATAACAACACTGTCCCGGATGTGTTGTTATGGGGCACATATAACACCCTATTACCGATTCTATTAGTAGTAACGAAAGTAACGAGTAACGAATACTTAGTAACGAATAGCGAACATCTAAGTAACAAATACATACGGATACTCATTTTGTCGTTACTTTTACAGCACTAGTTGGGATCTTTCTAAAATTTTTACTTCCTGAAACCTATCCTGGCAATTGCTTCATGTAACTTCAGTCTTAAAACGGTCTCTATGATTTACAAAAAATTTCCCCCTTTGCATTTGCAACACCCGAGCTTTTATTAATATTTTACCGTCACCAATTTATTTTTATAACAACGCTTTATAACGTAGTCCTGGAAGGAAGGTCTCTCGTTAAACGATAATGTTGGTTTTTATCTCTCCCAGAAACTTAATTGAATGACAACATGAAAGTAATATTCGCCGAAAATCGACTCTGACACTAATTCTTTTACAGTGATTTCTTTACTAAGTAGTCTTTTCTGGAAAGTGTCTTCAGACCCCTATTAAAATCAAATAATGTTTTATCCCCAAAAGGAATGCTCGCTGGTTAATGATATTCATGAAAGGGGATAAAATAAAATGCACTTTCAAGAAAACCTTTAACTTGGGAACAGGATATTAGTATTTTATGGATGCAAATTTTAGTAAACGTAAAAATTTAGATATATAGTTTTAAATGATTAGAAATGAGCTTACAAGCAACTCGTTATAGCCTAAATACTTGTTCATTAAAACTACACGGGGACAGCGAGATTGTTTTTAAGTAAACCACCACCAAATTTTGCTGGCCATGTTTCATACTATTTAGTCATCCTAAAACAACTATTTACGTCCTAGCATAAGAAGTATGTTACTCCAGGATTTACGAAGATTCTTCACTATCTTAAGGAATGTAAGACATTCATAAGACTGAAAAGATGTCCCACTGTTGAAAAGTGTTTCATACTCAATGTGTTTGCCCCGATTAACTTTTCTTGTTCATGCTTCAGTTGAGGATTTCTCGTACAAGCTGTAAATGCAGGTGATATATTAAGAAGTACCATTTGAGTTTACTTTCTTTCCGATATCGTAATTTTCCATACGGGCGTTCATTAAACTTGTTATGAGACAGCAGTTTATTTTCAACATTTCCAACAATGTTCAAAAGTTTTTCTGTTTTCCGTTCGTCTGTCTAACTACTACTAAAATCTTAATTGATATATGTTATTAAGATGCAGAATCCCATGTACGCTATTGAGAATGGTGTGTATATGGCATGAAAACAGTTTTATGCAGGAAGAGCCAAAACTCTTTCGCTAAATAATGGCCAAACCCGTTTATCTGTTTCAAAGTAAACAAAAATACTGTTCCCCCAGATTAACGCTTTGAAGAGAGGTGGCAGATTTTTCGGTTCACCCCACAATTCGCCGACTGTGAATTCGCCGTATTTTTCCCTAATCGGAAAATTCCCCATAAAGGGAAAAAATATTCTTGTCCCACAGGATAAGGTGTCCCCTACAATTCGCCGACATGGTGTTAAATAAAACAATATTAAGACAGCGAAAAATGTGAAAGCTCACTTGCTGATCCAACTTAAGGGATGCCAAAGTAGGGAGATTTCATCGGAATTTATTAAACACTGCAGGATCTTGTGTTTCATTATTGATTATTGCGCTAGAGTGCTGTTAATTTTTCTCTTGTCTTCCGGATCAATTTTTGTTTTTCTATCCGTATCTCTACCTTTGACATTAACAACGCTATCGATTTTACGCATAAGTCGCCAAATGGGAGGCAAATATCCAAGCTGTTCTAAGATATAGTATGAAATGAAACAGTTTATAAAAAAAATAAATGCGCAGCTTTAGTAGTAGCCACTCCTTGGAGACTTTTCAGATTTTGGCCACATCATCGCCTTTTCCCAAGATTCTGGAAAGACTATTTCACTTTTTCCCTAGGGCAATGTAGGCCTCACCACGGACCTTGCTTTATACATCATCCTTTCTGCTGTCTTGAAATTTGGTAGACATGCAGTAGCATTGCTATGACGTATTTTGAGCTATGTCTTCACTAAATAATAATTTAAATATATTTTAGAAAATTTATATATTAGGCTTAAATAATAATATGAGATAAGTACAGTTTATGTATAGAAATCCTCTTACATATATATATTTGGAAATGGTACGGAAATTTCAGCTCTGAATTTTCCGTACCTCAGGAAATGCTCTTTCTTTTAGTTTGACAGAGAAAACTTTCCGTTGTATTTCTCTCGTCACTGATACATGTGAGTGAATTCAAATGAATACTTTAAAATTTCATTACATAAAACTAACCGCGCTTTAACATTTCCAATAACTTATGCTATTTTCTTTTTTCCTCTCAATTCGGTATAGGAAATTTCTATATTCAAGCAACTTTCCACCTCTTTCTGATTTAATCAACGATATATTTCATTTAAAACATTAAAAAAACAATTTATAAATTTAACGACAGCAAAATAATTCAACTAGCAGGTTAACACACGGTGAAATTGGTTGTAAAATTGTGTTCCTAAAACCTGTTCCATGTAGGAGCTTATCTCTGGGAAGATCCCATCCCCCACCCCCCGTCCATTTCTCTGAATACTCCCACCTTCGGCAATCATCTCACTAGATAAATGAGAGAGGATAATACCGAAAAAAGTGCTGAAAGGGAAATTTGGAAATGTCGGCGAATTGTAGGGGACACCGATTTTTCAACCAATCCACAGAACATCTTAAAGGACGGGCATGGTTCATATTTCGACCAAGCGATGCTTTCCCCCTGAGTTATTCTTCACCCAAACGGGACAGTCGGGGAAAGATGTTAACATTAGCCCATCATTCCATTTTCAAAAAATGGAAAGATACACGTAAGGGGAATCCCCGTGTTCAAAAAGTTCACTTTATTTTGTGGGATGGAATGGTAATCCGCCAACTATTATTTTACAAAAAGCAGTTTCATGTGATGAGTCACTGTAAGGGGGAAAACATGCTTGAGATAGTCCCATCTTTGTAAAGCAACATGGCTAAAATCTTCCCGCCGTGAAAAGGTTCAGCGCTCACACGAATGCAAAGACGCATGTGCTAACTGAACTAGTCTAGTCGCAAAATAAGGGTGAGGATACAAAGTTGAGTGAATGTTTACAAGTTGTGGAGAGTCGGAACCAAAGAAAAATGATAGCCACAAACGAGCAATTTTGTTTTCAATAAAAGGAAATTAATAACGATGGTTTAATACTTAAAATTTGTTTTAGTTCACTTTAGATGGTAGCCCAGGGCAACCAGCTCTGCGCATCTTTTGATCCATACCAAATTTTTTTTTCTTTTTTTTTTTTTAAATTCGTCCTTCGTAGCAGGGCGCGCTTAAGGGGAGAGGGGGGGGGACAGTAATATGTGCATTATGAAAGTAAAATAATGCGATCCGTCTAAAACTGTGCATAATTAAGTTTTAAGGAAAATAACTGAAATAAATACACTTCAGAAACTTACTGATTTGAACCTGTTTGCAACATTTGTTGCAAAGGTACGGGAGCAGCGGTTCTTTTTCTATGTGCGTCGTTTCTTTCCATTCTCTTTGAATGTCTCACTGTGGCCGAGCGTTCTATGTTCTAACATAAACACTGCAGGCGAACGCTTCTCGCACTAATGCAACCTTCTGTCGCCGAGTACTCTGCATGCTAACGCAACATGTGGGGACATAACTTAAGCATGCAAAGACGTAGGCTGAACACACAATCCTGATATTGCAGCCTGAAAAAATTTACAGCAGCAAATTACTTGAAATATCTTGCGCAGACTTGTTTTCTCAAAGTATAATCAACTGAAAAATAATCCTTGTCTTCTTACAATGGAATATATATCTAACAGCGTTTTCCCCATCAGATGAACCGGAAAATTGCTGTTTTCAAAACTTCTAAAATGGGTTTCAAAACTTCAGCAGCGAATTTCTTGAAAGGATAAGTTTAAGAGTACTCAGAAGAACACAGCAATGTGGTGCTCTAAATTTAATATCTTATAAAAGCAAACGTTGACTCGTTCGGACCACTAAAATGCTGGTTTAAAATAAATAAACGAAATGCTGATGAAATAAATATACGAAAAAAAATTGTCTTATCCCAAAGTGATAATCATTCTCATCCCATTTTTTCTTTCTGCTTTTCTTGTAAAAAACTGCAGTAAACATGCAAGACAGAGGAAAAAATCATTAGAGGCAATATCAAGCAATATGCAAAAGTCTCAAAGTCGTTATCCTATAAGTACTTATTAAGAAACTTTTTTCCTTTCCCAATCTTCCCAGGCCAAACGACACCACATTCCCAAAATCATATATTTATTCCTTGCTGCTTTTTTAGTTTTTACATACGCTCAGCTTTAACTGGCGAATAAGTCTTGAGTACAAATATCGACACAGTCTGCATTTTTGAAGACATGCCATTAGTTTACCGCCTTCAATAGATGAACAGATGTTGCGTTTGAAATTATCCTAATGGTCTTTTGAATATCGTCCAGATTTATGCATTTGCTTATAATGCATATCTTGGGAGGATCAACAGTTTTTATTCTGATATGAAATAAAAGGAAAACGGTGAAAACTGCATACAAAACGTTAAGAAAGAAACTATACAGTTATTTTTTTCAATGCGTAAGAGACGCTGTTGATTTAAAGAGCGCGTTTTCAATTTCTATTACAGGTTTTTCACTCGAAATCGAAGTATAGATGATGGAAGTATGCATTTAATAAAGTATTTTGTGCGAAGAAGGAATATCATTGTTCAAATATAGTATTTGTTTATTGCATTAAAAAGAATCGAATATTTTTTATTTAAATAGCCAGCCATACTTAACTGCTGTGTTATAAATTGCACCTGATATTTTAGTCATTTGCGGTAAAATTACAGGCATGCTTCATTTTATTGATACATTTTCCTGGAAATTTCTGTAGTATTTATCATTAGTCATCTAAAAAATTAAGAACCTTTTCCATTAATTAAGCTTAGATATTTATAATTTACTCTGCTGAAAAATGCAATTACAGTACAACATATGGCTAAACAACGCCAGCAAATTGTAATGTCAATTCTAATCACTCGCAATTTCAAACACAGTGTTGTAGGTTAGTAGGATTGTGGCTTACATGCGCTGTAAATGTACTACACTGTTACATGTTTATAGAAATTTCTTTTGAAAACATACGTACAATTCTTAGAAAAAGAGAATTGCAAGATACCATGGTGTGGACAGAATGCTTTACCTCTGTATGCCTAACCTGAGATATTTCTATAACAAAATAAACTAACGCCTGTGGCAAAACTCTGAAAGTATATGCAAATAAATTATGAACACACATTTAGGATTAACGTAAATTATATATCAAATTTGCTATATTTTTATAGAATTCAGGAAAAAAAAACCAGCACTTTTCACTTTTTTGAGCTGGTAGGGTCATCTGTTATCATTTGAAGACTATATAGGTATGGATCTATTATGTACAATGAGTTAAGACAGCTTGCTTATATCAAGAATATAATTATTTTTTAATTTTATTAAATGAACATAGCTCCTGTATAAAATGCATTCAGTTCGTGTAAATAAATGCAGTTCAAGTATACATAATTTACCAATGAATGTTAAAATAACATCCAAAGTTCGAGATACCTCGCAAAGTATTAATGTCTTTAGCTGATAGCTATTTTTCGCCTCAACGAACAGAAGCTTAATCGAATCGTGCCTCGATATTTGCGTCATATGCGATAAAATTTGATATGAAACAATTCTTTGGTTTCAATTTGAATGCAATTTTTTCACAATAAAAAATTCAAATCTCATATCGAGAAAAGAAAATCCCTTTACTTCTCTTAGACAACTAACATGAAATGCTATTTAATTTCTCTTAACATAAAAACAATATTTCTTAAATAACAAACTAGCTGTCATTCTTGGAAGCACTCGTGCGTAAGACGAGGAAGAAAAAGTTAAATCAGAGCGAAAAACAGAAAAAAAGGTAGCACTATAGCAATGAGAAAAAATTGCTACCCATTCTTAAAAAGAAACCGCATTTGTGCTCCTGAGTTAGCGATCAATATGGAAAGAGCATTTATCTTGTAAGAAGGAATGCGGGACAAGCAGATTACAAATGAAAAAGTTGAGTTCCATTTTGATAAATAGCTGCTACTACATTTCTTTCTCGTGAAAGAAAGATGCAAATCAGAATGAGGAATTAAGTAAATTTTCCCTAATATGGAGTAACAGAGTGGAACTTGAAGAAAATGGATTTGATTTCATTTAAATTCTCGTTTTTGAATTTATTAAACATAGAAGCAAATCGTTATCTCACAGGTTTTTATGTAACTGAATCCACTAATGATGGGTTATGGTTAAAAATTATTCGGTTTGAAAAAAATTCGAGTTAAAGTTTAATCAGAAGACAAACATTGCATAACATCTAATACACATCAGAGCATCTGATGATCAGTTATTTATTTTGCAAGCTATGAGTATTTTGAATGCTATTGCAGACCTTCCAGTTTATAGCTAGTGACACACTACCTGAAGAAATTTGTGGACCCACATCCTTAAGTCGATTTTAGGATGCTGAGATTTTCGAAATATTTATCCAAGATTGAAGATGCGTTAGAGTATGTGCAATTACTTGTATGAATTTAATCGTTTGAAAGATCAATTCCGAATTAAGACTAGACAAAAATTTTTTGGACAAAAACTATAAACTGTGGTTCTTGTTTCAAATGAAAGAATTATAACACAACTGACATGCTTCAACTAAATTTATTAGTACTTATTATGCAGTATTCTTTCAAAATTTGTGTCCTTAATTGTGAAAATCTAGTCTGAAACAGCGAAATAAAATAATCGGACAATAAGGAATTTGACTTATTGTCCGATGAAAAAGCGATGAACCATGCGAGCCACATGCCAAAATCTAGCTGAACTGAAAAACAACCACGACATCTCCCATATTATGGGAAAAGGAGGGGCATCGATAAGCTAAGACAGTTGACCCATATATGGCAAAAAATGTAGCTATATATTTTAAAATATTATAGTAAAATACATCTTCTACCTTAGCGCTACAATAAATTAAAAGTAAAAATGACTACGTTTTTTTCTTCACCAGAAAAATCGACGAACTGAGGTCAAAATGCCTTTTTTAAAAAAATTGTACCCTTTTTTTACTATATCGACTTTTTTTTTAGACATGAGCGCATTTTTTAAAAATTTAATTTTTCTATGTATATATTTGTTGACGTTTAAAGAACAACATATAAAAAAATCACTATGCTAAAAATATGAACTAGTAGTAATTTTACGCTTGAGCATTTCTAATCAAAAATTATCATCGTACATTATTACTTCTTATTTTAAGTGCGGATGATCAGAGGATTCTGATAAAGAATAGATACATCACTCTTATAATCTTGTGTTTCATTTTTGTCATAAGTTATAATTTATTGCATGCTAAACCTACAAATTTAAGTTTAATTCAAAATATCTTGCAACATTGCATACTTATTTGAGTAGTGTTCTAAAAATTAAAAAAAGATTTTTCATCGCGTATAAGAGAGACTCATGCCATTCAAAAAACAGTTTTTAAAATTTCCTAAAGTTGTCAGTTTTCTTAGATTATCGATACCCCTCCTTTCAAAAGGACTCGAAAGCATATCGCTGTTTGTTGACATGGAAGAGAGTCCCTCATTTAAATATAGGAAGTAGAAAAGTATAATATAACGTTCAGTATTTGTGCTCTCGCTAATTATCGAAAAATAGCAGAAGAATTTTAAGGAACAAAATGGAATATATGACTTCTGGCGAGAAAAGGGAGTTACAATTAAAAGAAACGAAAAACCAATAAATTACACATAAAAGTTAACTAATTAATATTAATGGGAGAGTTTTTAAAAATACGCTACGAGGAAAAATTAACACTGAAAACATTCTAAAAATGTAAAAAAGATGAACTAATTAAACTTTGTGTTTTTATTTCATTCACATTTTATAGAATGGGCTGCTGTAATCAAGTATCAAATCTCCCTAAGAACAATATCAATATAAAGGAGCCGTACAATTACACAGAAAATCAAAGACGGCTGTATATTATTAAAGGCTGAATCTTATTTCATTTTCTATTTTTCTGATATATCAATGTATTTTATCAGAGATAGCTTTAGTGCCTGGAAATATATACAGCTGATTTCGAGTGCATTAGATTGAAAGCTTGGTTTCGTAGCTGATGAAAATATTTTTTCTGTCTTCTTTTATAAGTAAAATGCATTTCTGAATTTCTTGGGGGCGAACTTATATCAAGTGATTTTTGTTCTTTTCGCAAAACTGATAAATTTGGTCCTGTTTTATTCCAAGCCGTTGAAGTAATAACCCTTTTGGAAAAATTACGAGAAATGCCGTCCAAACAGACATTGTTTCAGGAGGGTTGAATTCAGTGAAATAAGAGCAAACATTGCAAGTCCAAAATGAGTCATTTCTGAAACGGTGCTAGCTGAAATATAGTTTCAAGAAACGAGGAATTTCAATAGAAATTTGAATTTTATTAAGAGGTAACTATGACTCGTGGTGAACGAGATACAGGCAATAAAAATGTCAGTGCTGCCGTATATTGTTGATGTTCAGAAGTTTTTCTTTACAAAGCTCTATCTTGATGTAGCACAAAACTCTGGAACTGAGGACTGGAAAGCAAGAGTGTGAACGAACCCGACGCGCTATGAAAGGTTTAAGGAGAAAATTAAATGGTAATATCAGCTAATTCATGTGAAATTATGAAGATGACATCCTGTTATTTTAGACGTAAATTTTTTGCTACGTTTGAAAGCGGCATTTTAAGATTTCATGAAAGGAAAGTAAATTTTGGTGGTATTTTCTGTTCCATACCTTTCTATTTCAAGTATAACTGATCGACGTTTCAATTTTTTTTCCTAAACGTGTTATTGCTTCTAATACCCTCACGATCATTATTTTGAAGAGAAAGTTTTTACTGACGAGAGTAGTTCTTAGTTATTTTAGGATCAAAATGTAACCGAAGCGATACACATTTCCAATCGTTACAAGCACATGTGCCTTTAAAGATTAAAATATTTTTTCCCCACAACTATTGTAAAATTCATTCCCAGACAAATTTATTTTCAGTAAGAAAATATTATTAATCTATACGCATTCTCTCCCTATGGTACTAGAGTGCTAGTTTTTTTCCTCACATGTGTAATACTTTAAATTGCTAAATTTCTCGAAAACATAAGTTAAATTAAAAACGAGTAGTATCAAAGTATCCCATCTTTTTTTTTTTTACTCCTAGGGCAAATTTAAGGGACTTCAATACCCGATCTTCATGGACGCATTGCACGTAATTTTTTTAATACGGGAAGTATATAGTTTATAAATATGTACATGAAAAGCCAAGAATTTATCATAGCTTATTGAGGATGAATACTTAAATCCGTTTTGACTTAAATAATTCGAGGATCGAGTAACTACACTCATGTGATGTCTAATTATGATAAAATGGCTATGAATGATCTGTATAAACGGTATAAAATTAGCTATTGTTGAGTTTAGTTGAAAGAATAGTTTTAAATTTGGAAGGAAAATAACGGCTTGGGTTGCTATTGTAAAGAAATTACGCTACATTGTAATGAGTTGTATAGAGACATAATTACAATATATATAAAAAATAACACAGTCAGTCGTAGGACTGCACGTCAGAAGTGAAAACTTCTTGTAAAGCTTTCTCAAATTTATATTTATGCAGTTAAACCGGTTTTCACGCATTATTGTGTTTTTATTAACAAAAAATAAACATTTATTCTCATTTTTATACATTTGAAATTCTTTGATTTTTTTTCTTTTTTTTTGGCTATAAGGGTATCGCACATTTATTTATGATATTCTCACAATTTCAGATATTTTTGTACATTTGTACACATTTTAACGCAATTTTCACTGGGTGAGCATTGGAAATTTTTGATTTTTTAAGTTAATTACATTTCGAATTTCGCGCTCGATTTGTGTGCACCTTTAAAATTTAAAAAGAGAGAGGGAGCGTGCACAGGCCGCAAAGTGATACAGCTGGTATCTGCGTACCGTATACATCAGCGATACACATTTTTCTCCACGTATTGGATTTTGTTCAATTTAATTAATAATTATGTACTTGAATTTATTAATTATCAATAATTATGTACTTATGTTGTAATGAACAACAGTCCTTTTTATATGTAACGAATGATGGATTGATAATTGAAATTCAAATGCACTGTGGAATAACACTTATAATTAAAATAATGTACAGTATATAATTATTAACACTCTCCACATTATCGAATTAACTTTATTGCATAATAACTGTGTAACTATCCAAGTTAAGTACAGTTTTATTTATTTAAATAATTGAAAATTATAGCACCTACCCAGCTAGAAAGAGTCTGCACTTTGCAAGAACACACAGATTGTACGTTTGGGGGCACAAAGTGTTCCATACTGCAGGGGTTGGACAAAATAATATGAACACTTGCGAAAAAAATAGCACTCGGAAGAAATGGCTAGTACACTTATGCCCTTTAGCAGTGAAGGGTGTTGTGTTACCTAGCGGATGAGAAAGCACACACATCAGTCTGCTGGTAGCAGCAGTGGCGGATTAATGCAAGGTTGTCGGGGGAGGTGGTTTGTCGGTGGGGGTGGTTAGTTAGAAGATTGACATATACATCCATTTTATGGAAGTAAAATAGAATATTTTACATTAATTTCTTTTTTCTTGGGGCTCCCCCCTCTTTTATCTGCCCTTGGGTAGCAGTGATAGAAGTCGGATGCGACATATATTTCTGTGTTAAAATTGCATTATTTCTGACATCTCTGATTTCGAAAGGCATGATTGTTGGGGCCCGTTTTGGTGGAGCCTCAGTAACGATCACGGCTATCTTTCTAGGCGTTGGGAGAAGTACAGTGTCGATTGTAATGTCAGCATATTTGAAACACGGAAAAACTTCACCTGAAAAGCACAACAGTGGTCGAAGTACGGAGCTGAATAGGATTTTGAAGCGGATTGTGGCAAAAAAAACACAAAACAACAGCATCGCAGATAACATCCGAGATGAACACACATCTACATGAAGCAGTTTTACCGATAAACTATCCGGCGTGAACTGCATATGGCAAATATTCATGGTAGAGTGGCTATATCAAAACCATTGATTACACCATGCAATGCCTTGAAGCGACGAATATGGTGTCGCGACATAAAAATTGGACACAAGAACAATGGGAAAATGTGATACTGTCAGAGGAACCGTCGTTAACATTATTTCCGACAAATGGACGTGTTTATGTTTGGAGACGGACGTTTGGAGTTTGGACGTGGTTATGTTTAGACCGCCAGAATCCTATCACGTTGACTGCCTTCGGCCTACGGTTAAGCATGGCGGTGGTTCAGTGATGATATGGGGTGCGATATCACACCGTGGTATTGGTCCACATGTTGTTCTGAATCGCCGTGTTACAGCGGAGGATTATGTCAGTATTCTGGCCGACCGTCTTCACCCAATGATGAAACTGCGTTTCCTGATAAACGACCAGCGTTCCAAGAAGATAATACCACCATGCACACCTGTGGAATTATGCGAGACTGGTTTTATGAACACGACGATGAATGAGAGCACCTCATATGTGACCCCCCTCAGTTTCCTAATCTCAATATCATTGAACTTTTGTGGGGTGTTTTGGAAAACAAGCTACGCTGTGAGTCAGCCCTTCAAAGGTACTTTCCGAATTAGGGACTTTTTTGCAATTTGAATGGGAACTTATCCCTCTGAATGATGTATGTGACTTGTATTGGACAATTCCACGTCGGATACAAGCTGTTATTCATGCAAAAGGAGGGCCAACGCCTTATTAATAAAAAAAATTCACAGTGCCAACCCTTGTACAACGTTTCTTAACAACAATTTCTTATTTTTTATCAAGTAAACTCCTGCCGCTTTATTTTATTCCGAATATTTATTTCTAAAAGAAAATAATAAGATGTTCCAATGTGGGTGTGTAATTTCTGTGTAAGGGCGGAACTATTAACGCTCAGCGCTCTATAATTGTTCTGCTAAAAACATACTGCAAGCATCGTGTTAGCATAAGTTTTGCAGTTTTATTGCAAGTTGTAGTGTCTCGTTTCGAATTTTCTAACTTTATTATTATCATTTAATTACTTATTTAAGCGCTTGTTTGCGAAAAGTAGTTGTAAAAATATCATCTGAAGAATTAATTTGAACACTATCTTGTTAGAATTACAGTATAAAGTTATTTAGTTCAGTGGTGCCGATTACGTGGGTGCTCCGGGGTCTCAAGCACCCTTTGGAAAAATATTGTGGGTGTGGAGCACCCACAAAAGTCTAACGATATGAATTAGTTACTTTGTAGAAAAAAGAATGAAATTCAGAAAAACAAATCGTTTTTTGGTTTCAGAAAAAGGATCATTTACAAAATCTTCTGATTCAATTATTCTATATAAAATCATTCTCGAGGTGGGGAAAGGAATGTGAATTTTGAAAAACAAATAACTCTTTTTGTTTAGAATAATAATAATTTTGTAATAATTTGTAATAATTTTTGTTTAGAAAATAAAACAAAATTCATCCCTTCTTGTTTTTTGCCCTTATGGATGATTCAAAACGTAGGGACTTCAGGAAAATTTTCGTGGGTGCTTCGAAATATAAAGACAGCTGGAAAGTTTTCATGAGTGCTCAGTGCTTGTATGATTCTAAAATAAAATTTTACTTCATGTTGGTCATTTTACATGTGGATGCCCCATGAATAAATTCGATAGATGCTGTGCTTTCTGGATTATTCCATAAAAGAGGCTCACAAAGGTTTAAGATATTGAGTAAACACAGATAATATACATAGCTAAATTGGATCAGAAGAGCTGGTGTAACGGATTTTCGTTTGAGTAATTCTTCAGAATTCGAGCACCCACAGAAGACTTTTCCGAGGATTCAATTTCTATTGAGAAGACTAAAATTTAATAATAAGTCTCTCTGTATGTGGGTGCTATGGAATACATACACCTACAAAAATTTCTGTGCGTGCTCAACGCCTCCCTAATTCCTTAATTTGAGAATAAAGTTTTAATTCTTCTCGAGCTTTGTTCATGTGGGTGCTCTGAGACTTATTATACGGACAAAATATTTTCTGCTTACTGAACGCTCTGATTGTTTGGTTTGAAGCTAATTTTCTGATATTTTAACTGATTCATTCCAATAAGAGTGCTTCTGATTAGGATCGTGCATTAAAATTAGGATCTGGCATTTGGAAAAAAAAAAAAAAAAAAAAAAATGGAATCAGAAAAAGAAAATAAACCACTGTCTAAATAATTGATATAAACAATGAGGTTTATAGCCCTCTATTTTCAATGAACAGCTGCTGTACAGTGATGAAAACCAACATTTGATTTTTGTGCTATTGAAAAATTGAGTCTGGACAAGTTCAATCATTGTAGATTAGGGATGGACGCGAGGCTAAAAACAGGCGTCTCGCGTCTCGCAAAACAGCCTGAAAGCTTTGTCTCGTCTAGCGAAATCCCTAGATTGTAATGTTAAAAATGTTTGTCTCGTCTCGCAAAAAAACTGTCTCACATCCATCCCCATTGCAGATTATTCACTCTGAAGTAAAAGGAAGTTTGCAAACTCGAAAGGTCAAGATCTATGTGGCGAATTATTTCAAATTGAGAAATATACATATCGCTCGACTTCTCGCCTGAGATAATCGTCTGAGTTGATATATAGATAGTTCAATGCTGAGTTGTCTGAGTTGATATGCAGATATTTCAATAGTGTTCTGTTAGTAACAGCGTAATGTGTGTTTTAAAAGTAGTTATGCCGTCTTCGATTGAGTGTTGCTCTCATCTCGACTACCATGAACCACTAGTAGAGTGTGAAAGAGTTTTTAAACTCAATGTAAATAATTCCTATTCACTCTTTGAGTAGGAATGTTGTGAGGAGGTTGTTCTTCCTTCAGACATTATCAGATTGTTCAAAAGACAACTTCTGTTGGCTTGTTCCTGTTTGTCTCACTTTTTACAACGACGGTGATTCCGGTGAGAAATCTTGACAGCACTCTACATGTGAATTTTTACTTTCCGAACATGTACCATGTAAGGAAAGTATTATAATCATGAAAAAATTCGACTTCGAGATTTTGGTTTATTTACATGTTTTGAAGGCTTCTGAATTAATTTATGCTATTTTTACGAGATGTATGTATGTGTGTGTGTGTGTGTGAGTGAACACGATAGCTCCTAAACGGTACATTCGATTGAGCTCAAATTAGGTATATATGTTATAAACCACCGTCGCAAGACCGGTATTGATTTTGATGTGTGTAGGACTTATAGTTTTTCTACAGGGCTACGACAAAGATTTCTTTTACATTATGGCCTATGGGAGGAAATTCTTGAAAGTGCGCTAGCGTTTAAACGGTACATTCGATTGAGCTCAAATTGGGTATACATGTTATAAACCACCATCGTAAGACCGGTATTGATTTTGATGTGTATAGGACTTATAGTTTTTCTACAGGGCTACGGCAAAGATTTCTTTTACATTATGGCACATGGGGAGAAATTATTGAAAGTGCGCTAGCGTTTAAACGGCGCATTCGATTGAGCTTCAGTTTGGTATGTATGTTTGAATTGTTCATCGTTTAAAATTTATTTAAATGCTTGGTAATGATCTTAATCGTAAGTGTTCGGAAAGTCGAGTGGAGTCACTCCAGATTTTTCGATAAACGTTCACGCACCGAAACGGGACGACTATACGGATGCTTACATTTACCTCAAAATCAATACAGGGGCTGGAATTCGAAAATATTGTTCCATTCTGTTCAAAAACGATGCGATGGAAGGACTATTATTTCAGATGTTCATGGCTTGTTTGCGAAAAAACTTTTAGTGGCTGGTTACAACTTCATGCTCTTTAAAATCATCATGTTGTCTCTCTGAAGGGAAAAATGTTGATAAGAAAATACAATAAGTAACAAAGCACTCTGGCGGAGTCCAATATTACTAACTGCTTAAACCACGTACAATACAGTGAACTATTCTGAAAACTCATTTGGCCGACCAAGAGCATTTAGATCATGGGGATGTTCATTATACAGGGAGACTTTGAAATCCATGCAAGATTTAGTGTCACCTGCACCGCAAGTTCGCAATCCAAACATTAACGATTGCACTCGTCATTCTACTTTCATATATAACCGCCACTGCAGTTGTAATTTATATGTTCATAGTCAATAATACAAAAGTCATAGTCCAACTTGGACACAATTTTTATAAATAGATTTAACCGTCAAGGTCATTCTGGTGGTCTAACCAAAATAAAACACCACCGTTCAAGAAGGTTGAATGGTAGAGGAACTTGTTTCACACATAGAATGCTATCATATTTCAGTAAAATGGGATGCTATCATATTTCAGTAAAATGGGATGCAACTGTACATTTACCTTCCGTATATTTTATAAACAAAGTACTCTTCAAATTTTAGAAAGTACTAAATTAATTTTATTTTTCATTTTAACCATCTTGAGGATACTTCATTAATCACAAGTATTTCAATCTTATTTTGTGAAATGTTTGTCAAACTAGTTTCTAATAAATCATATCACTCGCAAATAAAAACTGATGTAAGGAGTGGGGGGGTTAACCCCACTCACCCCCTCCCCTAGAGCACTCACTGGATTTATGGGAAGTCAGCGCCACTGGGTGATAGCCACCCCCCCCCACCCTTACCCCACCCTTATAATCCGTCCTTGTTTCGCGATCCGTCTATAGTCAAATTCTTCTTCACACTCGTTTTAACATAGTAACAAATGCAGTTGTGATCCTTTGGCGTAAATTTTGTCGGGTCGAACACACGATCTTTTATGTAACCCAATAAAAAAGTCGTTTGAAATTAGGTCCGGAGAGCGAGGTGGCCACGGAAGAACGCGATTGTCGTCGGCAGAACCTCGTCCAATCCAACGACGACGAAGCCCGCTATTTGTGAAAAAAAACTCTCAATCTTTCTTTCTTGGAGAATACTTTACAGGAGAAAGAAACATTGCGAATTCTGTCTTTCTTGAAGAACAAACAAACTGCCCCCCCCCCGAAAAAATTTCATTAATCCGTCGCCGTCACGAGACGTTCGCATATTGGACTTTAGCGGAATAAAACTTGTAGCATTTCTTTCTCCAATAAAGTCAACTTTGTTGCTGTATTGGTAATATATATATTTTTTATAAGCCTTCCAAACCCGGGAGGGAATTGTGACACACCTTGTATTAACTAAGCCTAACTGTATACATACACCCATTTTAACCCACCACACTAAACCATTAGATGAAAGAAAAATACTTTGAAAAATTCTTACTTTTTCTTATAATAAGCAGGTTATACCTTTTCTGAATTGAAAAAACTAACAGAACTTTTCAAATTTGCAGAAATGTATTAGCTTTTTGAAAGGTTTTTGGAGGCAGACGAAAAGAACGTGGATTCAATGAGCTGAAAAGAGCTAATATTAAGTTTACAAATGCAATTAATAAACTAATGTCCAAATGCTGCAAACTAATGTCCAAAAATATAGACCTGAAAAGAAATATCACTTAAAAACAAACTATTTATATTTTTGATGAAAAGGAAATACCGATTCATTTTATAACCAATACCCATTTTACCCCACCATACGCTATAAAATAACAGTAGTAATAATTCCAGTGAACTAAACCCCTGACATCATCATCACGAAAACTACTATTAGAGCTATAAGAGGTCGTGCTGAAAAGTAGTATTCTGTTGCTCAAAAATCAATTTAAGAGTCATTTCAAGGGGAAATCAGGCAGGACGTTTCCACCACCCTCTCAGAATTTCATTAATTTTTTTTCTTGTGTTGCCTTACCCAAGGAAAACAAGTCTGGAATATTTTTGATTTACCTCTTTTGGTTTTTGAGTTATGGGGGTCAAAGAACCCCAGACGAGTGACGTAGGATTAATTTAGGGCTATTTTTGCCCCATTATTGTCTCGACTGTGACTGGCTCTGAGGTGTCTCAGAATTTTTTTTCTTTTTATCTGATAATATACCTTGGATATTAACATCTCGAATTGAAAATTCATCTGAAAATAGTCAGAGCCCCCAAATAAGGCCCCACCCCCCTGAAATACCCCCAATTTCATAAAAAATACCGTTTTAAGAATGCTTTAAATCTTGGCTCTGACGTGATACAGAAAAAATATGTGCACAGTGCCGTTATATATCTTCGTATAAAGTGAATTTAATCGTAAAATTTTTTGAAGGCCTCCAGTGCCCCTCGGTACGGGGACCCAAACATGATCCTTAACGCTAATTTATGCAATTTCGAAGCATTGGTACAGCTGAAGCCGACTTCCCACAGGAGAACTATTGGCATGGAGATGTATCAACATAGTAGTTTCATATTGCGAAAAACATTTTTTGAAGGTACAACTGTATCCCAGAAAATTCCCAAAAAGTACCTCCCTATTTGGAACATTCCACTGACAGGCATGGGGGCATTTCGGCGTTACTTTTAGAAGTTTAATCAACTGTATCGATCGACGCAGTCGAATTTTAGCCTATGTTACTGAGGAATAGTGTAGCTTTCAGTGAAAAGATCTTTAGAATCGATTCAGTAGTTACAGAGGTGTCCATATAGCGTAATGCATTAGAATTCTTTTGAATGTACCTGTAAAAGAACTAGTTATGCTACATGCTGAAAGGTAGTCTCTAATACTCAGGAATAGTGTAGCTTTCTATCAGTGAAAAAGATTTTCGAATCGGTTCAGTAGTTACAGAGATCCCCCTACAGCGTAATGTAATTCTCATGTGTGCCCCTCTAAAAGAACTATTTGTGATGCATGCAGGATAAGTTTAATTTTTAATATTGCTACAGTCGATTAAACTTCTAAAAGTAACGCCGAATTTCTCCCGTGCGTGTCAGTGGAATGTCCCAAATAGGGAGGTACTTTGGGGGATTTTTCTTCAATAGTTTTCATTCGTAAAGTCGGCTTCAGCTGTACCAATCCTTCAAAATTGCATAAATTAACGTTAAGGACCCTGTTTGGAGCTTCGTACCGAGGGGCCCTGGGGGGGGGGGTTCACAAAATTTTTAACATAGGATTCGTTTTATATGAAGATGCATAACTGCACTGTGCAAAAATGTTTTCTGTATCCCGTCAGAGCTAAGATTTAAAGCATTCTTAAAACGGTATTTTTTTAAAATGAAATTGGGGGTATTTGGGGGGGGCTTTTTTGGGGCGCTCTGATTATTTTCGAATGAATTTTTAATTTGAGATGCTTAATATCCATGGTATATTATCAGATAAAAAGAAAAAATTCTCTGAAGCACCTGAGAGCCAGTCACAATCGAGAAAATAAAGTGGCAAAAATGGCCCTAAATTAATTCTACGTCACTCGCCTGGGGTATTTTGACCCCCCATAACTCCATAACGGAAAGAGGTAATTGAAAAATATTTTAGATTTGTTCTTTCCTTGGGTAAGGCTACACAAGAAAAAAAAATTCATGAAATTCTGAAATGGTGACGGAAACTATTTTCTTTTTTAGCCCGATTCGCTCTTGCAATGCCTCTTAAAATAACCCTACTAATGTAAATGCGAAAGTTTATCTTACGTAGTAGAAACGTACGAAAGTAGTCTTACACAGCAAAATTATATATATGGTTAGAAATAGGAAAAAAAACATAGGTATTAAAAATCGTATTTATGAAAAACTAAAACAGATCAGGGTATCAGTGACATTTTTACAATTGCTGTTTTTTTTCGAAATTTTACACTCCATGAGACCAACTGGAAATACAGGGTGGTTATAACTAAAGTTCCACTTTAAGACGGTCAGAAAAGGAAAACTACTGGGCCAAATGTTATCAAACTTGGTAATCGTGTAAAGAGGTCGTGGAAATTTATTATCCGCGAAAAAGAAAGTTTAAAATTCACCATCAAGGGGGGAAACGGTGCTGTATGCAATATTGGTAAACGAAACAAGACATGAAGACATAGCTTTTAAATGTTTGTAATCGGTTTTGAAACGTGTTACAAAGCATGTTCAATATGGCGTCCACCATTGTCCGAAAGCAATTTGAACCGTATTACGGCATTCTCAACAGCAGCTCTCAGCATATCAGGAGGAATGTTACGGACATGTCGGTGTATCGCACCTTTGAATTCCTTCAAATTGTTTAGATTATCAGCATAAACAGTGCTTTTGAGATAACCCCACACCCAGTTTCCTTTTAGAAGCGATTGCAAACATTTTAAAGCGATATCTTGATGTCTTATTTCGGTTACTAATATTGCATGCAGTGCCATTTCCTTCTGGTGGTGAGTTTTTGAGCATTTTTTTTTTCGCGGATAATAAATTCCCATGACCCCCCTTTACACGATTATCAAGTTTGAAAACATTTGGTCCAGTAGTTTTCCTTTTCTGACCGTTTCAAAGTGCAACTTTAATTATCACCAACCTGTATATTCCATGTTTATCAGTGGGAAAAAAAGCCAAACATTTAAAGTTCAAAGAAAGTCTTAAGGAAACAGACTTTAAAACAAAAAAAATATTTTTGAGTATTTTAAACTTACTAAATCTAAAAAAAAAATTACTGAGTTGTCTGATACTCCCTTTTCTAATCACGAAATATGCTTCTTTTAAATCTAATTAGTACTATGCTTTACATTTAAGAATGAAGCAGCCCATTCTCTTTTCGAATTTGTTGAATTTAATTTGCGATTTAACCGAGATGAGAACAATTTCGAAGAAAATATGTTACGCCTTAAGTAATTAAGCCGAATGTTTAGCAGTATCATGCACACACACATTTATAAATACATAAGGAGAAAAAATCGAGTTGCTTTAATCTTCATATTTAAAGACCATTTGCAAAATCCTCATAAATCAGAGATTTCAAATATAAACAGTGAAGGGATAAATCTCTTAGAAAAGATGTGCACCGAACGAAGTATTTCTTCACTTCGGAGATAAATATGAAACGAAAAAATACCCCACAGAAATGCATACATTTTATTTTCATTACTAAGGAAAAGGGAGTAAAAACCACGAGAAGATTCGAAAGGCTGTTTTTAAAGTTGATTTGCATGCAGATATGCAAATAATATGCAGTATTTGTGTAGCTTAAATTTTTAATGACACACACACACACACACACACACATATATATGTGTGTATGTATTTAGTGTTCTGGAGTTTAGAAAAATGTCCATGTAACTCAGAACGCAGAGGACGTTTTCCATTCGATTTCGTAGTTTTTATGTAATTTATCTTCTGAAAATTATTTTATTCTGTTCAAATTTAACATTCGATGTAAGCGTAATTTATTACGTTTGTGAGAATCACTTTTAAACTACTTCAATTTCTGAAAAAAATATTTCGCTCATAGTTTTCTACCTACTGTTGTTAAGGCTGATACATTTGATTTATTTCCTCAAAGCCAACAGCCGTCAGAAATATTTTCTATTTTGTTGCGTAGAAGGAACGGAAATAACGTTTTAAAATAGTTATTGAATTATTTAAAAGCTCTTAGTTCATGTGATGAAAAAACTCTTTCTTTCACAACTCATTTTGTAGGAACTTTTCCTGTGCTTCATTTTTTCTCTAAAAAAATGCTTGGATTTCCTAACTTGAAAAATGAACAATTGTATCTAAGAATTTTTTTTTTTTTCATGAAAGTTCTGTTTTATCGAAAATATAGCCTATCCATTTTTTTGTTTATCGTCTGTTGTTAAGCTACTTTTGTTATACCTTCAACAATAGAATTTTTACTTTCATTCGGATTACATTTTTCTTTTTTTTCCCCTTAGGTGATCAATAAAATTTCTGTCTTATGTCTGCATGTCTTGTCTCCACGTTATGTCTTCAAGTCTTTATTATTAAAATAATGTAACTTTTCGTTACAGTGCAGATAACAAATCTATTCTTAAATCTAAACTGTCAGTAATTCACTGCTATCACGATGTAGTATGTGTTTCAGAAAAATAGTTTCTTTGAAAAATATAAACCGTCTATTTGTAAGAAATGTACCTTATTTTAAAAGATAGCTTTTGAAAACGATACCTTAAATTAGTTCTTATGAATATACTTTATCGTGTTCTAAATGCTATCTTGGTTTTCACGAGGAAAATCTGTGTTGGATTGTGCTTTTGAAAAATCAACAACAACAAAAACATGTTGAAACTTTTTAAAAATATCTTTCGAATTTTTTGTTTCTGCTTTGCTATTCTCAGAGAGCAGAAATATACTAGAGAGCGAATCGCCATTCAAAACCCATTGGAAAAGTGTGGAAGGGATGAACCATGTGACTTGTGGCACGAAAATGTGCAGAGAGGCTAGCCTTCTGCCTTATCGCAATATTTTCCGAGTGGTAATTTTAAACTACAAACCAAATTAAACTCTGAATATACGGATTACAAACCCTCTTGGCATAAAAAAAATATCGCCAAAGTTTAAAGGATGTGGATAAGCTGAAAAATTCTTCATTTATTAAAAGTATGTTTTAAAAAATATATATACACTTATAAAATGCTGACGTCTGAAATGTTATTCCAGAATCTTTAAGATCACGAATTGTATCCATATGCAGAGCAGCTAATAATTAGCATTTTTTCTTAAAGCTATAACTATTAAAACATAAATTAGCTCTCTGGCTACAAATGCTCCATAGAAAACTAAGGTGAGTTGGATGCGCAAGAGCTAAGTGCGTGAGATCTTGAAACAAGTCAGCTGATGGGGAAGTGCCTCAAATTTGGGTTTCCAAAGTGATCTACACTCCTCATATCTGCTCTATGATTATACATGATGTCAATGTTTTTTAAATGCAAAGATCTGTTTTGTGTAATACGTAATAGCACGGTACATTTATAAATATATAACTATAATAAAGTCCCGATATCTCTTTTTATATAGTACAGTAGATAATCTGACGTGGTCGGGACTAAGCTTACCTTGGATAACTGAAATTTCGGGTAACACGGACAATCATTGACCGCAGTACTAATGACCGCAGTACCTAATTTAACAAGTTTTGGATTAAATATTTAAAGAATGCGTCTAAGTTCTTCCGCATTAATCCAGGTGGCGGCTCGGTTAAAGCGGACAGCTCGATTGAGTTTAGCACCTCGGTCAACTCGGAAGATTGGGGTTCGGATAATCGAGGTTTTACTGCATTATTTTTGTTCGCTGTTTGCAATTTAAACATTCCACACCACGACAGTCCTGAAAAAAACACACAAGAAATTTCTGTATTGATAAAATAAATTAAAAGACTTGTTGAACATTATTAATCTTTTCAAACACTGGAGTAGAAGATGAGGCATTGCATAAATCATCTTTTTATTCAGAAAGACAAATTCTGTCTACTTTATCCAATGACTGCTGAACCGTACTTGCGAAAAGATCAGCAGTTTTTCTCTTCTTTGTCACCTGAAGTGTCTTTTTCCTGGAACCACTTGTTTCCAGAATTCTAATTGTTTACATTGCACCTAAGATTTTTTTTTTCGACGCTCTAGAGAGGGCGCAAAATGAGGTAGGGTCTCCTTATCTAGAGGTCACTTGTCTGCTGCTGATGTGACTGAATGAATAAGATTGACGAGAAAGAGAGACGTTCGGGATTTCTTGCGAGGTGATTTTATTGGTTGTTCACTGAGCTGAAATAAATATGGGGACTTCCGATAAGTTTTGCTTTTGGTATTATGAATATAGAGAATGATGAATAGTGTCTTCAAGCTTGAAGATCGGGTTTAAGAGACGCATTGTTCTCTGTTATTGGAATATATGTTTGAGTAATATATATATACAGAGAGGAAACTGCATATCCAAACAGAACAAATTGAGAGAAGGCATACCGAAAGAAAATCCATGCATTGATCAAACGTTTTCCTGGAGATCTATCAAAATAATTGAAGTTAATATTTACACCAAGCAGTAAATTTTTAGATGAGATAATATAATTTTACTTTAATGAGATAGTATAATTTACTAGATAATATAATTTTACTTTATTTAGATTCTAATTCTAATGCATTGATCTGCCAAATAAATAATATAATTAGCTTTTTAGGTCTTTTCGTACTGTAAGAAAAATTATAGAAGATATAAACCGACCTGGTTTACACCGGTCTGAACTCAAATCATGTAACTTTTGAAAAGTCGAACAAACTTCCTTTTATTTCTTTTACTTAATCTAGGTTAGTAATTATTTATAACCGACAATTTGTTAAATCGAAATTCGAATCGGTTGATTATAAAAGGAAAGTCTAATATTTTCAATTTACAGGAGAGGGGAAAAAAAAACTGAAATGAGAAACGAATCATTTTAACATACAGGAAATGCGAAAAAAAAAAGACTTTTGAATTCGGCACTAATACTGTTGACAGTCAGATTGCTCACCAAAAATACTAACAAGATTTCATGAAAATGTCGGTGTAGATAGTGCTCATGCAAATAGTTCGGATTTTTGCATATACAGGGTTGCCAACGGTCAAGACAAACTTAAAAGCCTGGACGAGCAAGGAAATTTTGCTTTTTGCACTACCAAAGCAGAATGAATAATAAAGCAAAATGTTACTCTAAAGCACTATTTTATGTTTCTTTTTTAAAAAGGTCTCCAGAAAAAAAAAATTCTGTATCCGCCACGCTAGTCTTGCGCACCTATATCAAATCATATTCAGAGCCTTTTTTTAAAAACACTGAGCATGCCAAAACACTTCCCAGCATTCCAAACTAATGATATTATCATTATCTACACTTGTATTACCATTAAAAAAAACATACTATATGATTTTTTGGAGCACAGCCTAACTGTTAACATCATTACTGTCCAATTGAAACTCAACCTTTTTTTCCCCGTCACTATACTACGGAAAATTTGCTGTTTTACTGGAGCCTAGCTGTGAATAGCGGAAGTATCGTTTTAATATCAAACCATGCACCTATCTTTATTTAATCGAAGGATTATATAAAAAGAAATCACGAAGAGTGTCCCAAACAGCACATAAGCTTAAATCAAGCTTGACATTTCTTTGAATTTGACGTATTAATACAAGCTTGAGAGTTCAGTTCATTTTAAGCTTGCAGCAAGCTTGGAGAAGTCATTTGAACTGTCAAGCTTGAATACAACTTGATTACTGCTTGATTTGGAAAGCCACATCCACATAACAAATAATTTATCATCAGTCATAAATATACTTGACCATAGAATTAAAAAAAAGATTCTATATTTCCAAATATTGAAATTCTTCAAAATAAAATATAATTATACTACGAAATGGATTTCAAAATGAGTCGTTTGTCTCATTTTGGCCAATATTGCCCAACATGAGTGTCGCGATATTGAAAGTTTTAAAACGTGTGCTGCTTTTAAGTTTATATTATGCTTATTTCCCTATTAGTAGAGTCTATAAATCACACATAACATTATTTTAATTTTGATTCATCCCATGAAAAAATAAAAGAAACAGATCGGCATCGGCCATTGATCGATCTCGCCAGAAAACGGCGTGATAACCATAACTGTCACTTCAAACTTTAGTCATATTAGCGCGAGTCAGATTGGCTGAATGGTTAGGACGCTGGCTTACCAAACCTTAGGTCCCGAGATCGATCCCAGCCGCGGACTATCGATGGAAACAGATTAAAATAACTTGAAATTTCAGCGTAGAGAGGAAAATGCGTGGTAAAATAAAATATGTGGGGCGAGTTCACCGACCGGCGCCCCGTGTATATAGGAAATTTTTTTAAGCTTGCTATGTCAAGCTTGATTCAAGCTTGCTATGTCAAGTTTAATGCAAGTTGGGCAAGTGTAAACTTGAACACTTGATTCAAGCTTGCATTAAGCTTACACGCTTGAAATTTTCAAGCTTAATTCAAGTTTATTGACTTGTTAAATCAAGCTTACTGCAAGTCTGATGCAAATTTGCTGTGCTGTCTGGGGTAGATATCCCTTTTTAAAGTCAACCGACTTATTTGTATATTGGAAAAATATTATTAAGTTAAAAGTATTATCAAATAAAAATTCATTAAATCAGAATTCGACCATCATTTTAAAGTGTTGCAATACGATTCTCCCTTAATACACACACATTTACGTATTTATTAAAATAACAATTGCATATATTATCCCCGAAAACACGGAATTTCTAAAGAAACACCATTTGAACGTACACTTTAAATTTACACACACGTGACACAACGCAATCGTAATATTTTTACTGAATGCAACACAATTTTCTACAATTCCGTTAAGTGATGCTTGCAAATTGATTAGGCAACAAATCACGATAATGTCGTCCACCAATATCTTTCTACATATGAACTACTATGCAGAAGACAAGAATCTGTAAGAATATTATGAAATATGATGTCATATTTTTCATTGCAGGCGGAATATCTGGGTGCAAGAGAAATGAACAATAAATAAAATGAACTTAAATAATTCAGCTTCTGGGGAAAGAAGATACTCTTATCTTTAACTATGCAGTAGACATTACTACTGGGGAAATGAAAATCTGATACTCCTAGTAACAAAACAATATTGATGTGTAATATCGTGCCGGTAATAAGTATGGATTTTTTTAAACATTTATGTTTATTGAATCACATTGCATAGTGTTTGCATTATACAAATAATACATTTTTAGTGTTTAAGTTTCTGGTATAATCTGTTTCTTTAAGCTTTACTCTTGGCTAAAATTAATATTCTAAATGGTAAGTAGTTAAATTTTACATTTTATTGGGTGTAATTGGGTTAATTAGAGCTGAATTATAAATCTTTAAATATCCCACGGAATATATCGTGTTTTGTGAAATTACCAAGTTGGGGCTCTAGTTCACAAAAAAGTCTCCAATCTTAGAGGTTATGTGGCTAAATTTTAGGTACTGTCCCACATATTCTGCTGGAAAAACTCTGGTGACCCCCTGACTAAAAATACTACAAATCATGTATGGATATGTTCCCCACCCTTACTCGAAGGGGCAATAAGGAGCAAATACGAATGCCAGAAACTGTTTAACATCCCAAAATTAATACACTTTACAGAAAATACATGACAATGGATAGCCAAAACTTTGAAACCACTAAGTAATCACACATGTGTAACAAATAAAAGATAACTAATACGGAGAGACAGTTATTATGGAGTTTTTGCATAGCTTAACACTAACGTTAAATACCTCTCGACAGTATTCGACAGCGCATGCGCACAAATAAATTCCGAAACCTGATTGGTCAAAGTACTTCGAATAGCGGATAGCGTTAGCGTTAACGTAGGAAGAAATGGTAAGCAAAAACTCCCTATTGAATATGTGCTCCTTTAACATCAATGACCTTTAGCGAATGTCCAGTAATTGATTTATGTAGATTAATTATGGTTTCTTTATTGAAATTCTTTTCACAGTTCTATAGAACACGAATGAGTTCTTTTGCGGTCATTGTATTGCTTAAAGCTATACACAACCTCCTTCATTAGGTGACACACATTCTTGATGATGCTCAGATCGTGGCTGCGGGCGTGCCAATCGAAGACTGCAATATAATTGGATTTTTTTGCAGTGTGAATACTCGCATTTCCTTCCTGCCAAATCCATTTGTTCAGGCCAAATTGTCCGTGACATCACGGGAAAGAGATGGTTCATAGGTCATCAAGGTATTTTAGGCTGTTATATCTGCCTTCAGCAACCTTTATCACGAGTTTACCAAAGCTGGAGATAGCACCTAAAATCACAACACCGCCACCACCCATTTGATGCTTAACCCGATGCGGTGCGATGAGGCTATCCTATGAACTGACGTTGGGTGACAATGTGTTTGCGTGTGAACTTCAGACGTTCTTTTCTTGATTCTATCGTAGCTAAAATCTTGTTTAGCTAACATTCGACAAATAGTTCGGCGTGACGCGCTGACAACGGTTTTATTCTTTATTAAACGGCTGTTGACCATTTCATCTTGCCTTATTACTTGACGTATTTTAATCCCTACCCGCGCTGGTCCCGCAAGATGTATTTCTTCAACCAAGCATCCAACCACGAAAGGGCGTACTCTTTGACGGGTCTAAGACCCACCTGCGCTGGTCCCACAAAGTGTAAATAAATCTTTCATTAAAGACCAGGAAGCCCGGCAGGGCGTTCTTCTGAAGCGGCTCGGCCAGACGCGACAGTTCAGATGACGGTTCTGCTGCGTGTGTTCTCTCCCTGGCCAGGCGGGGACTCAACATGTGCCTCCACGTACTGGAGGGTACCGAGACAGCCTCAAAAAGGCTCCAAGGAAATTTTCCCTTTATTTCCGAGCCGTCTGCTCTCGGCTGTCAATTCTTCTTCTATCGCGGATAAGTTTCAGGATGTCCGGCCTTCTTTCCTGTTTTCCGGATCCTATTCTGGAGCAGTCTGATGACTGCATACTTGGAAACGATTGCTTGAGCGGCTGTTGTCAAGAGACTTTAAAGATGACTATATAATTGATGATTTTGGCACGTCTTCTCTTGATCATCTTTATGTCTTTAATTTACTGCACGCTTCTTGCTCCACCTGTAAGCTATACAACTGGGAACGGAGCACTTATATTTATATGAAATATTTCCAAAACTCCTTCAGGTGGAAAAAGTTTTGACCATCTCATTTTCGTATTTTTCATCATAGTCTCTATTGTTCTGCGATAAAGATCATCAATGCGAGAAGCACATATGAGCATAAATGATAGTAATTTGATTTTCATTAATAATACGCGCCAAGATTCAGGTAGTTGCCTGAATTGTCTGAAGTCAGTGACATCAGGGACTGTCTGAATTGTCTGAAGTTGCCTGAAGTATTGTCCAGCAGTGGTGTTAGCTTTTCGATATAACAGCATTATTGGGTAATTTCTAGAGGGTTCCACTAAAGGAAATATCGAGATCATAAAATCTGGATGTGGTCTCTTAATCAGTTGTGAGTTAGCAGTAAGTTAGCATTCAGTAATGAACTTAGCCGAAGGCGAAGACTTTGAAGCACGGTGTATTTTATATTTCGGTCATTTGAGAAGCAATAAAAAAGGGTACTTCCTCGTTTCCACTGTTAGGTTTGTGGAATGTGTTATATTGCACATTATAGGGCAGTGAGCGAGATATCCTGCTTGTGTGTGCTGCTCAGTATTTGTTTGTGAATTATTTTTGCTGTATAAAATTAAAAATTTTCAGGAAGCTATTGTATTTGATTAATTGTTTTGTTGAGAAATAATGTTTATGGATTTAGCACTGAACATTGTTGTATGAGTTTTTAGCAGTATTAAAGCTTCTGATTTTGTACTTATGGCTGTAACTGAAAATGGTAGACGACCGAGGTGTCAAGGACCCGGTTCCGGTCTCATCGCTCGGCTGTCGATCTAACGGTCTGGAGTTTTGGTAGGTTTTCTTCAGATATAACGTGAATACGCGTTAGAACCCCTTAGAAAGTCCTCTTACCAAGGCACCCACAATCCTTGGCAGATCGCCCAAGCGTAGCATTGCCACAATCACTCAAACATCAAACTTCGTACTTATGGCGCAGCCTTATTCTTCAATAACATTCTTGGCACTATTAAATTCACATCTTTTAGTTACGAAATAGTGAGCTTAGTAAAAGCAACAATACTAGAAATATTTACAAAATGACGCCAATATTTTCTCAATATTGAAGTAACCTGGAACTTCTTGAAACTTACACATTGTAAACAGTTTTAATTTTAGATGACTTAAACTTCTGTTTTGCTTATTTGAGAATTATATTTTTTCCTTTAACACTTGACAGGATGTGCCATTAAATATGATTTTGGGCCTATTTCTGTGTTTTATACTAAAAAATTAGATGCTATTTGCAGTTGTTAATGTATGATATATTTATAGATATTACTTGAATTGCAAGTATATTGTACTAAAAACAGAGACAGTTACACTTATATTAAAAAATTCCAAAAGCAAAAGCACAAAGTGGGAGTGCTCTTTACACAAAGTGGGCAAAAGCACAAATTAGGGAGTATTCTTAGCATTTATTCAATGTTAAACAGCAATGTAATTCAACAGAAATGGAGCAACGAACAATAAGTTGTTCACACACATGTTGCATCTACAAGAAAAAGGTAGAATAATTTTTAAAATTATATATTGATTTAGGAGAAAATAATAAAGTTTGAGAACAAAAAATAAATTAAAAGTTTTATAAGCATTAAAAGAGAATTGTACATGCAGTCTGCTTTTATTCATTATTTTGGTATAATTTCAGAAAATATCCATTGTGTTCAAATTAGGATACGTACTTTTTATTATTATACCAGTATTTAAATTTTTTTATAATTTTCGTTAAAAGAAGATTTTGTTTTTCAGGTATTCTGAGAAAAAATTCAAGGATACAGAAATGAGTAACGATTAGGGTCTTGCATCTTTTAAATCTGCTGCTGTTAGAATACCACTACTACTGCTGTTTGAGTTTACAAATCTTCTCTTAGGAATTGTTTGTCAAAGGAAGTCACAGTTCGCAAGCCATGATTTGGTATTTTAAAGTAGAATTTGGGCGTTGGAACATCCATTTTTCATATGTTCATCATCTAGAGATACCTAAAAATAAACCACTGATGAAGTACTTCAGATTAGCTGGAAAAAAACAGCGAAACATATTTTAGAGTAACTATAACGAATTACAAAATATTAATTATATTAGCATTAATATAGATAGTTAGGTTTAATTAATGGATTTATCTATTTGAAGAATGGAATTTTTAATTTATTAATTGTTGAATTTATTCTAATTAGCTTTCAATTACCCTGAATTGATATTACCCTGAATTGTTCTTTCTGAGAAAAAGCCTTTCTTTGTGTTATGAATTTCATCATGTCTAACATTTGACAAGTAGCATACTTTCTCCGTGGTAATAAAACTTTACTGTGTTGCGTTGTTTTTCCCATGTAGTCAATTCTTTCATTAATTTTTCCAGGTAATAATTTGAGGAAGTGCGAAATGTATTGCAAATACATTTCGCAAATACATTATGCTAATTTACCTTGCTAAATTTTGAACTTTGGGGCATAAATATTGTTAGCTATTATGCCTCGAGATTAAAATGTAGCTGGTTAGTTATCAAGAATTTGAAGTTTTGACGACATCTGTGTAAAATCAAAAGGTAGAAATCTAAGCATAAAAATTTCATTTTGCCTTCATCATTTTTTAATTCCATTCCTTTATAAAGAATCTGAACAAAAATTCATATTAATTGTTTTTCAAAAGACCAAGATTTTCGATAATCTAGCAACAGCAAGAAATCTCATTGCTTTTAACTCCATGTTAGCATTCCTTCTAAGATTGCACTCTCACCATCTAGCATTCCTTCTAAGATTGTAAAAAAATTTTGCATATCTTCATGTATTAGCTCTATCAGGAAACTTCATTAACAGAATTTACTAAGCAAATTGAAAACCTTCGGGAGTATTAAAGTATGTTTGACTAACCTCTTCGCTTTTTACAATATTACTTTTTATTTGCTTAATATTTACTTATAACAGTTTTAACATTTTGGAAAGAGGAAAAATTATCCCGATAATGTTTTTTGCTGATGGTTTATGATTGTATGAAATTTTAATTTTTATTATAAAAAGATAATCAGTTTCACACGCAACAACTGATGAATTCCAATATCTGTATTTTTTCTCTCTTAAACAACAACAGCAACAACAGCAAAATGCCATATGAAGCAATTAATTAAATAATTGCAATTTAAATTTTCACATATTAGCGTTAGAAAAAAATTACTTTTATCTTTTCTCAGAGACATTGTACTGTTAGGTTGAATTACGCCCTGGATTTCATTAACTAGAAACGCATTAACAGTGTTTCATATTCTCAATTTTCAATTTTGCGTTCAAAGATAGACGCTTTTTTTCAATTATAATTTAGGGATTTTCTAGGTGAGAGTGATTAATGATCCCCTAATCCGAGGCATAGGTAATATATGAAATTGATTATAATGGAACAGAATCGTTTTACTGGCTTAGGAAAATATCTTTAATTAATATCTTGTGTTTTGTGTTAAAGGAAGCTTGCATCGGCCTAAGGGGGGATGCCTCAGGCGGAGGATTTTTGAGGAGGGTTCTAACGCGTATTCGCGTTACAGCTGGAGAAAAACGCCCAAAACCCCCGACCGGCAGATCGACAGCCGCGTGGTAAGCCCGAACGCTGGACCTTGACATACAGCCATCTACCATGTTCAGTGTCTTGTCCACCCGGCCATGGTGGGGCCCATCTTTAATTATGCATTTCTATGATTTTTCAGCTTTAGACGAACGTTTTATGAAAGTTCAGTCGAGCCAAAGTTTTATTTAACTCATTGATTAAGTTTTAAAACTCGCTACATTCTTACAAGAGCGTAAGAACAATAGAAATACTTTTTCTGATTCTTCATAATTCTGCGATATTGGATTCTCGCTTCTAATTCTCAGATGACGTATGGGCAGTTTAATTGCAAAGTGCATCCTTTAGCGATATTTCTGTCAACCCGTTTTCTCGCACTACAGTTCTAAAGGAAACAGAACTCCAGAAAACAAATATCGCCTGAGATAAGGCTATGACAGCAAATGCTTTATAATGGGCCCCATTTGCTTAGAGAGGTGGCAATAGATTCTTTTACAATATCAGCCAGTTCCTTCTAAAGGAAACTCCCCGAGTTGGAGGGTGACTGGGAAGCGAAAACAATAGGAGTGATGATAAGTCGCGTTAATGTTACAGGATAACTTCCTTATTCACTTGTGGGAGGAATGGGTGAGCTAATGTTGATGGTTTAGGAATCCATCTGTGGAGAATAAAGAGATGTGTCTGCTGGAAGAAGATAGCTCTAATGGATTGGTAATTTAACTTGACACAAATCTGTTCATTTAGTTGCCCTGTAATATTAGTTGTTTACGTTTTCTAATTATTATTTTAGCACATATGGGTTTTTAAATTTAATTACTCTATGTAATTTTTAACGTTTAACTTTGGATTACAGTTTCAGGATACAGTTGTTTCCAACAGTTACGAAACTCATTAAAAAAAAATCGAGATAGATCATATAAAAGTAGTGCCTCGAAATTCTTGAAATTGGCATTTGTTAAAAATAAAATCTCATCGCATTATGCAAACAAGCGGCTCTACCATCCACTTATGTATATACGATACAGCTTGAAACCAATTGTTTGAGGGGCAATCACTATCCAGTTAACGGTGTTATGTTAAAAAATTTCGAGATAGCCAACGCGTAGAAATGGGCTCGATGTGACATCCGCTGGAAGACTGTGTGGACTTCTGCTGAAGAAGGCTGATAATTTTTCTGCCGAAACGTACGTACAGTTTGACAAGTACCTGTTATATGTATTATTTTACAAACTTTTAATTATTTCATATAGAGCTATAGAGCG
The DNA here is from genome assembly GCA_038373885.1 of Cheiracanthium punctorium. Taxonomy (NCBI): domain Eukaryota; kingdom Metazoa; phylum Arthropoda; class Arachnida; order Araneae; family Cheiracanthiidae; genus Cheiracanthium; species Cheiracanthium punctorium. The sequence goes on along the minus strand of JAWZYV010006947.1, from coordinate 655,293 downwards.
ATAAGAAGTGGGACAACAACAGTCTGACGTTGTAGATAAGAAAAATTTCAATTCCGCGATTAGCCAGTTGTAAAATCATTTTTTAGCTACTGCTGCAACGACTAACACCTACTCGAAGACTTACTGAAAATAGACCAGGAATTTTCAATTTTGTAGGTGACTGGTATTTGTGGCAGAGTGCACACTGGAACAGAATTGCATATTCATATCAACTTATATAGTTTAGACAGAATATAGTGGGATTAGGTTAATTTAACTTTAGGAAACTTAGGATAATTTGAATTATCAAAACTCAAAAAAAGTCCATGTATTTTATACACATATATAAAAAGACATTCTTTACAGCAGTGGCATATAATAGTGCATTTCGTCGTTATTTATTAATCTGTTTGTACTTTGTGTTCGTAAGCATTTCTAATAAAGTTTAGCGCTTGACATAATAGCAATTTATCGACTGCTCAAATGTTGTTTCAATAAATGTACAAAAAGAAGTTGTCATTTTCTGTTACTTTAAAAACCACCTTTAAATAGCTTTTCTTTTATTAGACTTTAGGGATGTGTTAATTGCGCCAATAGCAATTACATCTCCGTAAATCAACAATGCAATTAAAAGACTTACGTTATCGAAATCAATTGAAACATTTATAGTCCTTATTTTGGATGGGAGATCTGCTGTCTAGGTGAATATACCATTAACATTTATCGCTAGTTATTTATTTACGACGTCAGTTTAATGATATTCGCTATTTTACTTATTGTTTCATTCTTTAAAATAAGACTAAATGGGAGAATGTATACAAAAGAAAATGTATAAAATCAATCTATACGATGAAAAAGCTGATTAAAAAATATCTTTGTTATTTGTTCTAAACAAAAAATGATTGTTTACAAGTATCTATGTAGATTATCTTTGTGTGAGTGCGCTGTCTAGTAATTGCAGAAAAAATTACTTTTTTTGTCGGCATAGATTGGCAGCAAGAGATAATAAAGTACTGAGGAGAAAAAACTTTCCTTTTCCTGATGTTAGTAAAAAGTAAAGAAAAACCACATTATTGGATTTTCGCTTGGCGAGAGTTTAAGGAAAAGCAAAAACTAACAGTGTCATCATAGGAGAAATCAGTACTTTAGATATTTTTTCGTCTATTCTTTTGAGAAAAAAACTAAAGGTTAGTCTAATAGTAACAATGGAAGTTTATGAGATTCCCTTGATACCTTAGTTTTCGAAAGAAAATGTATTACTTTAGGTGATGTCCACACAAAAGTAATTGCGTATATAACGGCATATAGTTATACAAAAGTTATTTTCTACTGACGCTGAAAAAATATATGTGAGTTGAAAGACAATCACACTATATTGAATAAAGACATTCGCACAAAAAGATTAAAACACAGAAAATTGACGGATACAATAAATATTATGCATTTATTGCAGCTATCGTAATTCTATATGCTCTGATGAAATGGTAACAAACTCTGGCTATACTTTCAAGGTATATAATCTGAGCGCAAAATGTTTATTTAGTCTTAAATGGATTAGGATTCATAGCGTGTCGAAATACATAAACATTTTTCACAAATTTAGCCACAAATTCCCCAAATTTAGCAAGGTCTATCTATGAACAAACCACACCAGAATTTACTTTCTAAAACAATAATATATTTAGAAAAGAGAGGAACAAGGGAAAATATTTAAAAATTATCTTGTTGAAATATACCATTGTTCTATCATTATAATTATAAAGGTAACCAAAAGAATTTTTTCTGGAAAAACAATAATACCTTGATCATATTTTCAGCAAGCAATATACTCTGCTACAGCATATACTCTGCTACAAAATTAGTTGTTTTGAATTTAAACTTAAAAGAAAAAACCTTAATTTGGTTACATAGTAATTTAAAAGATTATCATATAAATTGACTTGTCAACAATGTGCAAGTATTGTGACACTGTCATTGACACAAAATCAGAAAGTGCTCAGGAATGTAGAATTTTTCGAATTTAAGAATTTAGTTTAAGGTTAACTTATTTATTCTTGCGTTTTTAAAAACATGTTCTCATGATTGATGATCAAAAACAGTATCTTATTGTGTAGAGATTGTGATTTTATCGTTTTATCATACTGTTTAGTTACTAGGAAGATATATTTAATTTGATAGTCTTATGTCTTTTTTTTTTTACTGAAGCTTGTCAAATACTAGGGTGTTATGTTAGAAACTAAACAATATTCATAGCAGTTTATTGAAAATTCAGACGATTGCATAAGAATTCGTTTCAATTTCAGCTTAATTTTCAAACTTGGAGAGTGATTTAAATATATGAAAATTGAAGGAGATTATACAAATTTATTAAAATAAAGGTAGTACAGTAATTTCATAACTTGATTCCAAAGTGAGAACTTAGAGAACTTCTTAATTCTGGAGTGAAGTTCAAGTCGTTTTCTTACACAAAGATAGCACGAAGTATGTTTCGGTTATGCAGAAATTCAACAGACGTAATGATAAGATTGTTGTTTCAAATGCTGTCATTTAATGAAAGAAATAAGATTGTTTTAGAGAATGATAAGTGTCTCAAGTAAAACTAATTTTTTTTTCAGGCAGTACACACGGGTTCTCTGATTGTAACTACATGTTTTATATGGTGCAGAACACTTTCTGGTTCAGAATTTGTACCTTTGCATATTTAGATTCCGTTTTACTCTAGCTCACAGTAGCACTTGCTTCAATCTTCTTTGTATGTTGGGCTATCAAATGTACGGAAAACATACTCCTCAGTTCGTCCTATGATTTAGATACACTACGCATTCTGAAGAGGTTTAGTGATGTTTCTGAAACGATAATACAGAAACGACCGTTAATGTTCCACTGTTTTCCCAGTTCGTCCCCAGGTGAAAAAAATGTATTTTTCTGATGTTTATAAAATAATTGTTTCAATATAATTTTTAAAAATCATATATGATCTATCTTTTTATAACATTTGATTTGAAATAGAATGTGCAAGTAAAAGTATACTTTCATTTATTGTTGTTTAAATTTAAAAGAATTAGCATGATGGACGTATTTTAAATAACCGCTTTAATAAACATTTTAAAAAGTAAATTTAAGTACTTAAAGCTAGATCAAACACAGCAATAATTTGAAATATAATGTCAATACTGATACGTTGATATTTTACTAATATTTATCCAAAACTGAAGGTACAGTAGAAATATATCAAATACAACGCCAATTTTTACATAATGTTCGAGATGAAATCTTAACATTTTTACCCTAAAATATAATTTTCTAAATAACATAAGTAATATACTTTAAAATACAGCATCAATATTGGTATCTATTGCTGGCTAGTGTTTCATCAGTAATTTTTATCTATTTGCATTTGGAAAAATTCAATACATCCCAATATCGAGTGTAGTATTGACTTTTTCAAATTTACTCATATATTTATTTTTAGAAATTATGTAGAGCATCTGGAAGGCGTGGCCACAAAGACCAATGCCAGTCACCAAAAGATGATCACAGACAGGGAATCTCTGCCTCACGTCTTTTCAATAATATGAGTGAACAAATTAACTATTTAAATATTTGCTAATGACTGCGTTGGAAAGTAATTTGTAATCCATGCTACATAATTATTTATCCTTCTTGTTTTGGACATTTTCCAACACGTTCAGAAATAATAATAATAATAATAATAATAAAATCGATTGTTTGAATATTCAACATCAGTGAAAGCCTTAATATCTTATTTCCGAATTGAATGACGGATAAATTAAATCCCTCCAGTAAAAGACTTTTTTAATATCTTGTTCTAGATAAATTTGCCCTAAATACAGTAAATACCAAAGAATCGATTTGTCAATGACTATAATCATTAATCTCAGTCAACGTCCATTATTCAATCTCTTTCACACAGAGCATACAGTTGCAGTTGATAGAACTACTCATCAGAAGAAAACAACTCGCTTGGTACCATTATCGGAATGCGCTTGTAAAATTAGAAGTAGATTTAAATGCGTGTATGTAACTTGGATTATTCCTTATCAAGAAAATGAAAATGTTGCCTTTTTATTAGAAAAATGTCAGTTTAATGTGTATTTTATGTATCAAACTTTTAAAATAGCGAATATATTGTGTAAGTTTCATTTAGTCTTAGATCATAGAATCGTAGTTGTTTTAAAGACTCTGCCTATTTTAAAAATAAATCGTGCATGTTAAACTAAACAGATTCAATTTTCGATAATAATTAAAAAAATAACTTTGAAAAGTATACATAAAAAAGCATAATTTACATAAATCCATATAATTAATAAAAGTTAAATGATAATCCTTTGCTATAAGTGACAGTGTTAAAAATATCTAAAGAATAAATATCCAAAGCAAAAATTGCATTAAAAAAATTCCATTATCTTTTGAGAAAGGAACTGCTGTCCTACTGTGACAGACCCTTCTATTTTAATATTTACAACAGAAAAGAAATATTAATGCAACGTAGAAATATCTTGACAGTAATCTAAACATAAGGTTATTTAACGTAATACGCGCAGTTACTTATTATTATTAATTATTATTACTATTATTATTATTACTATTTACTCAAGTTATGGGAACATAGATCAGCTATGAAAAGTTAATTTGTAAAATATGAGTTATACTTTAATTTTATAACAATTAAAAATATTCAATTTGGTTAAAAATTAACAATTGGAAAGAATAGGTCTTAAAACTTTTATAAAGGCATGATACATATGAGAAATTAAATAAGATATATTCTAAAAATAAATTTCAAAACTGAAAGGAATGCTGCCCTTGTTTTGCGGTTTTGTAATGGCTAGAGAACCGTTTTACCACACCACGGGTCCAGGTTCGATTCCAGGCATGAGTTCGGGTGTCATTTCGTCTGTGCCTTCATAGGAAGCAACGCTGGTCCACGTATCAGGTGTCTCCATAATACAGCGCATAGCCAGTGCCTATAAACGGATAGCAGCCACCATTAAAAAAACTGCAATTATAAAGCTTCGTTAAATTAAGTAGGAATGTTAATTTCATCACATTTTCTTACTTGATTTCAAAGTGCAAAATAAGAATTCAATTTCAGTTATGGCAATATCATTCTTAAATAAATTAACTTGAATTTACTAATACACATGTAATTTTTTATGCAATTTTTAATTTTTATAATTTTATGTTTTTCTTGTGGATGACTTTAAGGCCTGTCAGAAACAGTCTTCAAAAAATTAATTTACATTCCAAATTTCCAAAGTTGTGAGAAAAAATATCACATCTAGTCAATTAGTACAGCTTGAAGATATTTCCTAGAATTTAGGAGCGCAAATTGCTGGTAATCTTTCTGTAACAGAAGACAATTTTTAAGATCTGTATATTTTGGGAATAAACCAACGGTGTTATAAACTGAAGCAGGGTATCTCGTCCGATCTAGCAAAATAAATAATATCTGAACTGGTAAATAACATCTGAACTTTACTGAGTTGCAGTCAATTCTTGAAATACGATATGCGCAATTTTTTGAACACAAATACAGATCAAACTGTCTATACTTAAAATCGTAAACATATAGACCGAAACGAAAAACTCTACATTAAACATTTAGTCATTTCATCCATTTGAGGGAGGCTTTAAATCAGATTGACTTTTTCAACTGCGCTCAATTCTTTTCAAAATAAAGATTGAAAACTGTAGAAGCCATATCAAAATTGACGAAACACAAGGAAAGTAAAAAACATTCATCACTATATTAAAAAAAATTCGTGTTAACTTTGAATTCAAATTATTCTCAGAAAATAAAAAAATGGAAGTAAATTTTTGTGTGCCGAGAAAAATTATTTTCTCCAAAGTCATCCTTAATTATTTTGTGATGTAAATTCCAATCTTATCTTTTTGACCAGATATTTCTTCTACTCTGCATTAGGAAAAGTTGCCAGCATTTTATACCCACATAAACTTGGCTTTAAAAGGAAGCAATTGAGATCAAAGGAGAATTAAATTAAAGTAAAGTAATAAAACACGAAGACATGGAAAGATTTCTTTTAAGATTGATTATGTTTCAAGATAATGATTCTTTAGAGCGATCTTTTTAAAATGCATTGATTATTTTATGATGAAAGGACTGCTCTATATTATTGATAATTAAATTCTCTATTTAATGTTAAATATTTTAAAGGGATGTGATTGAAAGCTTGTAAATATCTCCCACACGTATTTTTTCAAGTATTAAAAATGAGCTTAAGACTCTATTGAGAATTCTAGGATAAATCCCATAATATTTGTAGATTTTAAAGCTTGATTGTATTTAAACTTTACAGTCATGAACAAGAAATATTGAAGAAGTTGAATGAATATATATTTTTTAAATATAATATTAATTTGTTACTAACAGCTTAAATTAATTACCATTCAATTTTAACACATTTTAAAACTTGTTTGTCGGTTCTTTTTAAATAAAATAAATCTTGGACCATATTTAAACGCTGGAAGCAAATTAATAAAGTGAAATATTAACCTAATATCTGCCTCATCTGTTTTATCTATGAGGTATTTCAACCGTATTTTCAGTATTGCATAATACAGTGAAACCAATATCTGCGACTACCTATAGTTGTATACCATGTATTATAACCATGGTCTCCAGGCAGGGTATATACTAGGATTTAGAGATCTGTGCTGGTAGAGAAAGCTATAACTTGCAAATGTCTGAGGGATTTCATTCAACCTTTATACACTAAAAGTTGCAATCAACGCAGCACAACATTTTATTCTAGAAATTTTAGACATTCGCAGACAAGAAAAAATATCTACGCTTCAAAGAAACTCTTTGCCTTGGCTTTACTAATTTCTTCGGATCGAACTATCTTTTCGAATATGGCTTCTCTTGCATCCACATTTCACCATTCACAAATCAAAGTTTAGATCAAAGATAACAAACAAAATATGAGGTTTCGCAGTAAAATTTACATTTTCTGTGTTTAATTTGCATTTTGCTGAATGTTTAACATAAAGAGTACATAATTATGCATATTTTCAGTACGTTACGACACAAAGTTTTATAATTTGCTCAATTTACACTTTTAATAATGAAATATCAAAAGCCCAATATTTAATTTCGTCTCACCAAATTTTAAACTAGTTTTAAACTGGCTCTTGTCAGGTTGAAAGTTGTTCAAAAACCTTCAACTTCCTTTAACCTGGAAAATATGTACAATAAAAATTTCATGCTTAGTTGATTAGGATATATTTATTGATTAATTTTTTATTGAAATCTATTAAGTGATTAGTTTCGTGACTGATAGAAGAATTAAGTTCTCAATCTATGCACAGTGTAAGAACATATCGATAGCTTAGAGTGAGAAGTCAGGCGTCGCGATCAGGCGAACTTGATGAAACGTTGATGGATTTTAGAAAAGATCTGGTGAAGTAAAATACAAAGGTGTTGGATGTCAACTCCCAAACATTTTCGAGAAAATTACAGTTAAAGGTTTGATATGTGCTTATATAGCAAATGATTTCGACAACGTGTTACCGTGGATGGTGGTCATACCATAGTCTGCGAAACATAAGGTTTCGTACTTCATTCCGACAGTTGCCTTTTTCATATATTTTTTATTAAAAATAAAACGATAAGCTTTTAATTTATCCTAGTTAGAAAATTAATATCACCTTACGTCATCTGATGCACGCCATCTGATAAAGTCACTAATATGATATTTAAAACTGGTTTATTTGCAAAATTTAATTAATAATTGATGCAAGTACCCAAGTCGCAGACAACCGTTAAATAAACGGCAAAATACCGCCTTTTTGCCCTGTCCTTTTGACGAGTTTTCGCCAAATTAGCGTTTCTCCGGAGCGCAATATAAACGTTAAAATGTCCGCCACTTTACGCGTAAAAAATACTTAATTATTGCCCTTAATATTATCTTACCTTAACGTAATTTCCACGTTTATTATACTTTATTTCTTAACGTATTTTTCTCTTTTTTAAGAAATGCAAAATTTAAATAAATTTAAATAATAATTCATGCGAGTAATATCTGAAACTTTAATTTTGTGTCCATTTAATACTAATATAGAATAGTTATTAATAAAAAATTAAACATAATTCAATTCTATTGAATCTTTTCTCGATCAGTCACTTTAATTGGTATTTGCGACTTATAAGATGTACTCAGACAGCCAGTTTTACAAAGACGCTTTTGTCTTCTAAGCACTTTTTGTCTTTTATTTTGCAAAACTTTTATAACTCGATGAATCTACTGTCTGAACCCATCCTTACTTCACTGTGGGTTCTGTAAAGCCCATCAATATTTCTTCAAAATCTGTGATCACAGTGTCGGAGTCTCTCCTTGATAGTAAAAAAATGTATGGCGTGTTAAAGCATATGATACCTTTTATGTTAACTTCTTGTGAGAGTATTAAAAAGATATCAGAAATAACCAGGAGCTCATAACTGGTAGTGGTTTTAAGATATATTTCTTTCAAATTATCTTAAATGTCATATTTTGATTAAATGTAGTATGTTAAAAAATTCTTAAAAAGTAATGATAATCTTGTGATCAAGTTGTTTCTTTTTTTTATAATATGCATAAAACTATTATTAGTATAATAGTTTTATGTATATTATGAAAAATACATAACATGATGTTTATGTTTAATTTTGCTCCTGTTATACGTATTATATACATAAAAGTATTAAAAAGATATCAGAAATAACCAGGAGCTCATTACTGGTAGTGGTTTTAAGATATCTTTCTTTCAAATTATCTTAAATGTCATATTTTGATTAAATGTAGTATGATAAGAAATTCTTAAAAAGTATTAATAATCTTGTGATCAAGTTGTTTCTTTTTCATAATATACATAAAACTAAAACTGTGCTATAAATTTAAATAATTACGCAATAAAAACTGAATAAAATAGAAAAACGCCAAGTTATACTTAAAATACTATACATCGTGTCCGAAAAAGGTGGTAACACAGTTCAATTCTTTATCTGTTAGAGATAAATAGGCAATGCAAATTGATAAAAATATGCAAAATAAGGTAGGAAAAAAGACGGAGTTAAGAAGAAATACCTCTCGTTAATTTTCAAAAAGTTACACTTTTTAAATTTGTGTACGACTCCTCGTAAAAAAAAAAAAAAAAAATCCCGATTAGTAAAATGTGTCGCATGTACTAATGAGGCGATGAGCAAAATTTTGAAAACTACATCTTAAAAAGAGTCAGAGATATATTTAAATTGGTTTTCGAAGGAAAAATATCACGTCCGATGATCGCGTTTTAGGGGCGCACAGAAAATGGAAGGGAGTACTTTTTTTTGCTCTCTAGCAATAAAGTCCTCCGACCAAGGCATCCATCCCCCATTCCCTGTAGGCAGATGTCCCTCGTGTAGGCTTGCCGTAAAACAAAACACAAAACTAGCAATCAACGTGTACACTGCAAAAAAAAATTCTGTTAAACTGACAGAAAAAAACTGTCAGCCAGGACGCCAGTTTATTTCCGTATATTTTACAGAAGTCTTCCATATTTTTTTCCTTATACGGAAGATTTATGTAAAAAAAAAATTGAAAATCTGTAAAATTTATAGAAAATTTCTGTTGAAAAAACGGAAATAAACTGGCGTCCTGGCTGACAGTTTTTTTCTGTAAATTTGACAGACTTTTTTTGCAGTGTACGCGTACATTCAAAATCATGTATAGTCCGCGATCCCCTTTCTTTAAAAATATCTTTCTTTAAACATATCTCTCAAGGCTGAAAATTTGTACATCACCTCATTAGTGTATGAGTAACATTTTACTAACTGAGAATTTTTCTGTACGGGGTCGTATACAAATTTAAAAAGTGTAACTTTTTTAAGATTAACGCGTAGGAATGGATGCGAAACATGACAGAGATTTACAATTTTTTTTTTGCGAGACGAGATAAACATTTTTAGCATTACGATAGGAATTTTGCGAGACGAGACAAAGATTTTAGGCTGTTTTGAGAGACGCGAGACGCTTATTTTCCGTCCCGCGTCCATCCCTACTAACGCGAGGAAATTTTTCTCAATGTAGTCTTTTTTCCTACCCTTTTTCGAGCATTTTTTCAATTCACTTTTGCCTCTTATCTTTAATAGAAAAGAATTAAAGCATGTTACCACCTTCCTGAGTGCAACTACTAAAGCACGTTCTTAAAGCAAGTTATCACCTTTATTATACAAATCAAATTTTATGATTTATTAAAAACACATATTTAAATTTATATGTATGTATACTACATCTACTTTCCAAATAAAATCTTTTTGAGAAAATTATTAGATGCACTCTTACATACTGCAAAGGAGCAATGAAGCTTCGCGTTTAAAAAATGATACAGAAGGAAACAGATTGGCAATTACACAATGAAAGGGAAGCATGTTTTTTAATAAACGAGTAGTATCTTTTTTTTTAGAGTTGTTAAATTTTCGAAATGCTCTGCCGTAATAGGGTTTAATATGAAATAAAAACCAGAGACACCCCCCCCCCATGAATATTTATAATTAAACTTAATCCCAGACGTTTCTTTGACACACCAATTCTAACCCATCTAACTCTTTGAATTATTTGCTTCAAAGCGGAAGAAACTTATAGCAATAAAAAGAAACAACTGTACGAGCCAGCGAAAAAAGAGGCTGAAAAAAATCAAATCAAATAAAAATATTTTTTTCCTCAATGATGGAGATTCAAGATAATGATCCGTATAAGCACATTTCATGCATAAGAAATAGATACACCACGCATTTTAGGAACACACGAAAAAGAACATTTCTTTTGCCTCTAATTTATCTGAAAAACTACTCTGTCTTAGTATGATCCTTGAAATGTATTCGGCTTATGATAGCAATACATTACAGTAAAATAGATTATTTCCCCTAAAATAAGAATTTTACGTAAATCTCTCGTACACTCAAATTTAAAATGCTTTCTTGTGATATATTTTCTTGAAAAGTGCACAACGCCGAAAAACATTGCTCCCGAACTGGCAATTAGTGCCGGTAAAGAGTTTTGGCCATCATTTTGTCTGCACACTTTGAATGATTATGCTCTTTAAAATGATCATTAAATATGCAGGCGATTTATGGTTGCACCAAAAGGTTGTAACCGAATTTTTAGAATGATCTGTTTCCCTAAGCCTTAATTTAGGCTGAAATTAATGTTCTGTGCTTGAATATAATTAAAATTTTTATTTTCAGGTATGTAGAGATTTTACTGGCACGTAACACTGAAAATTGCTTAGCTTTAGAAAATAGCGATTTTTAGTCAAATTGGCGAGATATCGCCAGACCAAAGCCAGTTTAAAAATTTATTTTTGGTGTAAAATTTTATAATGTATCGCTAAGATTAATTACACCTAGGGATGCACATTTGTTGCTATTTTATACATGCCCTTTAAACTGTTCTCTTTCTCAAATATAGGTATTGTTGGGTGATTTCTGCAAAGGTCGCTAAATTCTAAAAATATCCTAAAATTTATCTCTAACCATTTTGTAAAAGAAATATTTAGCATGAAATAGCGATAGTGACGTAAACCCATATGAGGAGCAACGTCATTTTGTAATACCTTGAAGAAGTCTGCTATGTTTTGGGCAATTAAGGCAGTAGGGAATACCATCCAGTTTGTGAAGTAGTGTGAATCTACTTGTTTTCTGACTAGTTCGAGGAGAGGTTTCTATGCTATTTGATTTCTAGTTTTTTGGAAGCTGCTGTGTTAGGATGATTATTCTACTTAGAAAAATGCTGTTCAAGTTTGTGTGTTGGATTTGTTCAAGAATTTTCTAGAAATAAATTACCTTATTGCGTTTTACCTTGTCTGAATCAAATTCACATGAAAAGTAAATTTTCCTCGATATGATTTAAAAATCAGGTTTGCATTCTGGAGATTCTGTCTTATTTTGTCATAAAAGAATCAGATAAAGTACTTGTACCAACACGCAATTTTTAATCTAAAAGAGCATGCTAATAGAAATAGTATTTTAAAGGTGACTTTTCACAAAAATAGTCTACTTTTCAGAAAATGTATCAAAACACTCTTTATATTTTAATAAAGAGTGTTTTGATGTGTATGTGCGAAATGTGCGATGATGATATGTGCGAAAAATCAAAGGCAAATCACATACTACATATGGCATGGCGTTTTCACAGATGTAAATGAAAAACCTAAACAACATTCAGGAACATAAAATGACAACTGTGGCAATCCTTTGGCTGACGGTTTTTAACGGTTCTGCCTGCTAAATCAAGCGCTAAAATTCAGATTCCTTACAATAGTGCTCCTTAAATAAATGGTCTTTTTCCCTGAAATAAGTTTATAGGTTGCTTTTTAACTGATTATAGTTTTATCAAATTTCTGAAGCTCCTAAAACAAAAACTTTCTGCGAGTGCATTTTGAATTGAATTTCATTTAGTTCTTTATTGTTATTTCATAGCATATTAGTTTTACGTTTAGAATCGAATGACAAAAGAAGGGGGTGAGCGATAATTTATGGGGAAGGCTGATTATCTTTTAAGATAGGCTTTCACAGGCATAGGAAGATTAATAATAAGTTTTGAAACCATTTCTGTAAAATGATAGAAGTTTACAGGCACTAACTGTTAAATCTGCTAGCATTTGCAACCAGATCGTCTTTAAAGGATTAAGATAATCAACAGTAAAAATTTATCGGCACAATCGTTGATATGTGCTGGGTAAAAGTTCTAATTATGTCATTATAGGTTCATATTTATATATGCCAGTATCAAGTCAGCCATAAATAAATATGCACAGGAGACTTTTTAAAACATCTTACAATCCACATATTATTAATTTCATAAAAACCTGTGCCATAATTGCAATAAAACCAGTACGTGATTCCAATGCCGTTAGATAACATTTACGTAAGCGTTTCATGGTTTATGTTATAACTGAGAAAAGAAATATTACAGAAGTCGTCCGATTTATCACATCACTTGGAGTAGCAAATAACAGAGCGCTGATAGAGAGCTGTATAGCTCGTATGGATGATTTTAAGGCAGTCGTTATAGCGTATTTTATTGCACTCTGGGTGCTGCAAAGCCATTTTCATAGGACGGATATCCCGGTAAATTTTGCTCGTATTACTAAATCAAATAAACCAGATTATCGCTGGTTTTACGAAAGGCGACGACAGATGAAACTGAAGGAATACTTATTTTCGGGTGGGTTTCATTATGGGAAAATTAACATTGAACCATTGACTTTGTATCAACATTTTTCATTTTATTACATTTTTGCTGTTCTGAATAACTTATACGAGATCTACGATGCTTGAAAATTTGCACCGAATTATTATTTTTTCTTTAAACTGTGATTATTACGGAAAATAGTTATTTCAACAGAAAGTTCTATGGCGTACTTCTAATTCTACTTTTTCTCAGCCTTTTCTATACAGTTGTAAAATAATGTTTAGTCAATAAAATTAAATAAATTTTTATAAAAAACAAGTCATATGTAATAAAACGAAACTTTATTTACCTTCCTGCCTTCGTGTTCTGTTGAATATTTGGTATTTGAAGAAGAGAGGACTTTTGTGACTTTCGAAAAGTTGATACACTTTTATTTTTCCCTTATGTGCTTTTACCAGGTGTAGAAGTATGAAACCGGATTTTTTTTTGTAAAAATTATACGTCTGTTGTTTGAAAATGATAAAAAATATTTCATTCAAAATAATCTCCGTTGCTATTTATACATTTCCCCACCTCTCCGGCAGTTTATGAATGCCATGCCAAAAGTACAGTTTTTCTTTTGAAGTGAACCAGTTACCTAACCATTTTCGTGCATTTTCATACGCATTGAAATGTGATTCAGCGAGAGCGCGGTCCCAGTGAAGCGAATAGATGATAATCGGATGGAGCCAAGTCTGGAGAATAAGCCGCATGCATTAGTATTTCCCAACTGAACGCCTCGATCGTTTCCCATACCCTTTTTGCTCTGTGTGAAGGGACATTATCATAGAGCAAAGGACTTTGTGTTGCCTTTTTTCATATTCCGGTCGTTTTTCAGGTAATGCTCCATTTAAATCGATCGTTTGCTATTGGTAGCGATCAGTGTTAACGGTTTCACCAGGTTTTAGCAGCTCATAATACGTTTCGGTGGTCTTCCACGCTCTTCGATTCTCACGTCAAAATCACCACATTTGAATCTTTTGAACCACTCGAAACACTGTGTTTTACCAAGAGCATGTTCATCGTAAGCTTCGACAAGCATTTGATATGTTTTTGCAGCAGCTTTCTTCAAATGATAACAGAAAACCAATGCTGTCAGGAAATCGTAGTTCGTAAGCACAAAACTCGACATATTTAAGGTTATACAAAAATATACCGGTGTATGGAACTTGAGTTGTTGTGTGTTGAGAATCTTCGTCAGCTGTTAGAGGGAGATAATGGCGCAGTAGAAGCGGTCTTGCGGTCACTAAACTGATGGCTAGTGCCATCTATATGGAGATTCCGATTTCATACTTCTACACCTGGTAATACAATGTTACATCATTAATTCTGAATAAAAACAGCAGTTTTTGTAACATAATTATGATTACTGCCATTCGAGTTTTAGTAATGTTATTCTATCACTTACAAGCATGTAGTGTTTCAAAATATTCTTTGTTTCAAATTAGTTAGAAAATATTATTAGAACATTTTGAGTTTGACCCATTTTAATTATTTTGAAGACCTGAAACCCTTTTTTCAGAAGTTTGTTTGTTTGACAAGAAAATGCATGTCACAAAAGAGAAAGTGTCATCTATAGCTATTTGAAACTTTCTTGGGGTTTCTCACCAGTATTGAGATCATCACCAGACGTTAGGGCACATATGAAGATTGTTATCCTTCGGAAACTGCTAGCGACCCCCAGGATGACTTTTGGCACCACGGATTTCCAGTGCATTGACATCGCATACACAGGAAGGGGGGCGTCAGTGATAGGTCAAGAATCGAACTTAAAACCATCTGATTACTAGTCCGACACCTTATTCGCTGGATCACTGCAGGCCAAGACACATAAATTAAACTTTCAGTGACTTTATTCAACCCCTTCCTCCGGAAAAGTGATTTATTTTAAATTTTTCTTTAAACCTTTAAAAAAACTATTGTAGGAGAAAATACGGGCCTGATCCTTTAAATTTTCATTTGAAATACTTATACTCCAAATGTATTGGGCTAACACTACTCCAAATTTGTTGTATGCATAATATATTCAGATAATCTTCAAATGGATATCATGATATATAACATATTTTATATTACATGCAGAGAAAGCTGAAGGGTATAACTTACGTTTCTCTCTGAAAACATTTAATCGTTTATTGTTCGCAAAGGGTAATTTCAGATTTTATTTCTGTCACATAACTTATTAAAATTTATGAAGAACCATAATAACATTTTTATGTATCTAGCAATATGCGCCTGTAGCTTAAAATATTGTATATTGTTTAAAAACAGCTTTATTATTCTTAACTAAAAATATTTACGACTTATTATTTTTATCGGGGATTTTATCAAAGTACCATATTTTAGGGAGAAATTTATATCGCAGTAGAATAAAGTATGAACGCAAGCATGAACTTGAATAATGAATATGAAAAAAGAATCTAATTCTTTTTAAAAAGATAATAACTAGCCAAAATCTTAATTAGATTTTCAAAAAATTGCAGTCAAACTGTATCATGAATATCTACTTCTAAGAACAAATTTATTTACATACTATAAAAAAATGTTAATTACATTTATTGGTTGGTAAATTCTTCACTCACAATTCTATATTAACCGTAAAAAAATAATATGACAAATAATAAGTTGAGAAAGTGCACGTCTGTTATACTGGTATATTCATTCCTAACTGGTGTATATCACATAAAATACAACAGTTTACACATGAAAATGAGTCCAGTCAATTCCACTTTATTTAAAAGAACAAAAAGAAATGCCAATTAATGCAATTGAAAGATCGTTATTTTTAAGTCTATAAATCAAACATCACACTAATATAATCAATCACAATACATCACAATATAATTCTGACAATCAATCACAAACATCACACTAATACAATCACAATATAATTCTGACATTATATTGTAAAAACTTAGAATAATGTTACTCGGATTTACTTGAGTAATTTACAGCTGATCTGGGAGGCATGTGTAGGAGGCAACCTCTTGTTAATCCATGGCACTAATTCATTAATCACATTATCCTCTTCATTTTGGAAAAAAAATGTTTTCTCTGTATTATTTGTTTTCATTTAAATGTTCTTTTTAAAATTTAAACTCGAGCTTTTATATTCCGACCAACGTAGCATTTAATTATTTTAAATCAACATTGTTCTATCGAGTTGCCATTACTCTAATATTGTAAATTTTGGATGAACTAATATGCTTTATTTTCGCTGTCAAACGCAAATTATTTCATAATTTGATTTTATTCCCATGTTAATCATAAAATTATACTCCTATGACTCATTACTCAAGTATAGATTACACTGCCTACTTCAAAAGAGAATAAATTTAATAAATAATGGGAAGAATTATGCTTTAATCTATAATTTTCTCTTTTTCAATAATTTATTGAAGGCGATTATGACGTTCAATCTTCTTTTTATAGATAAACTGCTGCATGCTCATAATTTAAATTCATTCCATCCATCAACTTTAGATTTAAGCGAATAAAAAATGATTCGCTTGCATTTAAAGTTTTTCAAAATCCAAGATCATTGCGCTTTTACGGATAATTCAATTCACAGTAATCTAGAAATAAAAGCCATTCTTTTCAGAAATTCATTTTCTCGTCTTTTTATAAGCTTACCCTGTTACTATGTAGTAGTAGTTCAAAAATTGTATTCGAATTTCAACACACGCCCTATCGTACGGTCGAGCTGGAATAGTCGAGTAGTAATACCTTGGCCTGGTATTACTACTATCCTTTTTTATACATTCATATTATTTTTAAAAATATTTTTTAATATTCCCCCCCCCCCCAAATCGTGTTTCCTCGCTCATATCAGATCATATCCGCCAAACTACTGATAATTTATTTTCGATCTTTGAATCATTGGAAAGTTTCTATATATGCAAAAGTCGATATCAATTTCAATTCTGTACTTTATTAGAACTTTATATATGGGGTCAAAAAAAATGGTAACTCCCCAAGCTTTTAAAAACTATATTGTTATTTTACATTTAAAGAAAGAAATGTTTAATGAATTTTCTATGTACCTCATTTGCTGATCGGTGAGATAGGTGGAATTTGCATGTTGCAATAATTGTTTGAGCTTGAAAATTTTATTTAAAAAAATACCTTTTAGTGCGTCTTTAAGTTTGATAAAAAAGTATTTTGCTTTTTTTTACGTTTGTTCAACGTTAATAACTATATCTCGCATATATGTTCTGAAATATTTATTAACACGAACATTGATTGGAATAAAGCAATAATTGCGAATAATTTAAATCCGATTGTGTTTAACAAAGTAATGTAGGCAAATTTCTGTAGGATTTTTACTAAATTTTTGGTTTTTTCCTAAAAGCCTGCCGATATACGTATGTCCTATGTCATTCAATCAATTATGAAATGTAAAAGTGAGATCTCAATCATATTTTGCGGTAAGGGAAAATATTTAAGAAATGTCACTAAGTGTTCCTTGTCTAAAATCAGCGAAAATAAGTTTTTCTAAAAGACTTTTTTCAAGTAGAAACTAAGCAAAGCCCATTCGGTGGCTGATTTTTTTAGAGGAAAGGAGGGCATTTCTGGCTGATTTAGGAACCAAATATCTGATTACCTGATTATTACTGTGATTTTAGCATATCTGATTTGAAAGTGTAGTCTCGCGTTCATACCTAAGTATTACACAGAAGTTTCGATGTATGTTAGATATCTACTGCCATGCCCCCACTTAATTGTATATTCAAAAAACTGATCAAAGCTAAGAACATATAGGAAGAAAATTTCTTCTTAGAAACTACGTATAAGATTTTGATATCTCACCAGAGCAGGGACGTACCCAGAAAAAAATTTCGGGGAGGGTCCAAAAATTTCGGAGGGGGTCCAAACGGTGAAAAAGTGTGAATTTTCCACAAAAAGACTTCATCACTATTATTTTGCTAACAAAAATTGAAATTTCGGGAGGGGTCCGGACCCCCTGGACCACCCCCCTGGGCACGTCCTTGCACCAGATTGACATTTTGATTACGCTGCTATATCTCTGTTCCTCATACCATAAATTTATCTTATTAATGATACAATATTTATTTCACAATTTTATAAAATTGTGAACTACCGTTTAGTGGTATACTGGCGTACAACATTTCTATTTCATATTTTTTACTTCGTCTTGCTGTAAAATGACCGATTACATTTTAATCAATGAACTAATTGTTAAACTTACACACACTTAATTTTTATGCCATTTATAAAAAGCTCTCACTTATTAAAGTGGTATTTTGACTAGTATGTTTGTATGTAGTAGGTCTTTTCCTTTATTATATACTGACATTGGAAAGAAATTCATTTAATTTTTTTTTCACTTCTACCTGTCCTAAAAAGTTCAAATCCACTAAAATAACCCTCTAATAGGGAAACATACTAGCATCATTACATTTTTATATATAAATAAATGTCATATTTTTAACAGTCCTAAATCGCACAAATTCAAGAGTGTAATCCACATTTATTGACAGTACAGCTATTTTTATTTTCAATTTTCTACTTCTACTTGGTTTAAAATCAGAAATCTACTAAAATCCTACATTAATGGAAATAGCAATTTACTGCATACACACACATATCGCTTCCATTTTCTCCTGCTTCTTAAAATTTCTTCCGGTTTCTTCCACTATCACAAGCTATTTATTTTTCTTAGGAAGAAAACGAACCTTGCCAAGAAGACTTAATATCACCCAATTCAATTAAACAAATGCAAAATATTTAATAATTTACACGAGACCCGAGAAACGCATCATAAACTAATAATTTTTTTTAATGCGGATGAAACGCTCATTATTTTTACAATTTTATCTCTATTAACACAAATGCGCTCCCTTATTCAACACAAGAGAGCAGGATCTCTAGAATCTCCTTCCATCTCAAAAATGAAAGGGTACAGGCAATTTTACAGAAAGACGATCGGCCAAAAGGGATTACAGTTTTCAAGAATATCAATCTTCATTTTCCCCCCAGTTTTTGCACATTAATCCAAAAAAGAATTGCCTGCTGTAAATCGCCAAATTAACTGAAGCTTAAGAGTAAGCTTTGGTAATTAAACTGAAACACATTCATTCTTCCCACCAAGAAAAATGCTGCTTTGTTCCTAGAAAATTTGTATGCTCTAATAAGTACGAATTTATACACGGATGCTTGTGCACAGTTTCAAGCGAATGCATACATATTGTGGAAAGTAGTTTATTTTAGTTTCTTAAAATATTTATTTTAATTATTTTAAAGAACTGAAAAAAGATTTGCTTGTGATTTTTTAAACAAGTTTTTGCTTTTCATTTGCATTTCAAGTTTTGCACTTTTATAAGTGTTTTAAAACATCAGTGTACCGGAAAAATGAATGAACATAAAAATCATTCATTGTATGATAGTGCAAATTACGGCTGAAGCTGAGAAAATTCTGATATTTTTGCAAATTGTAACACCAATGTGAAGAAAAGTTCTTAATGACTAGATTACATGAAAAATCACCTTTATATAGTAATACATAGCATCGAAAATTCTTAATATTTCTGTTATTTTAAAAGATTTGTATTATTACAAGATGAAACATTATTATAATGAAAATACTGAACAACGAATAACTGCTGATAAAATTTTTGGATAAAACTGATTGATCGATAAATCTACTCATAAAAATTGATAAAAGTGTGATAACAAAAAACAACAACATTAAAAATACACTAGTGTGTTACTATGCCGTTTTTGTAGTAATGTTGGTATACATTTATAAATTTTTATAGATTCAAATTAAAAGTCAATTTAGATGATATAGGATCAAATTGAGAAATTTTCTCAGCTCAAACGTTCCTGAGAATCAGTTGATAAATATCTAACTATTTGTTGTTCCGAATTAAATAACTCAAATTAAAATTCAAAAGATTTTTGCTGTTATACATCATCTTACTGTTCGCTGTTTAAAAAAAAAAAAAGAAAAGAAAAAGAAAACTATACTGTGAAATACTATCCCTTGTACATGGTTGTTCATTGAGGCATTGCATTTCCTTTGGCTAAATGCTAGTACATAGCTCTGGCATTTTAAAAAATTACTTTAATATTGATCCATGTTGATGAATTACTTAGGCTTCAATATGCACGGTGGGAAGAGAGCGAAATGAGAAAAAGAAAACCATTTCAACCTTTCATTTCATAATAAAATAGAAATATAATTAATGTTGTATGTAATACACATACATAAAAATAGTGCAGTACGTACGTTTCAGGTGGTACAAAGGGTCCACCCTTCTTCAGCTGCAAAAATACTTAGGCAAGAGAGTGAGAACTGCCGAACTTACTGTACTATTTTTTATGTATGTGTTTTATACGATATTTATATTGTTTTTGATACCAGCTGAGTAATCGTTCTTCGCAAAGGAATGGAGATCGTTAAAACTCCTGATACGAATGAATATATAGCTATATATATATCTGTTTATCTTAGCAAATTTATGTCTCGTAAATAATTTGTATCTTCGAATTATTTCATGTTTGTGAAATTATCTTGATCGTGATGTAATAATTTTCGTCAAAATTTGTAATCATTTAACTTACTAATGCCCTCGTAAAAGCATAACGTAAAAACAACATCAAAGAGTAATTAATTTCATTTCCACTTTTAACATTCCATTTATTTACCACAGCAACAATGTCCATTATTGTTACTTAAGTTATTAATCCTTTAATGCACGCATTTTTCTAGAAATATCAATGTTTAGTACCCCCACTCAAGAAACTATTCATGTATACGAGAAATTTACGACTTTGATTTTGTTGGTAACGGATTGATTTCTCAGGAAATAATTCAGCTCAAAATAATTGTTAGACATTTTTAAATGCTACAAATGAAAACTGAAGCAATTCCCAGGGCATAGTTCCACTTGTATAAATGCTTCATGTAAAGGAAATAATTTTATTCGTGGGGAAAAAAATAAACGGAAATAGTCTCGAAAACCTATTTTAAACGAATTGGAATCGGAACTTTACCTACAAAGCCTGAGAACTTGCCATTAAAATGACGTAAATCTCATTTACAGTCGGGCAATAAAGTATCTCAAAATAGAAACAAATCGCTAAAACTTAGGGAACAGATGGATTTTTGATTTTTAAAGTACAGCAAAATTTGCACTGTATGTTTTTACCCATTTAGGGTAATTTTCAAACCGTTCGGCCAAACGGTGTAGATTTGCATGCTAGTGGTTAGGGCTAGTGGTTTGCCTCTCAACCGGAAGATTGGGGGGGTTCGATTTCGACGTACCACTAAAGACCACCATGTACATGCGGTGTACTTGCACGTTCATTCCATTCTTCCGAAAGTCGCTTGCAGTTTCCGAGGGGTGTCAATATTCAGAAGTCCCCCACCTTCTGATGAGTATCCAAATTGTGGTGGGGAACTTCGGGAGGGACGTGTGTATCTCTAAACGACAGATACAGTGACGTGAGCTGTCCTCTCTAAACAAATCCTCCAACAAACAGATATTCGTTTTTATTAATAAGATTAACACCAGATATTTTGAGTGTTTTTAATTCTTTCATTTCGTATTTTATTCTCCCAGTATGATTTAAATTACCTGACAAATCTATTTGAAAATTTTATCTTGTTTTACTATAGCCAGAATAAATCCAAACTTATGATCGAAATCAAAGCAAGAAAAAAAAATCCGCAAGTGAAAGGAAAGTTTAAGTTGGTATGAATCGAGTAAAATACATTTTTTTTAATTCAATGATAAATTATTAGGGGATGGGGGTCTCAGACCCTACTCAAAAATTTGTTGTAGGAATCTTGAGCCCCACGTCATATTATAACTGTGAGTCTATATATTATTAGATTTTAATACAAGACATTTTTCTGCTCTCATTTATTTAGAGAGTATTAAAAGGTTTTCTGCCTTTTTGCTTTCATTACATATACTCTCTTTTCACGAATGAAAAGGAAAATAAACTTAATATGTGGCCTTCTGTTCCTGACTGAATCTGTAATAAGGTAAAGTAATCCCATGGCATTTGGTGAATTGTTTTTTCCTGAAGACGCAGGTGCTTAAGTCTAACTCAATGGGCTAACACACGGTGAATAAGCAAGGCGTTTCATACTGACTTTTGAATTGAATTTTTCTTTTCTCAGCATATACTATAAAGTATTTCGACTAAAATTTTTATTCTAGTCTGGTATATGAAGATACTAAGTTTCAATGAAATATGTATATAAAAAAAGTAATACAAAGATATGATGGTACGTAGGGTTTGTTGATAGAGATTGTACTTTCAATGCAAGCGTCGAAATTTAGGCAGTGGAAAATTTCGCTAGAATTTTTTTTAAAAACTTCTCTGTAGAATCTTCTGTATTAGAATTGCTTAAAAGGTTCTATTATAGATCTAAGTTGTTTTTTCCGCTTTTGGTGTATTTTGAAATCAAAATAAAACATTCATTTAGAACTCTGCTTTTTAAAGTTTAACTAGTGTTTACTTAATTGAGAATATGTGTATGAAACAGTGCATGTCAGGCTATAACAAGAAGAAAAAATGCACACTAGAATTTTTTTTTTTCCAGTCCAACGTCTAAAACTTAACTGAAATCAAGTATACGGGTCTTAGCAAAATATTCGTTACAAACTTCTAGAAAGAGTGCAGTACTCAAACATAATTTGGAGTAGCATAGTCATGTGTGGACAAAACTCGATATATACAAATATATACAATACTCAAAAGAATAAACTTGACTACTTTGAAAATTGCCAATTTTTCGATTATTTTCAGCGTTGAAAGAAAATGTCTCTGACAGCATTAAACCAAGTGACTTAATTTATTTTACAGATATCCAAATAAATAAAAAAAATCCACTTTTCTTTACATTTGGGTTAGTTGAGAGGCAATTCTCATTCCAGTATGAAGAATTGATTCTTCAATTAGTACTTTTAAAATATATTTTGTTAATGAAAAATGATTCATAATGCCACACAAATATTAAAGAAACTGGATATTGACAACAAAAATATGTAAAATTAATAAATTTTGACAGCAAAAATATGTAAATTAATAGATTATTTCTTTTATTTTAGGAAATTCCAAATTTATAAGTAACATCCATCAGTATGAACATCGAAGTTGAAATTCCCCAGAAAAATATTGAACATACCTTACTTGCTTATTCAGTTCTAGTTCTTAAGTACCCGAATCATTCAAGGGAACAGAAAACTGCGATCTCAATCCTTTAAGTTAATAAATCGTTTCAGAGTAATCGCATCTACGTCCGTGAAATCACTGAAATAGTATCGTTGTCTCAGTTTGAGATGCTAAGATTTAGTTGAGTGTATTCGCCGAACAAGATTTGGGTCGGACCAAGACAAGGAATTAAGGGTTTTGAATTAAGGGGGCGGAAGCACAGTGCTGTAAGATTAAGGCTCAGTCGCCGTCCTATCCACTAAAGGCCTCAAAAGATAAGTTTGACTGCTTAGCCACCAAAGAGAAAATTTTATTTTCAGAATAAAAGATATAGTTTATTTTGAATGGAAGCTTTTTTCCCCGTAGGTAAATGACCTTACGCATGTTACACATTTTAGAACATTCTCGTCGATAGAGAGATGTAATTCTGAGCATTTTCTTTCTCGTGCATTCGTCTGGAGTTTGGAGACATTCCATAAATCTGATACAATATAATTCCATAAAGCTGAAGTATCTTAAACAAATGTACTATTCTTGAAGATCTGTTTCTAATTAAACCTGACGCGAATATCCATAATTTTGTAGAAAACTATTTGAATGCACTTTCTTATAAGGCATGATTTTAGCTAAGTTTTATATCATTTTATACGAACATGACTAAACTTATTAAAATACTGATCGTTTGGAAAAAGGATATCAAATTTAACATTTTTAGGATTTAATTTTATAGATATATCTAAATCACCGAAAATTTGGGTAAAGGAAGACTATCTGTATATATATAATACATATTTTATTAATCTCTCTTTCATATTCTCTTTTTTATCTGTCCTACTTCAAACAGATTGAAAATCCTTCGCGCTGTTCCCCCACCACTAACGCTTAGTGAATCGTTAGAAATTACACTATTTGCTAAAAATAATTTCTTTTTTAATAAAATAAATTTGTAAATACTTACATTCAAATTTAAAGTTGAAGGAAATATTTTATTGTAAAACGTATTTTAAATATTCGTACAAATTTTGGTCTCATTTTATATCATGATACAATATTAATAAGTAAATAAATTAGTGCTTTCATCTATAAATGAGGTGACCTCTAAATAGTTTTTAACTGTTTGACAGAAGAGCAACACCGATAGCACGACTGTCTCTTGTGACCGAAATGCAAACTCGCCATACAGTCACAGTAAAATTAGAAACAGTCGCTGCGAAGGGAGCTGTGGGGTCACGATATAGCCTCTATAACCATCTGTGGTAACTTCATAATGTGACCCCTAGTGCAGTCGCAATGTGATCCTCATCCAACCCAGATTTCGAAAAGATAGCTTTTGGACACTCACAGTAGATAGTAGCACCGAATCTCTTCCACCGAATATTAGAACTCGCTTTGAGCGCGAACACTCCCATCTACTGGTTCCTAGTCAAACACGTTAGGTCCTATACAGCGGTCCTCTCGCTACAAATTAGGATTCGACCGATAGTATCGGCTCCGATGCTTTTTTTTTTTTTGGAGGTATCGGTATCGGTACTTTCACATTTTAAAAGTATTGGCAAAGTATCTGTTCCTAATACATCCGTCCGTTTTTACCGATACTTTTCAACCGATACTTAGCTCTTGTAGAAGAAAATCCACGTGGGCGGAACATCACACTAAAATCTTTATAACGGTGATGAGTGGCGTTGCTTCCTTTGCGTCTGATGGTTTCGAACTTATTCGTCGTTCATCTTTTGCAAACAATCTTTGTGTTCTATTTTCAACAAACAGGCCCCACTAAGTCTCGAACTCGTATGATAAGCAGTCAGAATAATCTGGGTGAAAGAAACTGTTAACTCTTATTCATATACGTAGATATCGTTTTTATGCTTTAAGACATGCTTTAAATTTTTATTAAAAATTGACGCAAGAACATTTTATTCGTCTTGAGAATGAAAATGATATGTCGTTGACGACGACCGATATATTGTTGAGCTGACGATAAGCAACAGATGACAGTGAGCAACATTCAACGGACTACTTGACGATTGATATGTGACCTTACCGTTGCCAGGAGGCTGCATATAGGTGGTTCCATCAGAGATATCATCGGAGATAGTTTTCTGTGGTGCAAGCAAAACAAAAACTTGACAGATGAGCAATGGGCTTGAATGCACCTTATAGATGAGAGCCGCTTTGGTCTAACTATCGATTCTGGATGTATATATTTCTGGAGAGAGCGGGGGCAACGTGTAATCATACTTTTAACATCATCAAAAGGGACAGATATGGAGGTCGCGGAGTTCTCGTTGGAGGAGGCATACTGATTCGTAGCTGTATTGACCTAGATGTCTTCCAATAAGGTTCAGTCACTAGTGCACTGTATTGTACAGAGATTCTGTGCGTCTTTCCACAGGTGTTATTTGTCCTTAGTATCTTTATGGAGAGCAATGGTACATCTCCTACTACGGAGCCTGTGGCAGAGCCCTTGAAGAGTGAGGATATTCAACGCTTGGATTGACCTTAAAGGCCCCGCATTTATATCCAATAGAATACTTGTGATACACTCTTGGGAGTCGTTTGGCTGCTTGTAACCAGCCTTCAAGAATTATTATACAGCGGCGATTGGTGTTACGAGAGGAAAGGAACGCAATACCTGAAGAACTCCTTGTGACAACCTCTTAGTTAGCATGGAGAGACTTTGCATATCCAGCGTTGTTGTCAAGAGTGATCATATTTCTAAATAAAGACTAAATTTTTCTTGTCAGTCACCTGTACATGAATATTTCTGTCTTCTGTCTAGTTGTACTTGAAGCTAACTTTTCAATAAAATTCTTTGTATAGTTTTTTTTTTTTCACTTTTCAAAATTTTCCTACATGCTGAGGATGCTATGGTACGTTTTTTATAGCTTTTATATACTGATGTGCTATGCTTCACCAAACACTCCACCTCGTCCTTAATTTTTGCACTTGTATATGAAATCATAATTTGGATTTAACTAGACGGAATTGCTTGTTCTTGAATTATTTACGATGCAACAAAACTACCTTCATTTTTTTGTGATTTCCAATGCAAAATTATACATAAAAATTTACTGATGGAGAATTGTTTTGTTTGGCTATTTTTAAAGTTGAAAGAATACAACTCCTGTGAATAATATTTAAGACGTTCGACATTTAAAAAAATAATTTCATGTTACGTCACAGAAAGCAAAAAAGCAAAGTTTTAAAGATAGATTTTATTCACTTATTCATGCTTTCAATAACATTACTTTTAACTTGTCATATTTGTAGATTAATTCACAATTCATCGTTTTATCTGCTAGGCGTTCTGTAGTAACTTATAGCTACTTTAATCTCTAAACTTCAAGCATTTATTGAGACTATACTTTAGAATGCATTTTAAATATCGATATTCTAAAAAAATTGGAAAAATTGCACAATTTTAAACAAAATAATATATTATATTTCTTTAAAATACGTATATTGAAAATTTTATGTTATGCATTTAGTACTTTGTTACATACAAATAAATAACGAAGCATTTCTAAATAAAAATAAATTCCTTTGTTTCATTTTTAATGTTCCTTTCTTCTCTAATGTATCACATTAATTCACATAATCAGCTTAGTTTATATGAAGTGATGTTACCATAATATTTATTAACAGATTCGAATGAGAAAATATAGATAACAAGTGCAAGTATTATACAATTAATATAACACTCCTTTCAATAGCGTTGATAAAATTCATTATCTACTTCAATACTCTGACAAACGTTCCTAATGAATTAATTAATAAAGGCACGAAAGCACAAAAAGCATTTTATGACAGTGTCCAGCAATGTTCGAATATCCCCATTATGTACAAGTTACAACTATAATTTTCATTTATACAATGCTGACACAGAATCCTTTATTAAACTCGATAAATGTTGTGAGAGGGTTGCTTTACTAAGATAAATTGCGATGTTTGGTTAGACGTTCGTCTTCTCGAGATGCGATGATGCTCCCTCGAGAGAATATGCTTGCGAAAGAGAGATCACCAGTTACTTTAAACAGTTTTGGTTACATAGTATTGGAGTCTTAAGAGCTATTCATTTTGAGTGAGACAATGTGTAGAGTTCAATTTACGAGAGTATCGGGATTGCTAACTGTATGTTGGTTTGGAGAAAGTTTTACTACAAGCTAAAGTACTTTTACGTAATAAAGTCTTGTACATATTTGTAGAGATAAAAAAATAGCTCCTGTAGAGATAGAATTTTGTATTACAGCATTGTACTTATCTGTAATCAGATAAAAAAATACATTTAAGAAAACACATACAAGCATAACATTTATGCTTGTAGTCAAGCATTTATGCTTGTAGTCAAAAGAGGAGAGAACAGATTCTCACTCTTGGCAATATTTCACTTGTCTAAGAGAACCTTCAAATACTCAATAATAATTTCAAAATGAGAAAGATTTTGAAAATCGTAAGCAGTCGTTTATCATTTTTTCTTCAAATCATGTATACGGACCAAGGAAGTTTTGGAGTCACGGTTCATTTGGACCACTGACTAAATATTCTAATTTCTACCTCTGATATTTTCGGGACAAAATATTACAAACTGTATTTTCCCTGTAAATAATATTTATTTCTTTTAACTCTCGCGAGTGAAATTAATGAAAGGCGAAGAGTTCGGAACCTACAAATAGCGTTTTTCAATTTTCAGAATTTCCCTTAAAATCGTGCAAAATATAATTCGCAATATCTCCGGAGATTATAGAAGAAAATTGGTGAAAATTTATATATAGGGTAATTGAAAGGTTTTCTTTCGTTTAATTGTGGTTAGTAGAGTCACGCAGTAATGAGACTTAAGCGACAAAACAAACATTTAATTAACACAACTTACATTTACATAAAAAGTCATCAATATTACATGTTACTTAACTCTCGCCGTTTTCTAGTCTTATATGCATCGCTATAAAAGCAGTTCTACTACACATTCAGCTGAGATAATCACGAGGAGAAAACTTCACGTAATGTCCAAGGATAATAATAAGCAGTGTTTATTCCTACATTAATAAAGTCAAAATAGTGTGTTGCCATTGAGAAAAACGAAGTTGATACAGAATTAAATATGAAAGCGGCCCCTTATGCAAATTAAATTAAGTGTAAATTAAAGTATACGTTATTTGCAAAAGAATGGTGCATATAACTTTGCTGCACGACGAACGAAGGTCAAATAAAGAGCAAGTGGGCGTTTTTTTCCCCCCGCAATTTTACATTTTGTTTAGGGGAAATAAGCTTTTTCCTCTTTTTCCCTTTAACTGGGCCCTCCCCCCGAAAATTACCGTTCCCAACACTGTTGCACACCTATTTCAAGTCATACTTAAGAATTTACATACATTCAACAAATGCAAAATGAGACTTGAGACTATTTTCCAGGTTTTCCAGATTTTAGCTGAAATTCGCAATTTTCCCTGACTTTTCTGTTGAAGCAAAATTTCGTGACTATTCCAGGTTTTTCAGGTTTTCCTTGACCAGTGGCAAATCTGTATATGCAAAAGAAACCTCCAAGCATCTCGAACTAATCACATTATCTATATCCATACACACATTTCCATGAAAATATGCGATAGGAATTTTGAAGCACAGTTTGACTGTTAGCATTAAGATCGCCAAATTTACTATCAACCTTTTTTTTAGGCCTACATTGTACACAAGCTCACAGAACGTTCAAGGTGCAGACATGTGCTAAACATCTAGCCCCTCCCCCTACTTGTATGTGCACCGATTTCTTTTTTTAAATAATTCATGTTCTTTTTAAAAAAAACTATGTGATGGTCAATATTTATTTTCTATATTTTTATTTTTTTAAATAAACTTTTGGTATACATACAGTAAGAAACTAAAGAACATTAGATTGAGAAAAGCATTTTTTTTTTAATTTTAAAATAGTATTAGAATTTTAATCTATATGATACATTTTCTATTAATCTTTCATAAAAACACATTTAGTTTTACTTTCTACACTCTTTTAATGTCCTTTCTTCAAAATATTTCGTTGTTTTTACATGATCGTTAATTTTTTAACTTGTTCATTGAATCATTGTTTTATGCTCTCCTATACAATATAAATCCTGAGGTTAATTTTGTTTTCTTTTCTAATTTCAGACTTTCCTCTTTTTTATGTATAAGACGTAATCAAATCACTTATTACACTTTTTGGTTGCAGGTAAAAAGGACTGTTAAGCAATAGTCTTTGAATGCCCTGCTGCAGAGCCAGTGATTGCTGTAATATGTTTTATTCGGGGCAGCAAATAAGCGTAGAAATATAATACTTTCGGCTGCATTTTTTGAGGCGAAGG
Source organism: Cheiracanthium punctorium (assembly GCA_038373885.1). Classification (NCBI taxonomy): domain Eukaryota; kingdom Metazoa; phylum Arthropoda; class Arachnida; order Araneae; family Cheiracanthiidae; genus Cheiracanthium; species Cheiracanthium punctorium. The sequence goes on along the minus strand of JAWZYV010006947.1, from coordinate 625,562 downwards.
GTAGGGTACAAAGTCAAACAAATTATAAGAGAGAGCTAAAGCACTAATTATTTATAAACTAAAACCATAAATTATTAAACTATTAATTTAGATTATGATTCAATGCTGTGAAGAGAGAAAGGGCACTACAGAAAAAATTGCTGAAAAACACTTTCATTCTAGGAGCAGCCCTGCAACTATGAACACAGTTCCTGACTTTTTTAAAAAAAGTTTATGTATATATTTTTTCTTTCTGGGAACTGAATTTTGTTGCCCCTTAGATTTGTGCTGCCTGAGGTCCGCGATTCACGCGTCTGTGCGGAAATCTGCCACTGTATATGTTCGCTGAAAAAATCAATTTACTTTCTAATTGTTTTTTTTTTTAAATAAAATGCAAATATTTTTATTTTTACCACTTCTTTTTCTTAACACTCATTACCGTTTTATTGCCTTTAAAAGTCAGTGAAAATACATTTCGTAAAGCATTTCGGCAAATGACTTTGTCATTGATTATAATTGTACTTTATTTCTAGAAGAAGCTTAATGCATAATGAATGTCCCTTTTATTTAATGTTTTTAATGATTTGTTAAGCTCCTTAGTAGATGATTAAGTAAATAATTACGGCTTTAGAAAACACGCTCCACACGTTTATTGGAGCTCGAATAAATGTTTCGATCAACTGTTTTACACCTTAGTGTTTCTTCGGAGTGTAGTTTATTAATCTATAAATAACTAACTCCTCCTATGTAATTTCACAGTAATAATATACACACGAAAAGACTAGGAAATGCCAGAAACCAGGAATGTGCGAAAACAACATTGTGCGGTCTGAGATGAAATTCCTAGTCACACATTTTTGTAGAAAAAATGTATTACACTAATGTTTTTCCTTTGCATTTGATATATTTTTAAAGATTCAGTAGCATAGTTTAAATTCAGGGTTAAAATAGAATTTTCTAAGCACAAGTCATATTATATCTTGAATATTCGGAACGGGTGATAGTTTACTGTTACAGTAATACCAAAAATGAGACTGAATTTTGTATTTTTATACATTTAGATAGATAGATGCTGGCCGAAATTGAATTGAAGAAAGGAATTTTAACCCCAAAGGTTTTATTTAAAAATCTGCCAGCCCAAAGTCTTGGTAAAGAATAGTTGTCAATTTTGAAATAAATTTTACCTTCCTTCTCCTGCCTTGCTGTGAAACTTTTCTACAGTAGAAACACATAATATTTTTACTTCGGTGGAATTTACCTCTTTTGGGAAAATTCTGTAAATCCTCTGCGAAGAAAGATATCTTTGACGATATTCTAAAAGTACTCTACGGCGGAATTTAAATTCAGTTTATTTATTCAAATTGTAGTGCATTTTAATGCTCAAAAATTTTATTACATGAAAACTGAATATCGGCCATCAACTAAATAGAAAAATTAATTAGAACATATTTGGGAAATGTCTTTGTTAATGAATACCATGGAATTGCTAGATTTTAGTATTTTCATTGCATTAAAATGAATGTAATTGTCCCCGAAGAACACGGGTATTCTTCATTTTCGTTTTAGTTAGTCTAAGCACGAGTAAACTTTTCGGTATACTGTGAGCTAAAACTACTGTCTCATTTTATTTCATTTTAAAGGATATTTAATTTTGTATTTCAAAGAGTTTACATTTTACAGCAATAATTGTTGTTATTTAAACATAAATTTGCAATTAAAATTCTTAATTTCTATAAGTTTCATATAAGGTAAATCGAGTGAAGAGGCCAGATTTAAGGATTTTCTGTTTAGTAGAGACATATTTGAACTAATAAGATAATGAAAAAAAATACATCGTACTATTCAATCCTTAATTAGTCATATATGCTTATTGCTTTCTTTCCCAGTATTTATATGAAAGAAGAATTTAATGTTAAATTAACTCATGTGAATTCTGGCATCTTTCCCCATAGGTACGGAGAAGATGCCACCAGTTATGGTGTAAGAAAAAAACACACAAAATAATTAAAATTAACAATAACTATCAAAGAATTTTTAATTTTTTTCAAAATTATTTAATTAAAACTCTTAAGAATACAGGTTTGAATGTTAGCCAGCACAATATTTTATTCAGTGCAAATGATCACCCTTTCAACCTTCGTGTAACCATTTTTTTTTTTTTTTTTTTTTTTTTGCATTTGATACAATGAATCCATTCGCAATTTAGACATTTTTATCGTAAAAGTTTCCTTTACATACATCAAAAATTTAATTCTGATAAATAATTAAATTATTATATTCAATTATATTTCTCCAGACGAAGAATCTTGATACGTTTTCCTTTTGTCGTTTCGAGGCATTGTCTGTATTATAATAAAATGTGAATTATATATGTTTAAAGTTATTAGTATATATTTTAAAAAGGATAAGATCTACAGGATAAGATCCTAAAAAGGAAAAGATATGTCAAACTACAAAATACACATATGTTATAAAAATAAAAATCATTATTTAAAAATATTAAGTATTTTCCCATGATCCATTGCAAGCATCTTTGATTGGATGAATTTGGAGAGTGTGAGTTTTGCTGCAAAAGAGCTGTTGGATAATGGGAGTTCTGCATCAAAACGAGATTTTCAGAATTTCATTTTCAGCCTTGATATGTTCATTATAGTCCATATCACTATTACAGAGTGATTCGCTTTAAAAAGACGAAAAAAGTGAATAACTCAAAACATTAAAAAGGGGATAATGTGAGTTCTTCATCTAAACTTTTCAAATATTGCTTCATGAAGGACTACGATTCCTTTTGAAATTGCTCTCAGTCGAAAAGTTCGGACGGTTGCAAGCTAGTTCCAATGAAGTTATTTCTTTCAAACAATTTGAAATTAAAGGTGATTTAGTAACACTCTGAAACAATTTACTTACAGTCTGGCACCTCGAATAGCCCAAACAATAAATTATGATTTTAATAAGTCTTGTCAGTTGCTTTCATTTAATAAATCGTTTTGGTTCATAAAATAACATTCAGGAGAATAAGTTAGATAAATTTATGAACTCGGAGCGTTAACCGTCTGCACTAGATTATCGTTTGAAGGTTTGAAGGAGGCATTATAAATGCAGCAGCTATAATTTTGATATATCTATATACTGCATCATTACCTTAATAAAGATGATCTAGTTGCTGTATTAGATATACTAAAATAAATCTTATCCGAAAATGGTTTACACGTAACACATTATAATTAAATTTTTCTCTTATTAGATAAACATGTCGAAATAATATTATTTTGCGAAGTTGAATAGTTTGAAGAAAATTATTACTTAAAATTAACATTAAATGTAGGAATGTTAAAGAATAAGTAGTAAGGCGGCCAAATGGAAGCCATTTTTGCCTTTTGTAGAACATTACCCATTTAAATTTGAAGGAATTCAACAATTTAGGAACTTCATTTATGAATGTGCACATTAATGTGCATCAGACTTATATCAGCTCATCTTCTTTAAATTAATGACCTCTTTTAGCTCGTGATTAACAATCAAACAATTGATACTTCAGGATTTCTAAAAACAATCTTTTTATGTAAAAGACACTTTTATTTTCACATTAAATAGGAAACGTTTTATTGTCTTGTACTTAATTTTTCTCATGCCCTTTCTTTCTTACATCACGGGGTCTAGACAACATATTCAGAGTTTCACTACTATTTGAGTAGAAGTCACTATCTTGTGATGACTGGTTTACTATGACAAGTTTCATCCAATCGAAGTTACTTGATTGTATCCCCCTTTGAACTTGTGTCCTGCATTTTTCAATATTCTACCAGGCATTGAGATTCTCATTATTACGTCATAATAACTGAAGACGATATATAGTTACACTTGACAGTCTCGGGAGCACAAAAATGTGTCGTCATAAACAGAGTGTCGTGGTAACTGGGCCTGCATGTACTCCAAATCGTGACTATGAAAAAACTGTCGTGATGACCGGGTTGATGTTAAAACCGGGTGTCGGAATAACGAGGTTCGACTGTAATTAAATTTAAGAGAGTAACATATAATCGTTTCTAGAATTATGAATGATACAAATAACTTTATTAAATGATCAAGGATTACATCGATTAAAAGCTCAACTTCTCTAGCATAAACGGCATTTTATCTGTAAATTTATCAAACAGTTTTTCTTGGGTTATCCAAAAAGATTATTTTCACGCCAGTATATAACCTTTAAATGTCTTATAAATATTTAAATATAAACCGCCAGGTTAAACTTCGGTTAACCAAAAAGATTATATCACGCCATAAATTCAGCTCTTTATCCAGAAGAATTTAGATTTTTCTACGTGAATGTGAAACGACAAAATGGTATTAAACAAATGTTGTTGGCTTTCCAGTTAACTTTTATGGAAGCGGTTTTTCAGCAAATCTTTAATGTGTGTGTGTGGGGTGGGGTGGGGGGAGTAGGAGTTGTAGAACTTTAATTTAGACAGGGATATTCTTATGCAAAAGCATGTAAGTACAAATATTGGTGTCATTTAATGATATCATGGCTCTTGTTTTTAGTATAAAGTTTGGAAATTTGAATAATCCGTGACTTCAATGTAAATACGCTTCGGAATTTAAATGTGAAAGGACGAGAGAACTTTTCTTGGCAGAATTTTCTGTTAAATTGTTAAGTATTGATTACAAGAAAACAGCTTTTCTGATTAATGACACAGTTTCATGCATTTACTGTGCTTTTTGTATCTGATTAAAATTCATGTTGTTAAAAAAAACTATTAGGTTGATTTTAAATCACATTTTCTAAAGTATCATATAGGAAAAATATACACAGAGTGTTAAATATTTAAATTTAAAAAGTATGTAAACGCGAATAAGACTTCAATTGATTACTGTCTTCTAGCTCACTGTCATTTTCTAAAGTATCATATAGGAATAAAATACACACAATGTTAGATATTTAAATTTTAAAAATATGTGAAAGCAAATAACACTTTAGTTGCTTAGTGGCTTTTGGGTACTCTTTAACAGCATAAAACATTTCTCAAAAGATTGAAACGCGCTTTAATACTTTACTTGTTGAAGATCAGTGATCAATGTTAGTTGCAAAAATATTTGAAAGTTAGGTAGAAATTAAAGGTCGGAGTTAGCTCCAAAAAATAACGTAACGTGAAATATACGCCAAAAAATTATCTATCTTTGAATTAATTCTGAGTACTATTCAGGTTTAAGAACACTCAAATGTACAGATTTTGAGAGTTTGTTTACCAAATTCTTAAGGCATATACTTTGAATTTAAGATGGTTTGTTATTCTTACCAGTAACCAAGTACCCATAAAAAAGAATAAAAAGTGAGTTGATCAGACTTATGGAAATTCTCTTTAAAGTGAGCTAAGTTAATATTTTATAACTTTTTTCAACACGCGCAGCTTATCGTTTTCTTTTAAAAATAGGAAATCTTTAAAAATTTTCTAAATATTCCACTGGATAAAAAGTAAAATTATGCCCGTAATTTTGGACATATCACAAACTTTTTTTAGAAAGTTTATATTTTTCTTCATTATTCACTGTTTTCTTCTTATTGTCTATCGTACTGTATTCTTATTGTCTGTATACCAGCATAAGTTTTGTGTTTAATTATATGTTTATAATTCTTTTAAGTAAATCAGATCATTGAAACACATGTTATTTCAATAATTTTCAGTTTAACAAAACACTGCGTGTTTCAAATTGTAAGTGATCAATTTGAAAGCTAAACTATTCATAATCGATACAAAACCATTCAAAATATTGGGTGTCATTCAATACCATATTGTTATGCAGGCTGAAAATTTCATTAGTATCTTCAAGCATTCTTTGGCATATGTATTTTATTTTGTTCTTCTTACTTGATCAATTCATCATTATGTTATAAGTGATAACTTTTCCCTTCATGTAGCCAGACTGAAAAAAGTTTTTTTTTTTTTTCCAGTGACTATATTTCTTGTCTGTTTAGTAGCAATGGCATGGTTTATTTTTTGGCGCTTTCGAGAAGGGAAATTAAGTTTCTATGCAAGCATCTAAATCTCGTACTTTTACTTTCATCGACACAGTATGTTCTTTCAACTTTCTATGGACACACCTTACATTTTTTTAAAATCTAGTTTTTAACACTTTCCAACAAGGTTGAAAAGTGTTTATGACTTCGGTTTGTCTGTCTGTCTAACTTCCGTCATTATTCATCGATTTCTACGAAATTGCTATATATTATTCTTGTCTACTGTACCATGTACCCTATTGAAAATGGTATATCTAGCATTTATAGTTTTTCTACAGGAGCACAAAAAATACTCCAAATACATTGCGTTCTATGGGAAGATTTTCTATAAAGCCTATCGTCCTACTGTACAGTTACGCTGATCCCTCACTTCAAGACAAAAATTTTCCGCCATTACTGCAAAAAGATTACAAAGTTAACACAAAAAGCCTAATAACTTCTTCACCATTTGTACGATCCGCTTGAAATTTCAGATAATTATGTATAAAATGGCGATATTTTCATTATTCGGGGATAAATCGAGTGAGGTACTTACATATTATCCCGGAGGTCATTAACGCCAAACTATTTTCCTCAAATTTGCTGGCAAACTGTCACCAATAATATTCCGAACCATAAATAATTTCACGTGTCCGGCATTTTTCTAGGCGAAAAATTGCTCGTCTTGGCGGGCCGCCGGGATAATACGTAAGTACCTCGAAAAATATCTAATCTGATTATATTAAGCTACTAGCCGCCTCCGGCGACCAGTTGGCTCGCCATCTTAATAAATCTTATTCGGAGACAATCCTATTTCTCACTGGCTTCCTTGCCACTAAAGTGACACTTGGCACTGAAATCATTTGAGAGACACAAATACATTTTTAGCACAAGACAATGAATATACATTTTTATATTCTTCAGTTAAACGTGAAAAAAAAATTAAAGATTTTTTACAGGGTCTCATAAAATTGCATTTATAGTGATAATGTAACATTATCTTATCTCCAAAATCTCTCCAGTTTTAAGGAAAATGATCGCCAAATTTGTCGCAAAAACATTTTTGTGTTGGAAAGTGCTTTATAATCTATGCGTTTGGCATGATTTATCTTTCTTGTTTAACAATCCTATTGATAATTAAGGGTAAACACTTTTCTGCAATAATTTCAATACTATACGGTCAGTGGAAATTTAGAGACAAGCACCTATTTAAAGCATATAATACTGTCCTACAATATGATTAGCTAATAATCCGATGACGATCGTTTGCCTCCCACAAAAGTTGTGCCAAAAGTCGCCAATGTTGGTAACTTTTGCGATAGGTTGCCAAATAGGATGCGAAAAAAATGATTTGAAAAATTAACCGAACATGGCGATATTTTCATTATTCGGGGATAAATCGAGTGAGGTACTTACATATTATCCCGGAGGTCATTAACGCCAAACTATTTTCCTCAAATTTGCTGGCAAACTGTCACCAATAATATTCCGAACCATAAATAATTTCACGTGTCCGGCATTTATCTAGGCGAAAAATTGCTCGTCTTGGCGGACCGCCGGGATAATACGTAAGTACCTCGAAAAATATCTAATCTGATTATATTAAGCTACTAGCCGCCTCCGGCGACCAGTTGGCTCGCCATCTTAATAAATCTTATTCGGAGAGAATCCTATTTCTCACTGGCTTCCTTGCCACTAAAGTGACACTTGGCACTGAAATCATTTGAGAGACACTAATACATTTTTAGCACAAGACAATGAATATACAATTTTTATATTCTTCAGTTAAACGTGAAAAAAAAATTAAAGATTTTTTACAGGGTCTCATAAAATTGCATTTATAGTGATAATGTAACATTATCTTATCTCCAAAATCTCTCCAGTTTTAAGGAAAATGATCGCCAAATTTGTCGCAAAAACATTTTTGTGTTGGAAAGTGCTTTATAATCTATGCGTTTGGCATGATTTATCTTTCTTGTTTAACAATCCTATTGATAATTAAGGGTAAAAACTTTTCTGCAATAATTTCAATACTATACGGTCAGTGGCAATTTAGAGACAAGCACCTATTTAAAGCATATAATACTGTCCTACAATATGATTAGCTAATAATCCGATGACGATCGTTTGCCTCCCACAAAAGTTGTGCCAAAAGTCGCCAATGTTGGTAACTTTTGCGATAAGTTGCCAAATAGGATGCGAAAAAAATGATTTGAAAAATTAACCGAACATGGCGATATTTTCATTATTCGGGGATAAATCGAGTGAGGTACTTACATATTATCCCGGAGGTCATTAACGCCAAACTATTTTCCTCAAATTTGCTGGCAAACTGTCACCAATAATATTCCGAACCAGAAATAATTTCACGTGTCCGGCATTTATCTAGGCGAAAAATTGCTCGTCTTGGCGGACCGCCGGGATAATACGTAAGTACCTCGAAAAATATCTAATCTGATTATATTAAGCTACTAGCCGCCTCCGGCGACCAGTTGGCTCGCCATCTTAATAAATCTTATTCGGAGAGAATCCTATTTCTCACTGGCTTCCTTGCCACTAAAGTGACACTTGGCACTGAAATCATTTGAGAGACACTAATACATTTTTAGCACAAGACAATGAATATACAATTTTTAAATTCTTCAGTTAAACGTGAAAAAAAAAATAAAGATTTTTTGCAGGGTCTCATAAAATTGCATTTATAGTGATAACGTAACATTATCTTATCTCCAAAATCTCTCCAGTTTTAAGGAAAATGATCGCCGAATTTGTCGCAAAAACATTTTTGTGTTGGAAAGTGCTTTATAATCTATGCGTTTGGCATGATTTATCTTTCTTGTTTAACAATCCTATTGATAATTAAGGGTAAACACTTTTCTGCAATAATTTCAATACTATACGGTCAGTGGCAATTTAGAGACAAGCACCTATTTAAAGCATATAATACTGTCCTACAATATGATTAGCTAATAATCCGATGACGATCGTTTGCCTCCCACAAAAGTTGTGCCAAAAGTCGCCAATGTTGGTAACTTTTGCGATAAGTTGCCAAATAGGATGCGAAAAAAATGATTTGAAAAATTAACCGAACATGGCGATATTTTCATTATTCGGGGATAAATCGAGTGAGGTACTTACATATTATCCCGGAGGTCATTAACGCCAAACTATTTTCCTCAAATTTGCTGGCAAACTGTCACCAATAATATTCCGAACCATAAATAATTTCACGTGTCCGGCATTTATCTAGGCGAAAAATTGCTCGTCTTGGCGGACCGCCGGGATAATACGTAAGTACCTCGAAAAATATCTAATCTGATTATATTAAGCTACTAGCCGCCTCCGGCGACCAGTTGGCTCGCCATCTTAATAAATCTTATTCGGAGACAATCCTATTTCTCACTGGCTTCCTTGCCACTAAAGTGACACTTGGAACTGAAATCAATTGAGAGACACTAATACATTTTTAGCACAAGGCAATGAATATACAGTTTTTATATTCTTCAGTTAAACTCGAAAAAAAAATTAAAGATTTTTTACAGGGTCTCATAAAATTGCATTTATAGTGATAATGTAACATTATCTTATCTCCAAAATCTCTCCAGTTTTAAGGAAAATGATCGCCAAATTTGTCGCAAAAACATTTTTGTGTTGGAAAGTGCTTTATAATCTATGCGTTCTGCATGATTTATCTTTCTTGTTTAACAATCCTATTGATAATTAAGGGTAAACACTTTTCTGCAATAATTTCAATACTATACGGTCAGTGGCAATTTAGAGACAAGCACCTATTTAAAGCATATAATACTGTCCTACAATATGATTAGCTAATAATCCGATGACGATCGTTTGCCTCCCACAAAATTTGTGCCAAAAGTCGCCAATGAACTTTTGCGATAAGTTGCCAAATAGGATGCGAAAAACATGATTTGAAAAATTAACCGAACATGGCGATATTTTCATTATTCGGGGATAAATCGAGTGAGGTACCTACATATTATCCCGGAGGTCATTAACGCCAAACTATTTTCATCAAATTTGCTGGCAAACTGTCACCAATAATATTCCGAACCATAAATAATTTCACGTGTCCGGCATTTATCTAGGAGAAAAATTGCTCGTCTTGGCGGACCGCCGGGATAATACGTAAGTACCTCGAAAAATATCTAATCTGATTATATTAAGCTACTAGCCGCCTCCGGCGACCAGTTGGCTCGCCATCTTAATAAATCTTATTCGGAGAGAATCCTATTTCTCACTGGCTTCCTTGCCAGTAAAGTGACACTTGGCACTGAAATCATTTGAGAGACACTAATACATTTTTAGCACAAGACAATGAATATACAATTTTTATATTCTTCAGTTAAACGTGAAAAAAAAATTAAAGATTTTTTACAGGGTCTCATAAAATTGCATTTATAGTGATAATGTAACATTATCTTACCTCCAAAATCTCTCCAGTTTTAAGGAAAATGATCGCCAAATTTGTCGCAAAAACATTTTTGTGTTGGAAACTGCTTTATAATCTATGCTTTTGGCATGATTTATCTTTCTTGTTTAACAATCCTACTGATAATTAAGGTTAAACACTTTTCTGCAATAATTTCAATACTATACGGTCAGTGGCAATTTAGAGACAAGCACATATTTAAAGCATATAATAATGTCCTATTAGGTTGTATCGAAAGTTTCCCGCCACCGCAAACATCGTCAGCACACAGTTCGCGGTGGGGTATTTGCTCATATTTTGTCGAACGATTTTTGGGATTTGAAAGAAAGAGGCTTACTTTATAACACTGTGTTGTGAAATCTGTAAAAAATAGAGTTATCATTAAGTATAAGGTGTCCCAAATGGAACTATCACTCTAGAGGATTAGAACCATCATTTACTTCCATTTGTGTTGCAAATATTCAGCTACATAATATCAACAAATTATGAGTACAGCTTTAAGTACTATTGTTGTATCATGTGATACTGTGCAGGTTTGGTACTGAAAGTTCAAAATCAGTTATCTAAGGCGTTAGAAGTTAGTTTTTCAGGCAGATATGGAGGAAAACTTTCGTTACAAGCTGATACAATATGATTAGCTAATATTCCGATGACGATCGTTTGCCTCCCACAAAAGTTGTGCCAAAAGTCGCCAATTTTGGTAACTTTTGCGATAATTTGCCAAATAGGATGCGAAAAAAATGATTTGAAAAATTAACCGAACATGGTGATATTTTCATTATTCGGGGATAAATCGAGTGAGGTACTTACATATTATCCCGGAGGTCATTAACGCCAAACTATTTTCCTCAAATTTGCTGGCAAACTGTCACCAATAATATTCCGAACCATAAATAATTTCACGTGTCCGGCATTTATCTAGGCGAAAAATTGCTCGTCTTGGCGGAACGCCGGGACAATACGTAAGTACCTCGAAAAATATCTAATCTGATTATATTAAGCTACTAGACGCCTCCGGCGACCAGTGTGCTCGCCATCTTAATAAATCTTATTCGGAGAGAATCCTATTTCTCACTGGCTTCCTTGCCACTGAAATCATTTGAGAGACACTAATACATTTTTAGCACAAGACAATCAATATACAATTTTTATATTCTTCAGTTAAACGTGAAAAAAAAAATAAAAGATTTTTTGCAGGGTCTCATAAAATTGCATTTATAGCGATAATGTAACATTATCTTATCTCCAAAAGCCCTCCAGTTTTAAGGAAAATGATTGCCAAATTTGTCGCAAAAAAATTTTTGTGTTGGAAAGTGCTTTATAATCTATGCGTTTGGCCTAATTTACCTTTCTTGTTTAACAATCCTATTGATAATTAACGGTAAACACTTTTCTGCAATAATTTCAATACTATACCGTCAGTGGCAATTTAGAGACAAGCACCTATTTAAAGCATATAATACTGTCCTACAATATGATTAGCTAATAATCCGATGACGATCGTTTGCCTCCCACAAAAGTTGTGCCAAAAGTCACAATGTTGGTAACTTTTGCGATAAGTTGCCAAACAGGATGCGAAAAAAATGATTTGAAAAATTAACCGAACATGGCGATATTTTCATTATTCGGGGATAAATCGAGTGAGGTACTTACATATTATCCCGGAGGTCATTAATGCCAAACTATTTTCCTCAAATTTGCTGGCAAACTGTCACCAATAATATTCCGAACCATAAATAATTTCACGTGTCCGGCATTTATCTAGGCGAAAAATTGCTCTTCTTGGCGGACCGCCGGGATAATACGTAAGTACCTCGAAAAATATCTAATCTGATTATATTAAGCTACTAGCCGCCTCCGGCGACCAGTTGGCTCGCCATATTAATAAATCTCATTCGGAGAGAATCCTATTTCTCACTGGCTTCCTTGCCACTAAAGTGACACTTGGCACTAAAATCATTTGAGAGACACAAATACATTTTTAGCACAAGACAATGAATATACAATTTTTATATTCTTCAGTTAAACGTGAAAAAAAAATTAAAGATTTTTTACAGGGTCTCATAAAATTGCATTTATAGTGATAATGTAACATTATCTTATCTCCAAAATCCCTCCAGTTTTAAGGAAAATGATCGCCAAATTTGTCGCAAAAACATTTTTGTGTTGGAAAGTGCTTTATAATCTATGCTTTTGGCATGATTTATCTTTCTTGTTTAACAATCCTATTGATAATTAAGGGTAAACACTTTTCTGCAATAATTTCAATACTATACGGTCAGTGGCAATTTAGAGACAAGCATCTATTTAAAGCATATAATAATGTCCTATTAGGTTGTATCGAAAGTTTCCCACCACCGCAAACATCGTCAGCACACAGTTCGCGTTGGCGTATTTGCTCATATTTTGTCAAACGATTTTTTGATTTGAAAGAAAGAGGCTGACTTTATAACACTGTGTTGTGGAATCTGTAAAAAATAGAGTTATCATTAAGTATAAGGTGTCGCAAATGGAACTATCACTCTAGAGGATTAGAACCGTCATTTACTTCCTTTTGTGTTGCAAAAAGTCAGCTACATAATATCAACAAATTATGAGTACAGCTTTAAGTACTATTGTTGTATCATGTGACACTGTGCAGGTTTGGTACTAAAGTTCAAAATCAGTTATCTAAGGCGTTAGAAGTTAGTTTTTCAGGCAGATATGGAGGAAAACTTTCATTACAAGCTGATACAATATGATTAGCTAATAATCCGATGACGATCGTTTGCCTCCCACAAAAGTTGTGCCAAAAGTCGCCAATGCTGGTAACTTTTGCGATAAGTTTCCAAATAGGATGCGAAAAAAATGATTTGAAAAATTAACTGAACATGGTGATATTTTCATTATTCGGGGATAAATCGAGTGAGGTACTTACATATTATCCCGGAGGTCATTAACGCCAAACTATTTTCCTCAAATTTGCTGGCAAACTGTCACCAATAATATTCCGAACCATAAATAATTTCACGTGTCCGGCATTTATCTAGTCGAAAAATTGCTCGTCTTGGCGGACCGCCGGGATAATACGTAAGTACCTCGAAAAATATCTAATCTGATTATATTAAGCTACTAGCCGCCTCCGGCGACCAGTTGGCTCGCCATCTTAATAAATCTTTTTCGGAGAGAATCCTATTTCTCACTGGCTTCCTTGCCACTAAAGTGACACTTGGCACTGAAATCATTTGAGAGACACTAATACATTTTTAGCACAAGACAATGAATATACAATTTTTATATTGTTGAGTTAAACGTGAAAAAAAAAATTAAAGATTTTTTACAGGGTCTCATAAAATTGCATTTATAGTGATAATGTAACATTATCTTATCTCCAAAATCTCTCTAGTTTTAAGGAAAATGATCGCCAAATTTGTCGCAAAAACATTTTTGTGTTGGAAAGTGCTTTATAATCTATGCGTTTGGCATGATTTATCTTTCTTGTATAACAATCCTATTGATAATTAAGGGTAAACACTTTTCTGCAGGGAAAAGTTCACTCTTATAGAAAAGCAGAAAGTCAGAGCTTGAGTGAAGTCCGTCCCTTTCTGCATTTGCAGAAGGAAAGTTTTTCCCAGCTGGAGAAGGGTGGACCGTTTTTAGCCCTCGAAACGGTCCGTATTGTTTAATAATGTACAGGTTGTTCATAATTAACGTTTCCCTATTCAGGGAAAATTACTGGTCAGAATGCTACGAAATTTGCAGAAAACCTTAATAAGGCCACGAGAGAGAGTGTGAAAGCTGCGTTGAAAGAAATAATAATTCAAAAAATCACCAACTGGTGGCGTTTTATAATGTTATAGTTACTGATATACAAATTCTCTCACCGTGTGGAAGTATAAACCTTCTGTTTCTCAATTTCTTCATTGTTTTCTTCGCTTGAGAAGGGTTATTTGTCCGTTTAATTCGCATTAAAACGTTGTGAAATGCCTCATGATGGTGATATTTTCAATTAATTTTTTACAACGCAGATATCTCGTACATAGTCAAATTAAAGTTTCCCGAAAATTCTGTGTCATTCTGACCAGTAATCTGGGCTGTACACCACTCTGAATAGGGAACCTTAATTATGAACACCCTGTATATATGTGTGCTACTTAGAAGTTCCTTTAATAGGTAAAACTTTTAAGTTTTCAAAGTTTATGAGCAAACAATTGTAGAACCGATATTTTGAATAATGTAAATAATTTGTAAAATTACAATATTTATTCGAAATGAAATCTTTAAAACATTTAATTTCTTATAGTAGCAATCAATTTTACTGAATCATCAACTGTTATTCTTTTTCAACTATGCAATACTAAATTAAATACAGTTAAAATTCAAAAGTGAAATGACTTTTTCTAATGTTTTTACTCCGCAATTTTAAATTATTACTTCAAATCGTACAATCTTATCTAATATTTCAGCTCCAGAAAAGTCACAAAATTTTTATAACTAAGATACGCCTGCAATTTTACAAATGACACAGTTTAATGTGAAATGTAAACACTTCAAATGAACAAATATATTTTTACTTATTCGATGCATGCATTTCAGCTTTTAACTTTAATTTAATAAAACGAGTAGAAATTGGAAACCAGGCACTTTAAGTGAAGTTTATTCCAGAATTAAATGTTAAAGTACAAACTTCAATATAAAATTACACCATTATTCTTTGCATTCAAAGTATTCTCAAATTGTTCTCTAGGGACAATTTTTGATGAGAGTGGGGAAATGAGGTGGTTAAAAGGAAACTTTCTTGCTTCATGCTTTCTTGACTGCCAGGATAGGGCAGCTGGGAATTTCAGATAGGATCACGTGACCAAGGAAGGGTGAACTCAAACCTACGCCAAAGCTTTACGTGACTGCTCGCCCTCAGCTGAAACAAATTTGGATTAAACTGTCCCGATTGTTTGGAACTTAGTGAGATGATATGTGAAATAAATAATAGCTTGTGTGTTTTTTTGAAACCTACAATTGTGTTTATTTTAAAACAAACAATGTGTTGAATATGTTTTTACAATTTTTAAGTTTAAAGTGAAGTATTAAAATCTATTTTTTGATGCTTTAAAAAAAAGGAGATGTGACTATTTTATCGTTATTTTCACACAATTCGTAATTCTAAACAAATGTAATATTCCTTATTTAATCTCTGGTGACCGAATTCTAATTTTATGATATTTAAAAGAAATATTCAAACATTCTTCACTTTTCCAAAACTCACACATTTTCCATATTTAAATGCAAATTCTAGATTTACCAGAATCATTACAGGTTTGGGACTTTGTGCAAGCAATTGTTATGGCAACTAATATATCACAAAAGTTGTGCACTATACTATAATGTTTGTTAATAAGGTTTTTCCCTTTTTCTAAGAACTATGACCTTTCTAAATTGAGAATGTGAGCTTTGTATGTGCATCTTTCATATAATAAAATTTCTGAGTAAACAAAGTGTTTTGATCCGTTTGTAAGTTCTTAACTGCTTTTCGACTATCTTTTTGTGAATCAGATCACGCAGAGGCTGGTAAATGGCGTAAAAAGTTTGGGAAATTTCAGGGGTGTCATTTTACAGTTTTAAAATTTTAGATTTGAATTATAGTTTAGAAATATTATTAAAAATCTGAAAAATAAGCATCAAGGTTATGCCCGCGTAGAATAATTTATGTTCTTGAATCTTAGAAATGGATAAAAATACCACGAGAAGAAAAAGAATGATGTTGATTTTTCTCCGTTGTTATATTCATATTTACACTTTTAATGCAAACGTCGTCAGCAGAGGGAAAAGAAAAAAGCCAGGAACGAATTTCCATAAGTGAAAGAATACGGAATTATTGGAGTTGTGTAATTACAAAAGATACATGATTTATTCGTTGTTTTATTAGCATTTTAATTTTTAATCAAAATATCGTTTGCAGGCTAAAAAAATGCGGAATTGAATTACCTTATGTTAAATAAGCAAAACAAGAAATTGTTATGTTTGTGTGATTACTAAAAGGACATGATTTATCCGTAGGTTCATTAGTAATTTCATTTTTAATCAAAAAGTCGTCTGCAGAGGGAAAAAAAATATATGAGGTTAGAGTTTTGAAAAAAAGAGAACAAAATTTCTGGTTTACCGAGTTCGAACACATTTGTTATCGATGCGAACAATTTTACGAACGACTTGCTTGGCCCAAAACACACTTTCCGCAAAAAATATGAGAATAAAGGAAATTTTGCCATACTTTTTACTGTTATGTTTCAATGTTTTGTGTAGATCTATAACTCATCTATGACAAAGATTCTTAACAATATATCTATAAATTAACAATAATTATCACAATAATAATAAGAATAACTAAAAGAATGTATCTTCAAAAATAGTAAGCCAAAGTAAGTTAACAAAAGTAAGCTAATTTTGGTTTGGAGATATCAAGCAAATTTATCATAAACCCATATTTTTCTTATGTTATTCATTGGAGATTCAGCGATAAACAAAATGTGACTGAAACAGATGCAGTTATAACAGTTGTATTGATAAATTAAAAAACTTTTAATTAAAAATTCATAATTAGTAATCAAATCTTTACGTTTGTTTCAAGTGGTACTAAAGGTCCGCCTTCTATCAACGGTGTTTTAAAAAACACACAGATTTACCCAGCGAGAACTTCACATATTTCTAACCTGTATTTGAAATGTTGCTTACTTATATAAAGTTTAACTCTAATTTAAATCCTGCGACAGTATAAAGTTTTCTCTGATCATTCTTATGAAAAGTTGTTGACGTAAAGATACATTCACTAGTATTAGTAAGTGAAAAGTCAATTTTCCTGCAGCAGTCAATTTTCCTGCAGTTTCACTATTATTATATTACTGTTTTGTAAAAAAATTCTGTGAAAATGCGCTTGTTGTTGTAATTGAGAGTTTTTCACCGAGGTTTCTGACTACAATCTCGAAGATGGTCTTGTACCCCAGAATATCCGTTTGAACATTTATTTAATTTCAAATGACATGTATTAACAAGCAGGACAATAATTGCACAAACATCCATGCCCATGCCAGGATTTGAACCCGGACCCAGAGGACTAGCAGCTAAACCGCCTGGGCAGCTGAAAATGCGCTTTTACCCTCTGCTTGGCAATTTCCAACAATCTGGTGAGTTGGCGCATTTGTGTGGAACGTTTCTAGGATTGCGACCTATTCTGCACTGTTCGGTTCGGTTCATAATCTGCTGGTTCTGTTACTTTGGTTTATTTCTCGTTCGGCAACGTGTGTGTGACGCAAAAGGCTGTGGGGATTCAGTCATGGAGGAAGCGCGCTTGATTTTTAAGATTATTTTCGTAAGATGCCCGCAGATGCACGAAAGCAAATAAAGGGCGATTTAGGAAAACCAAAATTTTTTTTAAAAATGGAACAGCTATTTCAAGTAAAGATAACAAACTATTAAACACAAACAAGGGGTGGGGACTTGAAAATATGCTTCCGCGGGTCCTTTGCAACCCCCCCCCTCCCAAAAAAAAAATCAGTGATCCCGGCCAGCGCTGTAGGGGGCCCCTCGAAATTATGCTACAGATAGCCCTTTGCCACATCTAAAAAAACAACATTGGGTCGGCCATCGCTATAATGGGGGCCTCTCCGAAAGTATGCTACCGCTGGCTATTTGTTAAACTAAAAACATCTGACTATCCTGCACACTCTCAAAAAAAAGCATTCGAGAATGTACAATTCAACAGAAATCTGAACAGTTATATTTATATATAGTCTAATTCATATTTTATGATAAATAATCTTTAATACATGAAAACGTTTTCACTTTTACTCTAATACTTTGTTGATAGGGTGTAGTTATTGTTAACTGTAAGCCTAAACAAATTAGAATAAATATATTGCGAAATATCGAGAAATAATGATAACGCATGCGCACAAACGCAAATTAACAGCTCAATGACGTCAAATCGAACAATCATATACGTACGTCAAACAGTAGCTAGAATAAAAAATAACAATTACGCATGAACGAAAATGCAAGATGTTTCGGAATCTTTCCACAGCTTTAAAATATCAAATTTGCAATATTTGGCGCATTTATCGTCCATCCGAAAAAAAAAGGCCCCAAGCGGTAAGCACATTTAGGTAATTCTTCTGTACTGAAAGTTAGAAACCACATTTCGTTACGAATACGTTAGTTTTTGAAAACCGATTTGTTTTGTGGAACCGTTTTGGAAAATTTGCCTTTACTGTAAAAAACTTATAAGTAAGACAATTTATTATTGATTTTTTTAACATCAATCGAATAATCTTATATTTTGATAGATATTTTTTAGGTAAAGAAAACAAACTTTACATATATTATAGTTTTTTTTTCTAAATTTTGAATCTTGGTGTAAAGAATAATCCCACATTAAACATAAATTCGAACACTCTTATAAATAATTGTACAACAGATTAAGAAATTTATTACTTTAAGTTATTCAAAGAACAAGCTTTAGGATTTTTGCGTACTTTACACAATTCACAATTTATTACACAGCAAAAAATCTCACACAGGATCAATTGAAAAAAAAAATCATTCACAAAATTGCTTATACGTATAAAAATATCACCTTTTTTGAGTTCTTTTTGGCCTTTTTTTTAACATTTTCTTTTCTCTCATCATTTTACGGTTCACTTCCCTGAATATAAACTCCGAATTAATAAAGATAAATTTTAGATTTCAGATTGTTAAATATGAATGTTCACGGAAAAAGTCATCATTATTTAACAAGAAAAGGGAGAATAAAAGATAATAGCGTAAATAGTAAAGTACAAGATCTGTTTCATTAAAAAAAAGCGATTAAAAAAACAGACAACTAAATGGCATTTATCGATTCCATAATGGCTGGATTTTTCTGCAGCCATCACATTCGAAACGACTGAACGTTGGAGAGAAAAATAAGCGAGTTGAGTAAAACACTATAAAGACAGTTGAACTTTTAATGCGTTAGAAAGGGAATTAAAATGTCTGATGGTATTAATTTTGTACTTAAAAATAATGAGATTTCATTATTCAAAGAATGGGTGAGTTTGATTGTTGATTATGAGGGATTGAGTGCGGATTAAATCTTCAAGTAGCATTTAAATTAAAATAGCGAAAAAAATCCAAAAATGTGTAATTTTACGGTTTTCTGAGAGTATCATAAGGAAATTCGTAATTAGCAGGCCGAGACTATCAACGAAATGATTTTTTAAAAATATGATTCTTAACAATTTTCTAAAAAATTCTTTTCTGTAAATTTTTAAAGTTTATAAGAGGTTTAACTCTCTGAGAGACTGAGATATAGTTTCTCTCACTGTAATCCAACTTTTTTTGCACACAGTTTTTGTTTAGTAAAACGAACGCGTGTGTATCTGGGTCATAATCTATATTTTTACTTCAAGTATTGAATGCGAGACCTATTTTTTTTAAACCTCCGATGGGCAGTAGAAAGAAAAAGACAAGAATAGTGGAGGAAAAAAAGATATTTTTATCAAAAGTTAGATATATATGGTCTCGCTTATACGTAATTGCCATGAAGATTCAAACACCTATTTTACCGGTAGACCAGTTTTCCGATACTCTTGTGGCAGTGTGGCTTGTATTAACTTTATACTAAGCATTTAACTACTTTTATTAAAACAGCTTAAACATAACAATTCGAGACATAACTTCCAATTACTTCCAACATTTTAAACGTAGCACAAATTAAAACTTGAACAAGTAACACAGTTAACTCACAAATAACATTCTACAAAGTAGGAATGCTTGCTTGTGATAACGTGACCACAGCAAGACTGGAAACACGAGCAAGCCAGCAGGAGATTTTGCTGTGAAGGCTTCTATAGCTCCCACACATGCGTAAGTACGTCACGTGTGGGAGATCAAATCAAATGAATCATTCATCCGAATCAGTGAACGACCAACACAGACTCAATTCAACAGATCTTTTAATCGACTCAAACAAGACAAATCTGTCAGAAATGCATCACCACACTCTCTTCCAGAAACATTGCCACCAATAATACGAGATGGGCATGAACATTGTTTCGAAAACCCTTATTGGTCTGCAAGCTTTGGACTCTTCGAAAACTCTTCATGGAAGATATGAAAATCACTCAGTGCTAGGCCAGTGACCAACAGAGACCAATAAGGATTTTCGAAACGGCGAGTGAGATATTCGTTGCTCTCTATTGGTCACGCAATTAGCACGGAAATACGTAGTAACTGATGGAGTGATTTCCATCTCTTACCTGAAATAAAAAGCTGGCTATGAGGCCAAAGTTTCCAGAAGATTTGCAAAAGAACGCTTAGTCCCATCTCGCAAACCGGTGGACACGGTTTTCAAAAACGATACCGAAAACCTCGTCTACAGGTATGACAAATGCTTGTATCTTTATTGCGATTAAGTCGAAAACTGACCCCATTGGTATCTAAAATTCTTTACTTCTGTTTTACTTTTAAATGTTCATCGGAGGTTAAAAAAGAAAGATAACCTACGTATTTAGAAGAATAGTAATTAGAATTTTTTTTTTACAAAATGTACTACTTTTATAGGGCTAAAACTTCCTGTTAATGATACGCACATGAGATTTTCCGTCCAAAG
The DNA here is from genome assembly GCA_038373885.1 of Cheiracanthium punctorium. NCBI lineage: Eukaryota > Metazoa > Arthropoda > Arachnida > Araneae > Cheiracanthiidae > Cheiracanthium > Cheiracanthium punctorium. The sequence continues at coordinate 604,520 of JAWZYV010006947.1, read as the reverse complement.
AATTGTAAAAAACTATTAGCATAGTAAACTAGCTAATTACAACCCTATATTGTTCCACAAAAATACCTAAAGTTATATATATATCTTCTTATAACAAATTCTTACACATTTATTTCTTTTAAGTATAATATTTTTAAAGTTAAATTTAAAGGAAAATTATTTTAAAAATAATTTTTTAAAAGAATTTATAAATCTTTACCTTAAATTTAATTTGAAGAATATATTTAACTTTTCTAATTAAACTCAATTTAATACACGGAGGAAATTTACTAAAAATTGTCTCGTATATTAAAAAACAATTCGAAAAATTCACTAGAACAAATCCTAATAAACTAATTTTTTATTGGGGGGGGAGGGGAGGGGCGTAAAGAATAAATTCGATAGCATCAAGAGTGAGTCACTTGCATTTTTCAAAATTGAAATAAAAATGGAAAAAGTCTATCCCTTTCGCCAAGTAGTTATGGAGATAAAACGCAAGGTGTCTTTGTGTTCTGAAAGTGTTAAAATGCTCTAGTGCTATTAAAAACCGCTATCCTGGAGTTTGTACTGTCTGTCGTCTGTTTATAAGATACAGTCTGTTGGACACATAGTACAATACTTGTGTGAAACTTCTGAATTCAATTTGTCTTAGGCATATTTAACTGTTTCAATACTTAAAATTAATTAAAAGTGAATTTCCATGCAAGTTTCTTTAAAAAATTGATAAATAAAAAAAATCAGAGCTATCTAATAAGTTTTTTTAATTATTTATTCATTAATTAATCCACTTTTACCTTTTTGGGAACATTCAGAAAAAATTTTTCCTCGTATCACAAAAGAGAATAAATATTTACAGCTTCAGGATAAGGTTCGAATGAAAACTGTTCTGTTGTAATTATATACTCCATTTATACAATTTTTCCCACTTAATTCAAAGTCACTAATTGGAAGTATTCTCGAGTATAAAAATGCCACTGTCTATTTTGATGCACTTTGCTTCTGTTTTTCTAACATCATCTCCTCCGTACCAATTCTTTAATCGTCTGACCTACGGCTGTTTTTCGGCTCGACTTACATTTCCAAATAATTGGAGAAGGAAATCGAAATTGCTTTTAATATGATCTAGGGAATCAAGCCTCGTGCAAAATCACGGGCTTCGGGGTAAGTTTCATGACAGGCCTCTAACTGCTAGTTAACTAGTCTAGAGAGAAAAGGCCCACTTTTAATCGAATTCTTGGTAAAAGTGGAGTAGTAAGTTTGGGATCCCGTGAATGTAAGAATAGTTGTTTCTTGGATCTTGCATACATTTTATGGTGAAATTAATTATGTGATTTTGTTGCCGCTATATATTCACTCGGCAATTTCGATAATGCATGGGAAATTTGTTTGCTAAATACACCGTGATATTACAACCCTAAATCAATTTAGAAGGAGATATTAAAGCGAAGTTATTAGAAAAATAGATTACAGCTGAACGCGGATGTATTTTAAGTATTTTTAAAAACTTAATTTATATATAACAAAACTCCATTCGTTTTAGATGTCTGAAAATTGAAAGTTCATTTTAATGAACTCGGTTACAATGAATCGGTTACAATGGAAATCGGTTACAATGAATACCATAAAATCATGCTATTAATCTATGCTTCCAAACAGTCTTTTTTAAATTTTTGGTTTCAGAAGCAAAATTGATCTAAGCAGATTTACTTTCACAAGCTTAGGCAAAAAACAAAGTGCCAGTGATGAAATCATTAATTATCCTTTAAAGCTGCATTTTTATGAGATAACAAATATTAATTTAAAAAAACAGAACATTTAAAAGAGCAAATTTCTTCAAAAGTTTGAAAAAATTCTTAGCGTCTTTTCTCAAGCTATGATGTGCATGCTTATAAACAGTAAACCTCTAAAAGTTGTTCTACATTCGGAAAATAAAATGGTAAACATAGGATATTTTGCCATGTTTATCAAAATAAATGGCACCTCAGGCAATTTTGCAATTGAATTCCTGTACTTGGGATATCTTTTTTCTAAAAGTTTCTTAAGTCATAGGGGTTTATTTTTCAAAAGCGTGCATAAAGCAGCTTGTGAGAAAATAATTTGAATTTTAATAAGTCTCTGACAGAATTTGTCTATCTTTGGTACAACACAAGAGCCATATGATGAGCCGATTTTTTTTTTTTCATGAAGAGCCTTAAAGAATAACCAGAGTATATCTCGTAATGTGTTTCTGAAGGACGAATTTCTATATCGAAGACATTCCGAGTTATCTCGTACCATTTTCTTAACCCTATCTTTAGTATAAAATCATACATATCATGGAGGAATGACTACATTTTAATGCCCTAAAATATTAAAATATCAGATTAATTCCACGCTTTCATCAGCCACATAGTACTTCTCAGAAACAAAAGTTTGGAAGTTTATGCTATTTTTTAGACATTTTCATAGTAGAATTCTCGATACATAATTCCAGATGACGTTTGAACAATTTTAATCCCAATACTTACTAGGAATATATTTAGTAATTGCACTAAAGTTACAAATTCTTACCATTAATTCTTTCTTCGACCATATTGTGTAGATATCTTTTATTGAAATTTGTCTCTAAATTTTAATGGAAATATTTCTATCAACATACAGCCGTTTAAACAATTAATGTAATTGACACGAAATGGAAAATCCATGAAAGAACGGGCCATTTCTGATAGCATATTCCATAATAGAGTGTAGAAAATAAATAAATTATGAACTTTAAAAAGAACTTTCTTTTTAATATTTTATTACTGTAGCATAGCCATGACTTCAAGCCAAGTCACTCACCGTATTCTCCAATGTATAGGGGAATGATTTAATTTGTATTTTCCAAATAAATCAGATGGCTGCATTATTTCAATTTACTTTTTGTAAGTATTAATTAAAATCTCTGAGCTTTAAAATGCGAATAGCTGTGTTCCCCCCCCTCCCCAAAGTTAATTCAAAATAAATGTGAAAGTGAATAAAAAATAAAAAACAAGGCTTTTAATAAACAGTCTAATAAATCATGGAACGATTTATCAGCTTGAAAATTAATTGTTCCTTTTTTTTTTCTTTCTGCAAAAAATACTATTTTTTAGACAGAATGATGGAAATAGCTTTTTTATTTATTTAAGGTGTGTTAAACTATTTTTGTTTCCGTGGTAAACAGTTTAAAATATGGTTATTGTTTTTATTGCTCCACAGATTTCCTTTAAAATTAAAAATGAATTGCTCTTTGTAGTTTATATTTTTTCTTCAGATTTTAAGTAGCATACTAAATTAATAAGCCAACTAAAACGATTTAAGATTTTTTATTTAACTGTTTTTACTACAGTTTATGGCATTTATTTTTAAATACCGCTCATTAAATCTATAACAGATTTTCATTTAAAGGAGATAAAGAATTAAAAACAGTATGAGTTTTAATAAAATTTATTTGAACTAATTCAAATATTTGTAAAAAGTCATTCGAAAATACACTAATATAGTGATTTTAAGAAAAAAAAGGCAAAAATTCTCAATTTCTAAGATCCTTTGAAGCAAATTAGTATTGGATTGCGTTATTATTCTAATCATTGAGTGTTGAGATATTGGAAATATTTAGGGTAATGTTGGTATAAGGGGGACAGCATTTTATCTTACCTTGACTTAACGTAGTACTGCACCTGCTGAAAGAAATGAAAGAAGAAATTTTTTTTTCAAGAAATCTCACGACAGTTGTCTTTCTGAAGCTTGCCACCGCACTGATTGCCAACAATCAGAAGATTCAGTCAGACTGCAGGATAAAAATAAAGAAGAAATTCAGTCAATGAAACTCACTTGTCGCTTACGTGGGGTAAGTGGAACATCAGTAAGTATTTTTCCATAAATTAATGGTAAAAGTTTGGGTGGGTATGTTGGTAAAGATCTTTTGGGGGGGGGCAGGAAAATCATCTTTTTTTTTCTGTAAACAATTTTCTAGTAGCAACGTTTTTTTTTTTTTTAGTCCAAATCCGATAAGAGAAAATGCTTTTATTTTTAAACATTGTTCTTTTTTTTAAATTTAGGAACATTTACATTAGAGGTTTGTTATATCTTATGTCATAGAATATTTGAACATTAAAAATTACATGTATGGATGTTATTTAAGCTTTCAGTTACATGAAACAAATATGGAATGAAGTTTGATAATTTATCTAGACCTTGATCTAAATATTGTGTATAGTATCTAGGCTAATAAAATAACTGAACTATAACTTAATTATGGACTAGGCTATATGGCTAGCAACCAATTAACAATTAAATAATGGTTAAAATATTTAAACTGGCCTTAGTCGAACAAGTAGCCTATATTAAAAAGAAATTTAAAATACATTGTATCCTGAAATATCAGTATGATACATTAGCTTATGATGCCTGTTTGAAAGTATTGTTTCGCATAGTTTTAATACAATATCTTCTAAGGTAGAGTATACAAGTATAATATAAGAGGACTTTACTTTGTTTATGGACCATGATCAGGAACAAAGTTGGCTGTCTCAAGTAAC
>JAWZYV010006943.1:0-10036 GCA_038373885.1 Cheiracanthium punctorium | reverse complement strand
AAAACCTTGCGCGATTTTTCAAGATTTTAATTCGCCCCCCTCCCCCCCCCCCTCACACACACCTCTGCATTTATCTGGGCAAAAAACACTTGAAACAGATCTTCACCTTGGCAGTTCAATGTCTACAAAACCTGTTCAATTAAAACCTTTTTTTTCTCAAAATCATGTCGAACTAAATACCTGGGATCTGAACGAAAATAGACACCCTAGTGCTAATAATTGTCTCTTATGTCTCCAATTATTGAAATGATTATTACAGAGTTAAATGCAGTTGCTACCTCCATCGTCAAAATCATGCTATGTGTTTTTTGAATGTATTTTAAAACCTTTAAGTATCTTTATTTTTAAAATAACCCAATCCAATCTCTCCGAACTCTCTGAAATATTTTTCTATTCCCCCCCCCCGCCCCTCACAAGATTGTGTAATATATAGGGAGTGTTGGGATAACATGATATAGCATAAGCGTAGTAATGTACGTAGTACGCCATGCAAACACGCTAATCCGGGGGGGGGGCATTGGATGAGACGTATCGGACCCCAGGCGCACTATTCTCCCCATTCTATACCCTTGCTGCTCACAGTCCTTTACCTTTCCATATACTTGTCTCGCTTTATCTGTCACACAAGACGAGGCTCTGGGTATCAATAGATGAATTATCGCTATGCCAATTTTTAGCAACCATTATTTCTGTACGAGAAAAGATAGATCGCAAGTTGCAGTTACCGTGTTCTGTTGCTGGGCGGTCCTGCATTCAAATGTTGACAAATTGGAAAAAAACAACCTCTATCTATGAAAACATTAAAAACAACAACAAAAATTACATAAGAAACTGGTGTTAAAAGATGAGAAAATAACTTTGTATAATAACACACACAAGTTAGACAAGAACTTTTTTATGTGTGCTATCATACAAAGTTTTATTTATCAACATGAATACAACCCCCACACAATGTAAATGGTTGAATTACCCTTCTCACTAAATTTATATTCTTCAGGAAGAAACAGATTCAAACATTAATGAGGGCAATGTTAGCGTTACCATATTTTTCTGAAGCCTACAGTTTCTCTCCAAGTTGAAACCACTTTTTGTTTTTCCAGTGTGTATTCGGACGCACCTTTCTACCCCTTTAACTTTTACTGTAGGCCCGGTAGGGGCGTCCATTTCAAAATATAGGTGGTCTCTTTATTGAGGAATAATTTCCTGAATAATTGCTGGGCAAATAATTGAATAAAATACCTTATTATAAACTATTATAAGAATAAAATGCATAGGAAGGCTAGTTTATGTTTTATTAGAATTTTAGTTATCAATTGTTTTTCTCTTAAGCTCTATTTTTATTTGGTGAATTTTATTTGAAATATCTAATAGAGTTTGCATTAATCATGCTTAATCGAGGTTTATATTTTTCGACCAAGGGCTTAATTTTTTAAAAATTAAAGTTTTCGGTGGAATTCATCGTATACTTAAAAGATGTTCGTTTCTATCTATTTAAGCCTGCATTTAAGTATCTTACTTTCGTTATTTTTTACCCTCGCTAAGAGGGTAATAGTGTGCAGAGAGTCGTGATGAAATTGATTGTGAATATCTTCAGCTCTCAGTGCCAGTCGATGATTGGATTTAGAAATTTCAAGTAATCAGTGAAACAGGACTAGTTTTCAAGCCTCTACTGTGCAGTATCCCACGTTGTTAAAATCTGAAGAAATTCCCGGAGCAATGGCTGCGTGCATCTAACATCAAGACATAGGTACTATCATTTTGCATAAGGAGAATACAAGTGGGAAGATCCAGATTTTACGTGCTCAAGAAGCGGAATCCAAATCCAGAAGACAAGACAGAAAACGTTTACGACTCTGTCTAGATATACCATCGAAAAGACCAAGAACAGATACTGATCTAAAGTAAGGTTGAAGAACTAGAATTTCGTAAATTAGCTGAGAAATTTTTCGAAGCTGTTCTGATGGTCCAATCCACCAATGCTATTGTTGTGATCGACTGTGGTTCAAAAAGTCAATAAGACCCATTCCAAAACACTTTACTGTCCAAAGGAGCGACAACGACTTTATAAAACTAGTCTTTTACAAGATATCGATGATATTGGCAAATTTTGCAAAACATGTTACGATTGTTTGATAAATGACAATACCAGAATTAGCTATAAGCAATGGCTTCGAATTCCCGAAAATACCGATTGTTTAAAATACTTGACACACTGGAAGAACGGTTGGTTTCTCCCGTTTGATTTACATGCAAATACATCCTGTACATGGCTGCCAATACAAATTAAAAGGTTCTGTCAAAAAACCTCTTTAGCGGAGGGAAACTAATTTCAGTGAAGGCTGAATATTTTGATTTCTTTAATCTTCAGTCAGCAAAACGCTTGCTGTTTTAGTTTCTTTATCTTTTTTATAATTTGCGTTAGTGTGCTCTACCCACAAATACAATCGTTCCTTTATACTATTTTTGGGTATTGCGTCTTTTTAGTGCTTTGCACTGTGGCTTTAGTTAAAATTTGATAATAAGTTAAATACATTACACGTTAACTTGGTCTTCATTCAAAACATATGTGTTTTGCTGATAACATTTTACAAATGTAATTAAGAGACCGCGTTTTTCAAATTTAGTTAATTTTGCCTATCAATACTCTAAAATTTTATGAAACTGCTATTTTAGATCATGAATAAGAATAATGTATTTAAATTTACCAAATCAAAACCATTACTTACGAATGTTAATTTTAAATAACATTAACACAGTAAATTTCCTATAAAGACAGTGATTATAAATTTGTTTTACAGTACATATTTTAGGAGTTACATGGGAAAGGAAATACAAAAAAAAAAACCATGTGTATCCAATAATTTTTTATGAAAAAATGAGTGTTTCTAAATAAAATAAAAAACACCGCCAAATTAAAAATAAATTGGACATAATTTTTTTTCTAATGCCCTCAATTTAATCACACAACTTAGAAATAAGTTGAAATAGTATTTACTTTATTACTAAAATACCCCGAAATACCTTCAGTTTACAAGTAAGAAATACCTGCGTTTAGAAACGAATTTCTTCCTTATAAGAAAATTCTTTCATTTATTTTTGTACTTATTTCATTGATCTAAAAATAATACCCTCTAGAACATAGTCCTTTAAAAAAAAAAGGACTAGGGTGCTATTTCGCTCAATCCCAGAATTTTGTCTACGAATTTTTGTCTACGCGATCTTGTCGAGAGGTTTCTTAGATAAATAACGTCATGGTGAATATCTTTTCAAATGTGTTTGCCAAATAACATGGAGGGGGGGGGGCGTGTGTTAATAAAATGTTGAAAGTCGCACAAGTTTTGCAATTTTTGCTAATTGATTGCTAAATTTGGTACCAAAACGTGCCAATTCATTATAAATATTTTACGAGTGCCAGTGGCGCACACAAGGAGGGGTCCAGGGGGTCCGGAACCCCCCCTCCCCCCATCGGCTTTGAAATTTTTTATTATCCTATTAATTATTATCCTATATCTATAGTAAATAAAATAATTCCAAAAAAAGGTAGCAATAGTTTCAGTTCTAATAAATAAATTTTTTTTTTTTTTCTCGCTTTCCTCAACTTTTCAAAAACGAACTGAAAGCGAACATAAAACACCATCTTGTTCTCAAAACTGTACAACTATTACTTTGCTTCGTATTGTACTGTGTAGTGTATTCTTAGGGAACTGGATGGGACGAGTTTTGATGAATTCCATCTAATAAAAACGAGCTCTTTCATCACTGATTTTTGTCAATCTGGAACATCCCTAAAAGTTGGACCCCCCCAAGGCAAAAATCCTGTGTGCGCGCCTGACGAGTACAGTTAGAAAACGTCTGGCGAATATTGTAAAATAGCTTTAGTAGACGATTTTAATATAGATTTCAATTCCGAAGAAGTGTTTTATGGAGCAGAAAAGGCAAATACAGTACACTCACAGATTATGATAAACTTTCCAAATGGCATTTATAAAGGTGAAGTATAGTTTGACTATGCCTGGTGAAAATTGTTAAACAGTTTTGGTAGGCGATTTTAATATAGATTTCAATTCTGAAGAGGTGTTTTATGGAACAAGGAAGGAAAACACGATACACTCATGGATTATGATTCACATTCTAAACAGTATTTAAAATGGTAGAGGATAGTGGGAATATGCTTGGCAAAGGTTGTAAATCAGTTTTAGTAAGCAATTTTAAGAAAGATTTCGATTCTAAAGAAGTGTTTTATGGTACAAGAAAGAGTTGATTCCTACTTCAAGGCTCCCACTCTCGCCAATCTAAAAAATCGCCACACTTTGGCAAGTTTTGCAGTCATGGTTCTCTAGGAGTTATGCACAAGTTTCAATGCTCCCAAAAGAACTAGATGAAAACTAAAGTGAACAAATGCAGCAGGAATTTGAAGAAACTTAATTTTAAAACTACATTAATTGGCAACCCAAAATAAATAAACAAATAGCGGAATGCTGTACTTACATGTTGTTCCCCTTCGCCATTTTAATTATAAATTACGTTTGCCACAGAAATACAAAAAAACGTCATGGTAACTGCATATATTTAATGATCGCCACCTTGGCAAGATTTGGAGCGTTAAAATAGGAATCAACCCAAGAAAGAAAGAACACAGCACATTCATGGATTATGATGTACATTCGAAACAATATTTAAAACGGTGAATTATAGTTGGAATATGCTAGGCGAAGATTGTAAAATAGTTTTAGTAGGCGATTTTAAGATAGATTTCGATTCCAAACATGAGTTTTATGGAACAAGGAAGTAAAATGCGGCACACTAATTAATAATGATACACTTTCAAACTTAATGGAATAAGGGAGGAAATAGGGAAGGCGCATGGATTATGATACGCTTTTAATATATAGCACTTTAGTGCGTATTTAAAATCTGAAAGTGTTACAAATTTTCTTCTTTTTTTTCAATTATTTTTTTTTAGTAAACTGAACATACAAAGCGATAGAAGCAAATACGGTATATTTACTTAACGCTTAAAAATATTTGTACTAATCCATTATTATAGAATTATTTATCTGTAATGACCGCCTCATATTAAGGAGATAAACGTATCACTTTATAAGATTATGGCAGGGGTAGAAATTAGAATATTTTGTTAGTGGACCAATGGACTAGTTACTCAATAACTTCCCTGGTCCGTAACATTTATCACTGGTCCGTATATGATTTTGAAAAAAAATGATCAATATATATTGATTTCCATTAAGAGCTGAATTAAAAAATGTAAATAACTATTACAAAAATATTAAATTGATCAAACTGTATTTTTATGTATTATGGAAATAAATGGGGGAAATTTTGCAAGATTAAAATGCAAATAAAACTTTACTGGTTTCTTACGGACTAACAAATTTTGTATTCAGCTGGTCCATTATATACTCATTTATTATAAAAAAAATTGCCCATTTAAACAAACATGGATGTTAGTGAACTATATTAATTCCTTTGATATACGCTTTGAAATCCTATTAACAGTAAACACAATTGAAGGAAACAATAAAAATAACTCTTATAAAAGCTTACTAAGTAATTTGAAAGTTTTACAACTGAAAATAAAGAACCTGCACTGTATCTTTATTTTACCATGCATGAACTTTTCCCCAATTCCCCAACTGAAAAATTACACATTTTCTATGAAAATCAATGTACGCAAAAGAATAATAAATATGAAAAGAATAAAATGGGGAAAAGTTTGTGTTTCAAATATTGTTTTTGTTACATATGGCTAAAAGGAACTCAATCCAAAAACATCTAGCCACTCGCATGAACACCAAATTACAAATACATTTAAAAGTCAGATAATTAAAAAAATCACCATTAAAATCGGACAATAGTCAAACATCAGAACATCTATAAAATTACAAGTAAAACAAAATCTCTAAAAAGCAATTTAAAAGTCTAGAAGAAGATCATTCAACTGTTCAGGACATGAGATCCCCGACGATCCAATAGAACAGGCAAACATCACCTTTAAGTTGTGTGTCGGGTCACGGCCCGGGCATACGAGCAAGCGTTCTCTATTCATAGTGTCTGTTATACAGATAGGACATAGACTATTGCTCATGTTGCAAAAAACATTTTAAAAGTGTTAAATAGAAAAAATTAGTAAAATGTGCAGAGCTCCCTCTCGAACGAAAATTAAAGAGTTGCAAACATTTTCTGTGTTGTGTATTAGACTGTCCAGGATTCTTATGAGCAGTAACAAAGTGGATGATTCAGGATAAAAAATGACTTAAAGCTACTGGAGAATGCGATTGATAAATGACGGCTTAGATTGTAGTTTTAGTGTTAAAAAAAAGATTATAGAGCATATAAAATGAATGTTTGCATATTTTAAAACAATTTCAAGCAATTATTTTAGCTGTTTAAAAAGTTTCATTATTTTACATGTTTTATTAATTACTTTCAAGGTTTTACTAATTCGAGTTTCATGAAGATTTTTTGTTATTTTGAAGAAAATAACTTTTTTTTTCTTTACACTATTTTTAAAGTATAAAATACTTAGTAAAAAATAAATAAATGGAAAATATTGAACAACGTCTAAATGGGAACAAAGTATTCAAAGTTAAGCTTGCCACTGATCTAACATTAGAAATATCAGGCTCGTAATGCTCCCTCTTACGGCAGAAGTAAACGCTGTTCGAAAATGACTACTGAGAAAACATTAATTACAAAAAAAAAAAAAAAAAAAAAAAAACAGTTAAAAGTCGTTGAGTTATCTTCCGTGTCCGCAAGACGCCCATTGTTGCTTTTACCGTTGATTCAGTATCACAGGCATATGTGCCAGCAGTGGTATGATGAACGACGAACATGGAGAGCCGAATGGAATCAAATTATTTTTACTGACGAACTCCGCTTTTGCCTGGAACACCATGATGGCCGGATGTCTCGATGAGTCTAGAGACACCGTGGTAAGAGACTGTTGAACTCTTGCCTCGTGTATCTCCATACTGGTTTTGCACCTGGTATTCTGGTTTGGAGTGGCGTTGGATACCACTCCCGCACTCCCCTAGTACACATTGCCTGAACACTGACCAACCAGTGCAATATCTCTGAACTGTCTGTACCGTTGTTCTCTCGTACCTTCAGAGTTTGCCAGCGGAGATATTCCAACAGGTTAATGTGCGACCACATGTGGCACGCAACGTTCAAGACTTCTTCGCCACCCTTCAGACTTCTTTGCTGCCTTGGCCACCTTGTTCTTTCGATCTATAGCCTATCGAAAAAGTCTCTCCGATGGTGGTAGAACGACTTTGCACGGGTTACACCCCATGTTGCTACAACAAATCAACATTGACAATATGTGCAAGCAGCATGGACTGCTATAAACCAACAATACATCAAAGCCCCTTTGATTCAATGCCGTGCTAATCCATGTAGCAGCGGTTATAGCCAATAATGGCTGCAACACTCATTACTAATTTCATCTTTTTCATTTCACAAAAGGCTGTATTTTGAATCATTTGATCTTTGAAGAATGTGAAGAATGGGGGATAACACCAGTGGCGGCCCGTGGTCAAAAATGTTAGTGCAGCCGGAAGCATATGAGCCCCCCCCCCCTTTCCACCGGAGAGGATTGGAAAATCTTTGTTACTGAATTCGAAAGCTGGCGGATTAAGCCCTCACCGACGAAAAAAAAAAAGAAATTACATAAAAAATGTCAGAGATCCTATTTTACTTCCATAAAATGGACATAAATTTCAACCAGCCGATCTTATCCTCAAAATTGCATTAATCCGCGTCTGATTCGAAGTTTCCTTAGAATTTTCTTTTGTAACGATAACTTGAGAAGAAAAGAAAAAAAGAAAAATTACTTATTTTTTATAAGTGAAATCAATCCTCCTTTCTTTTAAACATGCGAATCGGTCAGTGATGTCCCCATAAAAAGGCGTTGTTTTAATTCAGATATCAATAATTTTAAAAGCTCTTTAAAATTTTCCATGTTTAAAGAATTTTCTCGCTCGCCATGTCCTCTAAATGCCAGTTCTTGCTTACTTAAAAACAATACTGCTTTGATGGGTAATTGTCCATTCATAAGCGTCTACTCAGGCTTACCTTCTTGATAAATTCAGCAATATAAAGTCCAGAGTTTGCCAAACATATGTTCTCTTTACCCCCTCCCTCACTTCTCGTCCGAGCGAATCAGTTAGTCGAGTTCTCAAGTTCAGCCGCCGTTAGAAAATCTTCCATCGGCTGTATCAGCTGCATACTCCCTATGCTGGAGAGGCTGCTGACGTAGTCGTTGTCATGGCAACGGTGCTGCCAATTTTCTTTTCAGCGCTCTGGGCTGAACCAAAGATTTTCCCAATTGAATTGAGGGAAGATTAAAGTGCTTTTTTTCTGAATGAGCGATCCGGCCACAATACGTTTTTTTTTGTTTTTTTTTTTCGGAGATTTTTTTAATTTACCGTAGGAATTCCACAATTCTAATCTGAATTTAGGAAAATTAGTAGAATAAATTATTTTAAAGTATGTGCTGATAATTTCGAGTGCAGCCCGGCTGTACTTGCTGTATCCCACGAGCCGCCACTGGATAACACATTCTATTTTGTAACACATTCTATTGTTCTACTCTTTGTTTATTTGGGGTAAACAAACTGATGATATCTCTCTGGTCCCTATTGGTGTTACATTTTAGATGGACAGCGGTGTATGAGTTTATTGAGAGATGTATCTACCTACAGAAATAACGGATCATTGAAATTTGTTGAGAAGGAACACGAAATTCGTCTTTGCATGGAGTAGTACTTTTAGTTGCTTGAAAGTTTGAAAAACCAATGTGTAGCACAGTGGTTAAACCCACTGACATTGGGAGATGGCTCAAGTGGAGGAACAGGGTTCTGTCCTCTCGCGGGGCCGTCGGTCTAGCGGTCTGGAGTTTTGGGCGGTTTTCTCCAGATGTAACGTGAATACGCGCTAGATACCCAGAAAAGTCCTCCCCCAAGGCATTTGACCCCCCCTTGTGTTTGTCCTTTCTTTGACGTGGATTTATAAGCGGTTCCTCGTGAGCAAGCACACAAATCCGAATACATGTTCCAATAACAACAACAACAACAACAAGTTTGAAAAGACTAAATATTTCCATTTCCCTCCCAATTATCTCGCATTTCCTGCACTTTATCTTAGAAAATTATCTTTTACCAAAGAGCGATGAACCAGTACCGAATTAGAATTGCCTAAATCAATGTCGAATGAAAAAAAAAAGTATATACAGTTAGAAATATTTTTAAAGAAAGGTGAAGCAATCGCAGTAAAATTAAAATAGTTTATGCATAGTTCCAAGGACACATATTATAACTCTTAAGAAATCTTTGAACTGCAAACTGATTCAAGACAAAAGGAAGACCTTGTGAACTAATTAATTTTCATAAAAGTCATATTATTTTCTAAAGAAGATCTGTACAAAAGGAAATTATTCTAGTACTAGGATTCTATTTTTCGAAGACTCTCGAGATTGCTGAGCATTACCAAGCTGACATCATCTTATTTCAAGAACAAACTGATGATATCTGAACTTTATACGCATCACTGGATGACTCGATAACATGTGTCCCCAGGGAGACTGAAATTAATTGGATAGTGGCTTAATACGAATCGGGGAAAAGGAAACAAACGAGAGGACGAACAAGTGATAAAAGAAAACGTTATTAGAAATCGGAAGAGCTCCGATATGATGAACTGAATAAATGTAATGAAGTATATTAAAGTAAAACTGAACACAATTTGTCAAATCTTTCGAAGCACGACATAAAAGGAATTACACAAAGCTGTTAACGGAGCACAGATAAGTGGGAAATGAAAATGACGTATATTGCATTATCTGTGAGATACTTTTCCTTTGATGAGCCTATGATTTCGTTTATGTTAATTGCTCTTAAAAGAATAGTTTTTTACTTTAAAAGTTTGAAAGTTTAGAATGTTTGCGAATTTCAGTTTAAAAAAAACATTTCAAGGGCAAGTGTCTAATACGGCCTCATGTACGATATATGTACGG